>CM050933.1:83029166-83344166 GCA_027789145.1 Solanum arcanum
ATATACCAATGATGAGAATCTCAGAGAAGGAACCAGGGATTTTCTCGAAGAGGTGGATGTTGTGCTGGAGGAACTGATGGAAACATCAAAGCATACGAGACGCTGAGCCAATGGAGAAACTTCTTAATTGGACTTCCACGCTGCTCTTGATTCCCTGTTCATCTTGATAGACAAAGACGAATTGTATATAATTCCTAAACTCGGTGGTAATATGAATGAGGTTAGGGAGCCACCTTCTATGTCATTTTTAATTTTCTTCGTAATATTTTGAAAAGGGCAAAATGACCCATGGTCATGGCCGAATTTCGTATTTCCTTATTTTAAATGAAAGCCTCTTCTATAGCAAAAATTTATTCCAATTGCTTTAATTTTTCTATCTAAAAACTTTTGTGTTTGTTTAGTAAAAATAATTATAAACTGTCAACTTTATGTCAAGTCACAAGCTGAATGAACAAATAAGATAGATGATAATGTATTCTAAGAGTATTATAAGAAGATCGTGATATCTGAATACATCGCCAAAGAATCAAAACAACTCGAAAATCATGATAAGTCAAATATGAATGACACATAAAAGAATGGTAGAGAGAATAGAATTAATGTCTATCTGACACAAGCTCCAAAAAGAGAACTCAACAACTTACTTAGGCAATACATCGATACATTTGTTTGATGACATATCAGGGTTGAGCATAGACGTTCATCTCAAGTGGCGAATCTACTCAGATGCTATCAAGAGTTATAAGATTTGAAGATTTAGAGTTTCTTTATTTTCTTTCCTTGTAATCGCGTCATTTGCATGTAACTACCTTATGTTTTATGGTTAGAAAATTATCATTCGTAAAGAACTACGTCTGACCTGAATTCTCAAGAATGAGATATGTAGGCAGCCTGTGTCGGCCTCCGTCACCCCTTTTCCATGTTCTATATTTTTATTTTGGTATTTGAAGTATGTTTTACCTGAATTCTCAAGAATGAGATATGTAGGCGGCCTATGTTGCCATCGGTCATTTCCTTATAAATTTTCCTATTTTTGTTAACCATGAAAAGGGAAACTATGTTTGACCTGATTTCTGCCTCAACGAGATACGTAGGCGCCATAAAAGTTCGGTCATATCTCCCGTGAGATTTCTATTTTTCTTTACAATAGAAACCATGAAAGACTTTTTGAGAGGGACTAAAAAATTCTAAATGAGAGACTAAAAAGTTCCCAAGAAGTTAATCTCTCTAATAAGTCAAAACTTAAGATACATTAAAAGTCGCAACTAGGACAGAAATTTTGAGGGGGTCTCAAAAATTCTACCAGTCATATATCAAAAGTTTAAGATACGTCGAGACGTCTAATCGAGACAAATTTTTTTTGAGGGATTCAAAAATTCTCTAGAAGATCTCTAACATTTCAAGACTTGAGATACATTGTAAGTTGCAACTGAGACATAATTTTTAAGGGGGTCTCAAAATTCAACAAGTCATATATCAACAGTAAAAGATACGCTGACACATCTAATCGTGGCAAAGAATATTTGAGAGAGACTAAAAAATTTTCAAAAAAAAGATCTCTGACAAATAAAGACTAAAGTCACTTTGAGAATTGCAATTGGGATAGAATTTTTGAGAAGATCTCGAAATTCCATGAGATATCTATCGACAACTTAAGATACTCCAAGGCATCTAACTGGGATAAAATTTTTGAGGATGGCCTCAAAAATCTCTTCAAGCATCACTAAAAGCTTGTAATTTATTTTTAACATTTCGAGCATGATCATAAGTTTAAAGATAACTTCAAATGAAACATGACATCGCTAAAGTTCATAGTCAACTTTAGCAATTTCTGAAACCCTTGAATTTCAGAGCCAAGTACAAAATATTCCAACTATGACAAATTTTGGGAGAACAATGTCAGAAATTTTTCAAGCTTCAAGGATCTTTTGAATTGTCCAGAAATAAGTCATCGGACACGCCAAAAGTTTTAACCAAAGATGTTCATTTAGTTCTGCATGACATGAGATTTGACAATGAAATTTTCCAAATTGACTCTCAAAATGTTTCATAAAGACTTCTTAATATGTCAAATGTTTTGTATAATATCATCTTACGTCTATCAAGAACCACAAGATCGGAGTGATCAACCGAAGATAGCAAAACAAGGAGAAAGCGATTGAAGAAGTCAGCACAAATCAGTTTGCTTTAAGAACTAACAATTTTTCTGTGGATGAAGGTATATAAGATTGCCTCAAGATCATCATATTCCTCCAATCGACAAATATGGAGAATTCAAAAGGCCGAGTAGCTCCCCGAAATGACAATGTTTTTGTGAAGGCAGAGAAGTCATTGACGTTCTTAGAAAAGAAAAAGAAGAAGCAGTTCAGAGTAAGAGTGACAACACCTTGTCAAAATCTCCAACTAAGCATGAGTCACAATAAGCTCAAAATGTTCAAATAGGAACAAGCGAAAGCACCGCTCTTAACATGCACAAGCATCTTGAATGACATCAAATTACAATTTTAGTATCAAGAACGTTTGAAGAATATTCATAAATTCTGTCGATATCAAATACGGTGATGTGAACCATCCAGAGGGTCATTTCATCTTCAAATCGCTAAGAGGGTTATCATCTTAAGATGTCGAGAGACAATTGCATTCAACCCACCAGTAGGGTCATTCATCTTCAAATGCTGAGAGGGCCATAATCTTCATATGAAAAGTGGATACATTAAAACATCGAGAGGTTCATTGCATCTTCAAACGTTGAGAGGGCCATCACCTTCATTTGTTGAGAGGGTCATCTCATTCAAACGCCTAGAGGGATATTGCATCTTCAAATGACGAGAAGGTCATTGATTCAAGCTGCCGAGAGGGGAATTGCATCCTCAAATGCCGAGAGGGCCATAATATATGCAAATGTCAAGAGGTTCATTTCATCTTCAAACCATCTAGAGGGCCATCATCTTCAAATGCCGAGAGGGCCAACATATTCATATGCCGAGAGGATCATTGTATTCAAACGCCAAGAGGGCCATTGTATCTTAAACCTCCAAGAAGGCCATCACATTCCAGACACTGAGAGGGCCATTGCATCTTCAAATGCCAAGATAGCCATTGTTGACACTCAATTTCGACCCTCCACGATATAAATTAGTTCTCGAGCTTCTTAAATTTTTCAAACAATTTAAAATAATTAGTTTTACAACTTTTGCAAAAAAATATAAATTTTGCGTTATTCCATAATTATGTATATAATTAGTATATTTTATGATTATTCAAAAAACCATCTCAAAATATTTTAATTTTTAGTAAGTATTCTATTAAACTAGTTTAGTTTAAATTATGGTTATATTTTGAATCACTATTTTACTATTAAAATAATTATTTTATTTTTTGCTAAAATTAGGAAGCTCGTTGATTAACTAATACTAATTCATTTTATTTAAGGTTTAGCGGAATTTGTTATCTTAACTCAATTTGACTATTTATTAAATTTAATCCATCTTTAATTTCCAACGTAACTCAATTTTGGGCCTATTCTCCAATACTTAGCCCACTTTCCTTAAAATTCAGCCCATTCTATTCAAATTTTCAGTAGTCCATTCCCTCAACATCCCAAGTCAGCCACCCCAGTCCAAACACTTTTTACCCAATTATCTAGCCCCCACCCTTTTGACCCGACCCATCTTTTATTTCACCCTTCCTCACTCACGACAAGAAGAGACCCAAATGTAGCAAGACGATGGCAGCAACATTCAACGATAGTACACTGCCCCTGTTTATCCGTTTCCACCTGTCCCTTTCGTTTTGCATTTGCAGGGGCACGCGAGACCGTTCCATGTCAAGCTCCAAGGACGGAAGATGAATCCGAGCCGTCTGGTGTTAAGGTTCCGCTCATCGTTTTGTTTGCTAGTCGTGTTTGAGTTCGCGCCTGTGTGATCGTGTGGTGGATGAACTCGCCCTATTTGTTGTCCCGTTTTGCTGCACTACAAAAGGTAACATCCTTCTCGTCTTTTCTTCAATTCCTGCTTTCAATGTTAGGAAACCTTTGTCTCGTATTTGTTCATCTCTGAGTTACCAATAGGATGATGTTGTTTTAACATGAAGTTTATATTTTGTTTGTTTTCCTGAGTTGGTCCTGATATGGACTCCAGTTTTGGAGGCCCGTTTAAGTGTTATATTGTTGTGTTTCTTTTTTTGGACCCGTTCGTTAAACATCGTTGAATCTGTGTTATTGTTAATATTGACATCATGTGCTTTACTCTTTCACCTCAAGTTGAATGAGTAAACCAAGGGGTCCATATTACGTTTACGTGTTGTATCTATCATTATCTTGAGATATGAAATGTATTTGTTGCGGTCCGTTTGATTTGTGTTGGTTTGTTTTGACCGAGTCTATGTCGAAAAACAAGTCTTATTTTTTTTCCTTTTCCGGAATGCATAGCGTTCTGATTCCCCGTTACCATCCTCAAATTTGATGCCTATGGTTCACCCCTTTCGCATTTTGAAATGTTATAAAATAGGAAACTCATGTGTCACTTGTTGTTATTAACCGACATCGAAATGCTATCAAGTTAATACAATATTCGTTCGATTTAATTTTCGTCATAGTTTGGTGTCACTACAAGGAAGTATTAGCCCTCAAGGATACTGTCTTAGTGTTTTACCTTTTGGTGTTTACAATTGCCCTATATGTTGCCGTTGTAAGTTCTCTGTTAAATTACCATGTTTGGTTCCAACTAGTTCCTTAGAAATTTTTCAAGCATATAAAATTATGTTGATCGGTTTTTCTTTCATTCATTGTTCGTACATACAGTTTGTTTTCCATGTTTCCGTAGTTGTTTAAGTTTGCAGCAATAAGTGCTCTTGTCGTTTTTGTTCATCTTGACTACCTTTTGTGGATGTTCATAACTTGTATGATCGTTTAAGTGTTTCCTTGGGTCACATGCCCAATTTAGCAGGTTACTTCCTTCACTTTGCATGTCTATTAGTTCGATTACATGTTGACTTATTTATTTGTTTCATGTTTACATGAAATCAGCCAAGACCTTAATATTATGATTTTTTATTATTTTAGTTTTCTTCTTTTTCCTTCTTGTCTCGGTTTATTTGATTGCTTGAGTTAGTATTATAATTTTTTAAATGCATTCTCTTCTCGAGTTCATTGAAATTTGAATTCGCTAATAAATCTCTCTTTTGCTTTGTTGCATGTGAACTCCTCTCGAGTCCGTTTGGACTCTATTTTCTTTTCTTGTGACCTCTTGATTGAGCCACGAAGGCTCAATCCTTTATTATCGAGTCACCCAACCCCTGGAAAACTGACAAAAAGGTCGAAAAGCAGCATTTTCTCATTGAAAGTTAATTTTTAAGGCCCCCAAAAGTTGAAGAACAGTTCGATATACTGGATGTATACACTGATATACAGTAGGAATATACAGTATACATGTCAAAACGTTTCTACTGCAGGATAAAAGCAGGAAATATAAAATCTTCATGAATTGCATACCTAGGGGTTCAAAAATCATCCGTATACGATGTATACACGAAATATACACTTGGTGTATATCATGAAAAATAAGGGGAAATGAGGACCCAAAAGCCCAAGGATTTCTACAGGTCCAGCAAACTTGGGCCTAAGCTCATTTTGTGGGCATTTTAGTATAAGACAAGTGGGCTGAAAGCCCAATTTCGTGGAATTTGGGCAAATTGGCCCAAGTTCAAATATTACTCTCATCTTCCCTCGTTATTTATGTATTGTTATTGTTAACATTTTTATTCCAATTTAATTAATTCTCAAACGATAGTCATTTCTCTTTATTTTTACATATTTAATAATATACAGATACTTATACATATCGATTTTGCTTAGTCTATATGTATTGATACATTGATGAAATGATGTAGTAGCATTAACCTATTAATGAAATGATGTCATCAACAATATTACGAGTTGGGAATCAAAATAAGCCACAAAAATATAAAAGTAATCAAAATAAGTCACTATTTTAGTAAGTAACTAAAATAAGCTTAGTGGAAAAAAAAGTTCCACTATAACCAATTTTCTAAACCTTTTTTGTTAGTGTCATAAGGTTTAATTTTAATATATAACGGAAATTTTTTTCTTCCACTTTATGAAGTGAAACTTTTTTATTCCACTTTATAAAAAGTTACCTTTTCACCTTCACTTTCTCTCCCTTTCCTTTTCATGGCTCAAAAAAAAAATTCACTTTGAAGATGGTCCCAATCTGACAGTTTGAAGAGGCCCCACAATAAACAAATCAAAAATTTGGAGTAGCACAACCCGACAACATACAACTCATATTCGTTGCATTAGGTGCAAAAATAGGTAAGATTGCAACCTTGTACTTGTAGGGAAATTTTATCTTTTTTAGAATGTGATTTTGGTTTGATTTACTTTCAACCTTAGACTTAATTTAATTTTGATTAGAAAGGAATCTAAATTCATTGATAGAAAACTTTAGGTTTACACATGCTATAAATTTTTTAATAGTAACACTACTTCAAAATCATATGAAAATAAAATAAAATAAATTAAGAGGCAGAATAGCATAAAAAATAAGACAAAATAAAAGTATCTATGTCATAAAGTACACAAAAAATTATCTTTTTGTCTAGCTTTAAGTTGAAACATAATCTGATTATTTTTTTTTCCGAAAAAATATCAACAAATCTTCCATAATTTCCCCATATGGTGAATGTTATTGTTTGACTATTTCTGCACTAATATGTGTCTTGACTATCAACATACAATTGACTACTGTTTCAGGATTGAAGTGTTTCAAAGCTTCCATGAACCTCGACAACTCGGCAAAAGAACCCTCCCAAGTACCATAAACATTTTTAAAAGCCCGCTTGCAACCAAAATATGCTTTTCTTTTACTTACTGAAATGTCATATGCTTTAAGAACAACTGTTTGACAGTCTTTGATGGAAAACCTGAAATTAATAATAATATTAATTATCAAATAAAAAATGAATATTTTCTTATTAAATAAAAATCATCTAGGGATAAAATAGTACCTTGGCGTTCTTTCTATATCAACACAGAGGACTTAGCAACCATCTCAACATCCAAGTTGAAATGTCTTTCGAGCCATGTACCCATATCACATGTATGTTCTTTAATGTATCTTCCAACTTTCTTCATGTTAGTATGTTTATCAATAAAAAAAGTCAATCTAAATCGACATCTTTGTTCTACACGCTGGCAAACAAGTCGCCATGATCTCTTTGTCGATTTAATAACAAAGCACTCCCTTGCTATCTTCAAATGTAGAAGTTTAACTGCTCTTTGCAATTGCTTCTTTGAATTGAATAACATGTCTTTTTCAATATAAATAGCATCATTCATGAAATCTTCTGGTCATGCCACGTACGTTGTGATGTATACTCATCATGTGTATCACCAAAGATATCTGGACAATCCGGGAGATGATCAAGATAAGGAATTTCATGATTACGAAACGGACTCATGGACATTAGTCTTGGCGATCAATTGGGAGTCAAAAAATCATCATCACTAGATGATGCCTCAAATGGAACATTATCTCCTGATTCCTCAGCATTAGGCAAATCATCACTATTACTAGCTGAAGGTGAGCCGTAATTAGGAAGGCCAGATCATCGATATTCACAGGATCACATCTTGTGTATTATTTTCCCTATGTATGTAAAAAATATATAAATATTTGGCTCATGAATTAACTTACTCAAATAAAAAAAACAAGTGCTAGACATATCGATAATCATCTGCATCAAAAGTAGGCGAGACATGAAAATTTGAGGATATCCCAACATTTTCCGTCATTTCAAAGTGTGAGGACTGACCAAAATAATTATTTAGTCCATAACTTGGAGCAATATCCCTATCTTGCTGAGGTAAACTGCAATAAAATATATAATAATAAGAATAATAAATAATATAAATTAATAAATAATTGACAAAATCAACAAACAATAATCGAAATATAATAATTGAGCATTACAGATCACTTTCATTGATAGTTTCGTTTAAATCAAAATCATATCAGCCGGTAAGAATATTTGATAATGTGTCATTTCAGGAAAATCATTAGATTGAGTTATCCAAAATCCATCAATGCCATTACGATTTTCGAATTAGGGATGAACATCGACTGATAAAGGAGAACGTTGTTGACTAATCTTAGGCTCCTTCCTAACATAGATTTCAAGTATTGTTAACTTAATTTGATCTATATAGTCATTTGGAACCCTCAAAAATTCGGTCAATGATTCGTCATTATAGATAATTTACTCTCCAAAATTTACTTGTCCTTGTGATAAAAATGAAGTAGGATATTTTTCGACTATAATCAAATTATAATTCGTACGGTTTATACCCATTCTTTTATAAATTGATGAAACAAATTTATGATATCGGACATTAATTGGATATTTAGCATTGTGTTTGGGAGGACAATTATAATAAAAGTGTATTTCCGTCATGTATAATTTCGTCATCCTAATAAAATGAAACTTTAACTTTAGGTGTAGAAGACATTTTTTTAGATCGAAATGAACAAATATAGAAGACTTTATGTTGTAGGTGCTATCAACTATATATAAACATCCTTAAATAAAGATTGAAAGATTTTTCAGAATAAAAAAATAATAATACATAATGAAATATTTTTTTCCGTTTTAATGATATATCAAAATCAATATAATTATATGACAACACTGAAAAAGTTTCTTCAAGACGTGAAAAATATTCTTCTCATAAAGTGTAATAAAAAGTTCCACTTTATAAAGTGGAATTAAAAGTTCCACTTTATAAAATGGAATAATAAGTTCCACTTTATAAAGTGTAAGAAAAAGTTCCGTTATATATTAAAAATAAACGTTATGACACTAACGGATAACATTTAGATTATTGGATATGGTGAAACTTTTTCTTCCACTAAGCTTATTTTAGTTACTTACTAAAATAATGACTTATTTTGGTAACTTTTATATTTTTTGTGCCTTATTTTGGTTCCCAACTCCAATATTACATTATCGAGAAAATCATTATCATGTCATATCATATCAATTCATCATCTACTACGTCAAAATCGACGGAGGCTGACGTCAAAATATTATTTTTTTTTTAAAAAAGAAGCGCCAGATATGGTAAAACATAGCAATTCTCAGTTTAAATTGCAGTTTCTACTAACAAGTTTATTCAGTCTTTGCCAAGAGCATCCAAAAAGATGAACTCTCAAATCAACAACACGTGCGAACGACATTTGAATTTCGAGGGCTTAACACCTTCTCGGAATGTACATTTGAACTTCGAACCTTTTTTCAATTGATTTTATCTATTTTAAATCTTTTGAAAATTAATTATAATTTTTTTTCTTGATTTTGTCAAAAATCAAGTGGAGACTCCGTAATTGGAAAATTTAATTTCTCTTAAATCATAAGATTAATTGGTTTTTCGAAACTCGGTCATTTTTTCTCTATTTTCACCAAATAATATTTTTAAAAGTAAAACAGTCCTCTTATGGAACCCAAGCGCAAATTATTATTTTTCGAAACGTGGCATTCTGATCCCAAGTTATGCTAAAACGTAGCAGCCGATTCAAGTTAGCATGCCGGAACGTGACAATCTGAACCCCAATCACACAACACACCACACTCACAAAAACAAGTACATCATCAAGATCATACACAAAAGGTGATTCACGGCATACAATTTTTCGATTATCCTCATTTACGATTAGGGTGATCAATAATGCAACATTGTCATACACATATGCACTATAATGAAGCAATTAAAAACATATATCACACCAATATAAAATCACAATCAGCACCTACCTCAAATTCAAACTTCTATCCCCTAAGACACTTGAATCTTCCCTTTCTGAATTATTTCCCCTTGTTCTAGGTCTACAACAATTAATATACGCAAGGATGAACAATCAAAGGTCTAACTATTCGGATAATAAAAACCCAATAACCCTAGACCAACCCAAGATCCTAATACTCAAATTAGGGTTTTTCCGCACCATAATTATTATCGAAAAACTCTTTTCCATCGATAATAACCCAAGAAAATAGGTTTTACGGCTCGAAAAATGAATTCGGGGTGTTAAAATCTTACCTTTAGCCTAAAAAATAGTGAAAAAATGTCAAGAACTTGTCTAGGGTCGCCTCTTTAGCCCTAAAAGTTAAAAAATATCAAATAAGATCATAGCCCTTAGCGACTTTTAGTCGCGTCTGCCCCGCTACAACAGACTTTTTTCGCTGCAGCAGCCTCAACGAAGGCAGAATGTACTCGTTCACGCTAAGATCATTTCTGGAAGTTGTACTCGTTCAAATTCAATTTCATATAGTGCTATTGGTTCTTTATCGTCTTAGTTATCCACTAATAAAATAAAATTCACAATTCGATCTCTTATTAATTATATATTTTCCCTACACCTTAATGACTCTGATTTCTTCCAAATCTGGATTAGGTTGGGAAATTTCAAGTTACTCTGGAAAAGTTTTCTGGCCCTAACGACAGAATCAGGTCGTTACAATAGATACCAATTTACCCATCGTTCTTCCTCGAGTGATAAACTAGGAAAGACCTGGTTAAAATAAAGGTACAGTAGTATCTGAAACATCGAATTACAAGGGATATTTGTCTTGCATGCCCTTCTTGCCGAATCTCATTACCCTTACAGGTTATATATATCCAACCTCTAACCAATCAATTGAATACCTACACATCCTCCCTTATAATGTCTGAATAAAGTCATATCAATACTCGAGTGATAAATATTGTTGTATATAAGCTTAACTAATCAACAAAAAGATTGCTAACAACCACCAAAGTTGATCGTACACACGTCTACCACATGTTATCAAGGATTTTAACACAATTAACAGGACTAGTCCATTCTTTCATAAGCATGATAACATTCTAAATCAATGTTCCCTACAATTAGAGGTGAACCTAAACCCACCAACACACACTCATAAAACTCAAACAATTATAGTTCTTATCAATATCTCCATATCACAACATAAATTTTCATAAGCTTAAGTTACAAAAATATCAATCTTTAGACATCAGATGCTCCTTGAGAGATATGTCCATCCATACAAACAATCCAACAACACTATCGAAATGCTAGGTTTAATAATTGTAGATTACCTTTTAAGAATAACAGAATTCGATTCAAATCCTTATATTCAACCATACATAATCGAGACATGACCTTGACGACAAGATCAAAATCAATATTGTCATACAACCATAATTACACAAAGAATCTCTTCTATAAATTCTCCCAAGCAAGGTGGTACAAGTAGAACCGTTAAAATACTTTAACAACTCCAAGTATATACCACATAAGTCATCTGAATAACCAATTCTTCCCAATCATCTTACTCATCCAAGAGAACATCGCGGTATTGGTACACTTGATCCACCACTAGGGATCCACCCTCAAAATAAAAACATGTGTGGCCATAGTTAGTTCATCACACTCACCATCATGTAAAAATTGAAATAGATGGTCACATAAAAATTTCATCGAATAAAATGAAAAAATTTCCTATGATGAGTCGATATCTACCATTTCTATTCTCTTGACTCTACATCCTCTTCACATCTTTTCGTTGGAGATCATACTCTCAATACTAACTACTAACATAGACACTTGGTCATTTACCTTACTCGAAACCAACACTTTTAAAGTGAAAACCTTTCTTAGATACTTTAACAATTCAACATTAATCAACTTTACTATTCAATCCGGGTGTAAGTCCTTTCGAACGCTCAATACCTGATACATTTGATCATTCCTCACTTTGCTAATTCATACTTTGATAAAACATATAACCTCAAAGGTAGACTACCAATGGAAAATTTAAATTGCAATTCAATCATCTAACACAATCCCCTTATCTATCAACATTGACTTATACATTTATTTAACAACCTTCAATCGCTTCGGGCCCACCACAACGGCTCTAATCACGCTACAGCAACATATAGTAGACCGGTGAGTTCTCCTCTTACACTAACAATTTTAAGTCTCATCTCGTCCGCCACAGCAACCACTACTCCGCTACAACGGCTCAACTCCCGCTACAACGACACAAAGCGAGACAAAAACTTCTCAAAATAATTTCATTTCCTTTTTTTTACAACCCATTACACTAAAAAATTACCTTTCACGGTAAGGTTGATTCCCGTAGATCTACTTACCTCAATTCAAAACAAAACAAGACACTTATCATCACTCTCGAGCTAATGTTTGTACACTCATTTATCAGGTGTTTTTCAATAGTTTATAACCAATCTGATGACTTGTGACACTATTGTCATAGACACAACGAAATGAATTAATTCATGCGTCAATGAACCTAATTATTCACCCCTATGAAGATATCTCTTTAGCCTTTGCAATCAATACAATATTCTTGCTCTCGACTCTCTCTAAGAGTTGCACTTATCCCGGTATATCTCTTCATTTTGACTCTAGGTCTTTTAAATCCTATTCGAGTGGTGTTCCACCATCTCTTAAAAACTTTCCATACAACCACGTTATTCATTAAATATTGAAAACTACAACCTTAGATACTCGCAAGTCATAAATTACTACACCAAGTTCGCTTAGTCATAATCTTATTATATAGTTGCATCTCATCACCATCTACTACGAACTCATATTACCATTATGTTCAGTCATCCATGACTATCGCTACAAGGCATCATTTTTATCTACATAATTCTTGAATTTAGATTTACTCCTCAAATTCAAAGGACTAACACAATTATTTTATTGTATGCTCTTTATAAAAAATTTCATTGCCTTCACCTAAGTCTACTCAATGGGACTTTGTTTATCCATAAGCTTACCATTTTGGTATTAATCCACTCCCTTATGGCTTTGGATAAAATCATCAGTCCTCATACTACCCTCCTTCTTCTTATCAACAAGACATGAGCACCCCACGGGAAAACACTAGGGCAGATGAAATCTTTATAAAAAAAGCCTTTGGATTTGTACTTTTAAGCTCTCTCATTCTAACACCACAAGAATAGACTCAATAGAGGGACATTCGACTTCCACATCCTGAATATAAGTCAACTACGCCAAACAATCCTGCCCTACCAGCTTCTTAGTCCGAAAGAAGGATATAATCTTAGCTAACTTAGGCTTGCACACCTCTCCCCACTCTAATCTTTCCTTAACAGGAATATCTAGAGTTACTGACTTTGCATTACCATTAAGCCCCGTATAATAGAGGGACAATCAAGTAATGTCTAACATTATATCAAGCCCATCATATCAAATATAATCAAATTAACCCAAGTCTGAAATTCCATAAACACAATGGGACAAACATGATATACAAGGATGTCTATGACTGACTCTTCAAATGGGGTAGAAACATGTATGAGAGAATCAAATATATCACGAATCACATCAAATTCCAAGACAACTAAACTACACTTACGAATAAGTAGAACTCATATCACACAACACAATAGTCATCTGGTCAAAAAATATATCACGAATCACATCAAATTCCAAGACAACTACACTACACATACGAATCAGTTAATTGCTCGAGAACACCTAAAATCAAGCCATGTCAGCTTGACAAGATTCCTCGTTATGCTCGAGTTCTCCACAATTTTAACACACTTTATAACTTATATTCAATTATTGAACACTGAGGTACAATTCGGGTTCTATAATTATGACTATGAAAATAGGGAAAATTAAAGATGTGTTGCCTCCTTTTGTCCTGCTCTGGCGGGATAAATCCTTCAATAATGGAATCTCTTTAGCGGGAACAATCCCATTGTTGCGGCTCTAACAGGAATAGAACCCAGGCCAAAAAAATTCTGGCTTTTTTTATCTTCTCTAATTTCACCAAGGATCCATCTTTACTTATCACCTTTAGAATAATTTCTGTAGCTAGGACAATCATTAGTTACCCCGAGTCATTCTTAACGACGCACGTTCCACAATTTCCCTTACGTTACATTCATCATTAAATATCACTCATTCCCAGGATAAACCCACACATTCACACGATTTTCAGATGGTAGAAACACACATCAAGATTTCTCTCTAACAAACCATATTGTAATTTATATAGCCCCTTGCGCCTAATCTCATGATGATTTTTATTTTACAACAAGTCTCACATCACTCAAGCGGTTACGACTCGAATACTTCAACATTTAGACCAACACATTGCACATATCACATTCAGTCAAGAAATACTGGACACCTAATCATATCAAAGCATTCAAGTAATACACCTTTCACATTCATAGTTAATTTCAGACAAAATAGAAGCGCACATTCACCGTTCGAAGTTACAATTCACTAGAAAAGTCTAAATTTCTATTAATTAGTTCATTTCATAAACGACCATGCCTTATATGGTCCCTATATCAAAGATATCAATTGAAACCATCTTAGTTCCAATTAACTTGCTTGTGTTCCATCTAGTTCACTTCGTTGAGATACCAATTGGAATAGGGAGATACCAATTGGTCTCAACTCATACCACAAGCAACAATAGTAGCTAGAGAGCCCCATAAAACAGCTAATTTGAAGAATAAAACTTGGTCGAACACAATTTTTAATCGCCTCAATCTTTAACCGATGGTAACCAAACCTTAAATCAATCTTAGAGAAAATTTATCACCTTGCAATTGGTTAAATAGGTCGCCTATCCGAGGCGATGCATACTTGTTCCGAATAATAACCCTATTCAACTTTCAATAGCATATACACAATTCTCTCTTGCTAGCGATGTCGTTACCACTTTTGTTGCTCTAGTTTGGACTCTAGTTTGGACCATAGAATGAAGGAGGAAAGATACCATTAGATTAAAGTCATAACACGAAGGAGTGAATTTTTTAAAGATACCATTAGATTAAAGTCATAACACGAAGGAGTGAATTTTTTCTAAAGTCCTATAGCATCTCGAAGAAAAGTACAAAGGTCATCATACCAATCTGCAATACTCTACTAGACTCATTTTGGTATATTTAAATCAATGAACCTAGGCTCTGATACCAACTTGTCATGACCCAGACCATCATGATTGGCACTCACACTAGCTCTCTGGTGAGAGAACAATAAGTACAACCTAACTAAACAACTTAAACTACATAAGCATGTTAAATAAACTAAATAATTAAGTTATCATAAACTTCAAGTTTTAAACAACTAAACAATGCGGAAATACAACCCCTAAAACCTGAAAGTCAATGTACCAAAACTCTAACAATGGAAAGTCTAAGAACAAGTTCTATAACCCCGAAAAGTAAAAAAACACCTTAACAATAGTCAGATCCGAAAAGAGTGGACTTAAAAAAAGGAGAACTCAAAGCAGACCGAAAGAACTAGCTCACCTTGAATTTGAAACGGTCATTCGTTTTCTAAATGAGGTCTGTCAATAGCCACCAGAAGATGCCCTGTACTTAATAAAAATAAGAGCAAGTGTAGAATTAATACACAATCATAGTGTATTGGTAAGATCATGCAGCTCTCCAAAAAGTGAAACATATATAAGCAATTTCAATTATATAACCACATAACATACCGAATATCAACAACATTGATTTACATAATCTTCATAGCATAAGAGAACCAAACCACAACCACTCTTAATGTCCACTTGTGCAATGCATGTATGAAGTCTCATTCCTCCATTCACAATAAGTAGAACTCTTTGAGAAGTCATAATTCATAGTCTATGTTTATGTTCATAATAATAAGCCAATATATTACAAGTCCTCTCATGGAACCCAAGCCCAAACTGTTAGGTTGTCAAGACGTGACAATCTGATCCCAGGTTATGCCGAAATGTGGCAACCAATCCAAAATTAGCTTGCCGGAACATGGCAATCCAATCCTAAGTTATGCCGAAAAGTGCAACCGGCCAAGTTAGCTTGCCAAAACGTGACAATTGGATCCCCAATCACACACCACATTCACAAATACAAGTACATCATCAAGATCATGAAACAAGCAGTGATTCATGCCATAAAATATTTCAAAAATTATCCTCATTATAATAAGGGTGATCAATAATCCAACATTCTATACATACATGCACTATAATGGAGCAATTACAAACATATATCACACCAACATGAAATTACAACCATCATCTACCTCAAATCCAAGCTTGAATCTTCCCTTTCTAAATTTTTTCCGCTTGTTCTAGGTCTACAACATTAATATACGCAAGGATCAACAATTAAAAAAAGGTCTAATAATTCGGATTAAAACAAACCCAATAACCCTAGACCAAGCCAAGATCCTAATACCCAAATTAGGGATTTTCCACCATAATTCTTAGATCAAAACCCTTTCCCATTGAAAATAACCCAAGAAAATAGGTTTTATAGATCGAAAAACAAATTCGAGGTGTTAAAATCTTAGCTTTAGCCTCAATAATGGTGAAAACTGTCAAGAACTCGTTTGGGGTCGTCTCCTTAGCCCTAAAATTCAAACAATACCAAATAAGATCGTCTCCAGCACCCAGAATCCCGCTACAATGGCCTCAGTAGAGGCAGAATATACCCCTTCATGCTAGATCATTTTCGGACCAAATTTGATTTCGTAAAGTGATACGGGTTCGTTATCGTTTTAGCTATACATTCATTAAATAAAATTCACAACTATATTTCTTATTCATTACTAGATTTTTTCTACACCTTAATGACTTTGATTTCTCCCAAATCTAGACTAGGTTGGGAAATTTCAAGTTACTACGAAAGCGTTTTCTGGCCCCAATTCCTTCTTTATTGATTTTTCCTTAATGATAGAAACCCCTTTCCCCTCCCCACCCCCTACCCCCCAAAAAAAGAAAAACTAAGTTTCTGTGGTTTCTAATTTATGAATGAATTAGAGTTAGAAAGAAACACTCTATTATTGAATTGTTTTTGAATATTTATGAAACCCCAATAACTCTGTGTGAAAGAATCTCAAATTCTTGACAATTATTTTATCCATGAACTTTCTAAGATTTTCCTCCATGAAATTATGAATGATTAGGAAAGTAGAGGTTTTTATCTTGAAAAGTTAGCCTAATCTTAAGCATACGCACAAAGTTTTTGTATACAATAGTTACTAGAATAGAATAGTGTTAGAATCTGTTTGTCCACTATCAGTCAATGGACCAGGTCCCTTGACACACAAATAAGGATATAGCAGAAAGTAAATATAGTATAACAACAGAGAAGTTTTACGTGGAAACCTCCTTGCTCAAGGGAGTAAAACCACGACCTGTCTCACAGGATTTCCACAACCGTTTCACTAATCTTCACAAGCAAAAGTAAATCGGTTACACAAATGTGAGAAAATTTTTTTAATCTCACCAACAAGCAATAACGATATTGCTTGATGAACCTAAGTAGATGTTACTCTACCCACTACGCTATCACTCTAGACAACTTAGAATTTTCTAAGCAACACAAAGGTTACCCACTAAATTACTTCAACTAACTAACTTATAGTTTCAAATCAAACCACACTAATTCCTTCTCGAAAGAATATATTCTCTAACAACTACACAATATACGCCTGAGTTTCGGTTGTTCTTGAATGATTCTTCTCCTTGATTTTCTTAAGTCTTTGCAACACTTCTTGAATGTGCTTTTTCAAGTTGCAAAAATTGAAGAACAATGTGTGGAAATATAACATTGTATAGAAAAGTCACTTTCCTTAAACCCCTGCCATTTGATGGAAAGGTATGACGTTTCTGACGCAGTTGGGAATTGTGCACCAACTTTCTATACTTTCTCCAGCTGGCAGTAAACGAACGATTCATATTGAGAACCAGGTACCTTCACAAGGTCCCTGAGTTTGTTATATCATCAAAATTACAAATAACATTTTCCCCCTTTTTGATGATGACAAATAATACTCCAGGCTCCACTCTAGCTTCAGGACAAGTTCCCCCTGAATTGCTTGTCCACCCTCCTAGCATAGAATCAAAAACAAAAGGAAACACAATATACACTTCATTAGTTGTATTCCCCATCACAAATATGTACAGTCACAACCAGTTAAAATTCCCCCTTTTGGCATCATAAAAAAAGAGATACGGTGAACCAACATTATCAATAATAATATCAGAAAAGATCATAGCCTTTTGGCAATCAAACATAAAAGAAAGCATTTGACAAGATATATCAGCTAGAACACCAGGGGAATAATATAAATAGCATTTCAAAATTAACATTCAATACATTAACAGCATACTGAAATCCAAGGACGAAAAGATAGGCCACACAAAGAAGACATAAGAAGATTATGGGACTGACTATGAAGGGAGAGGCTGATGGGAAAGCGACTGAATGATGAGAGTGAGTCTTGCATTATCAGAATCATTATCCTTTATTGCTTTTTCTTGTAAAGCAATAACTTTGGCCCAAAAACTGCGTTTTCCCTTTCCAGAGCTTGAACAACATCAGTACCAGGTCCCTCTGTCTGCACAGTGAGTAGCTCGACCTTAAGAATAGCAATTTCAGCATACTTGCCACTCAACCTCATAGTCAGTTCTTCAACTTCATGCTTAAATTGGTCCTGGTCTTCAATGAGTTGAGATATTTTGCTCTTGGGATTTCCTTTCCCTTCAATGCACTCGCATTCAACCAAGGTAATCCCTGAAAAGGCTTGCTTCAGTATACCAACTTTGTCAACACCCAGCGGAATGTTAAAGTATTTGAATACTTCACTGAGAAAGTATCCATATCCCATACCATGTATCCCTTTCCGCTCAATGACAGTCTTGTTCATATGCTCAAGCATGAGTCCCGAAAGATTCAGAGGTTTAAACTTGAACAACAATTCCATCACATACAAATCAGTAGAAGTTGCTAAGGTCCTCTTTTTAGTTCGAGAGAGGAGAGTTTTGTTGAAAAATTCAAAAACTAACTGATATTCACTTTTCATCACTTTCTTAAATAGCCCTGCACATTTTGTAGTAGGAAGCTTCGAACACAGTGTCACAAATTCAACAAAATACGTTTTCCTTACCAGAGACCTGGTACCATCTCGAGGTACCCTAAGAATTTTTCCCAGCAGAGTCTCGTTAAGGTGAACAACAATGTCGTTTACTCTAGTATTGATACTTCCATCTTCCTGAAATTGAATGTTATAGTAGAATTCTCGCACTTTCTCTTCATGAAGAATGGGAGATTTTTTGGTTGAAAAGATGCATCCAAGACTGAATCTCAACCATGTCATGAAGTAAGTCCGTCCCAAGAAGATTAATTGTCCCCATATCAAAAACATTGTCAGCCAGTACAGACTGCTTCCTTAGATTGTCAACAATCTCTTATTTGTTGATCTGCTCTTCATTTATATGCACCTGTGTACTAGGTCCCTGTGACCTTTTCCTTTTTCATTTAGCAGTCTCCTTTGTTTGTTTGCTCAGCTTTCTTAGTTCCTCTTGGCTTTGTCTTTCTAGACCTCTTCTTTCTGTATCCCTTTTTGTCTCTTTAGCAGACACATCTATCACACCAGAATCAGGACTTTTAAAATTGGACACTTTGAAAGTTCTAGCAATCCTGTTTTCTGCTCTAGACTTAGCACTGGCTTTCACGGAATCAATCATCATCTTTTTGGCGTCAGATCTAGTAATAGGTCTCCTTTTAGACACTTCTCCCACCACTTTCTCTTTTCCCTTTTTAGATGCACTTACATCTCTCTCTTTCAACCTTCCACTGTATATATATTGGTCATAACCTGCTTAGTCAGAGGATGTATATCTCCCAAAATCTGGAGTTCTATCAAAGATAGGTTGGGTCTCTCTGATCTCTTCATTTTGAAAAGATTCACTTTCCTCAACCCTGACTTCCTCTCACATCATAGCAAGACTCTCGATCACCAATTCTTCACTCGCAGCAAGAATGTTCGACTATGAAGTTTTGTTCCTTGGTAAATCTCCTTCGAAAAGAGCATCTGAAAGCATTTCATGATGAGGACCAGGTCCCATAGGAACACTTATACTGTTTAGATCTATAAAGTGAAAAAGGTTTTCGGGATTATCTAAGTGAGAACTTGTTGGAAGATTAGATTTTGACCCTGTGGATGACGAAGAGTAGAAAGAAATTGGTTCAATATCACTAAGTGTTGTAAGTTCTTAGAAGCAGAAGAAGGGTCCGACATTTATCAAGAAGAAAGAAAAGAGAACCAGTAGTGAAGGATGAAAGAGGTACTGATTGAAAAAAAAACAATTTAGGGTTTTTTGACAGAGAGATTGAATATTGCAAGAAGAGTGAAGGATTAAAAGAGAGAAAAAAAGGGGGTTTTAAAAAGAAAACAAAATGGTGCCAGGTCCCTATTAATTTGACGCGTCGCTTGGAAAATAAGCGATGGGACTAACGGTCAGAATAACCGATGACTGACACGTGGCTTGATCAACGGTCCCATAATGCAATTTTATCATCATTACTCAACTGTTCTAGCCATGTCTTTGCTTGATCAACGGTCCCATAATGTACGAATGCTAACCTCGACTAAGACCAGGTCCCATAATGCAATTTTATCATCATTACTCAACTGTTCTAGCCATGTCTTTGCTTTGTTGATCCTTTATGATTGTATACCTGCAATAGGTACAACAACGATCTAACTTAGATAAGATATTATTGACAAAGAGGATACTTGCACTACAAGTTTAGCCATCAAGGAAATTTAATGATTGAATGACTTGAAATCAGTTTGAAATCATCATGCCCACTTCAACCTATTACATTCAAATTGATCTTTGCTAAGAGCCTTGGTGAAGATCTCTGCGATTTGTTCCTCCGTTGGACAATATGTAAGCACAATGTTTCCCTTTTCAACTTTGTCTCTCAGAAAATGGTGTCTTACATCAATGTGCTTGGTTCTCTGGTAGTGGACATGATTCTTTCCCATACTGACTGCACTAGTATTGTTACACATAATAGGTATTGCCTTGATGATTACTCCAAAGTCCTCTAAGTGTTGTTTGATCCATAACAATTGTGAACAACATGCATCAGCTGCTACATATTCAGCTTCAACTGTTGAAAGAGCTACTGAATTCTGTTTCTTCGTTCCCCATGAGATAAGTGAAGATCCAAGGAAATGAGCCATCACTGAAGTGCTCTTCCTGTCAACTTAATAGCCAGCAAAATCAGCATCTGCAAAACCAACAAGTCAAAGGTGTCACCTGCTGTGTAGAAGAGGACCAAGTCCCCCATTTTCTTCAAATATCTTAGAATCCATTTTGCAGCCTTCAAATGTGAATCACGAGGGCATGCTTGGAATCTAGCACACATTTTAACACTATATTCAATGTCAGGTCTGCTAGCACTCAAATACAACAAAAATCTAATGATTCCCCTATGCATGGTTTGATTCAGAAGAGAATCAGATTCATCTGCTACAAGCTTGGAGTTTGTACCCATAGGAGTATCAATAGGTTTAGAATCAAACATATTGAATTTCTTCAAAATCTCTTTAGTATACTTCTCCTGACTGATTGGGATTCCAACTGATGATTGCTTGATTTGAAGTCCCAAAAAGAAAGTCAGTTCACCCATCATGCTCATATCAAACTCCTTTCCCATTAATGATGAAAATTCTTCACAAAAATGCTCCGATGTAGCTCCAAAGATAATGTCATCCACACATACCTGTATAATAAGCAATTCCTGTTCTCTTTTTAATAAGAACGTATTATTTTTTTCCCCATTTGAACCCATTTTTCAACAGTAACTTCGATAGTCTTTCATAGCAAGCTCTAGGAGCTTGTTTTAAACCATACTGAGCCTTATTCAAATTGAACACATGATCTGGTAACTCAGCATCCTCAAACCCAGGAGGTTGTTTAACAAACACCTCCTCTTTTAAATCTTTATTTAGGAAGGCACTCTTGACATCCATTTGATATAGATTGAATCCCATGATTGCCGCAAAGGCTATGAGAATTCTAATAGCCTCCATCCTTGCAACAGGTGCAAAGGTTTCATCATAGTTTATACATTCCTCCTGATTGTATCATTGAACAACTAATTTTGATTCGTTTCGAGTAATCACACCATTTTCATCAAGCTTGTTTCTAAAAACCCATCTGGTTCCTATAACAGTTCTGTCAACAGGTCGAGGAACTAGGTACCACACCTTACTTCTTTTAAACTGATGGAGTTCTTCTTGCATTGAATTAACCCAATCTGCATCACCTAATGCCTCTTTGACATTCTTAGGCTCAATTGATGATATAAACGCTGAGAATCCAACTAGATTTCTTGTTTTTTGATCTTGTGTGAATTCCAGAGTTCAAAGGTGAAATGAGATTATAAAGTGGATGTGATGAATTGTGTTTCCATCCTGGTCTCAAAGTCAACTGGTTCAGCTTATCAGTGTGCTCTTCTTCATCAAGGAATTCTTCATTTTCTGAAGAGCTAGAGATATTCTGACTTTAATTCAGAATAGTGTCAGGTTCCTCTTCACATTCATCAGCCTTTTCAGATGAGCTTTGATCAGCATTGTCAATCCCATACTGGTCATTTATATCAGCTTCACTTCTTTCAATTTTTTGAGAATTAAACAGCTCAATGAACTCATGTTCATCATTTGATGTAGCACCTTTCAGATTTTCATCTTCATCAAACACAACATGAATACTTTCTTCAATACATTGAGTTCTCTTGTTGAAAAATCTGTATGCTTTATTTGATGAAGAATATCCTATTAACACTCCTTCATCACTTCTAGGATCAAACTTTCCGAGATCATCCTTCCCATTGTTCAAAATAAAACATTTGCATCCAAATTCCCTAAGGTAGCTCAACATAGGTTTTCTGTTGTTGAGTAGTTCATAGGGAGTATTATTCAGTAAAGACCTTATCAAACATCTGTTAGCAACATGACATGCTGTGTTGATTGCTTCAGCCCAAAAAATTTGAGGAAGATTTGACTCAATAATCATGGTCCTTGCAATATTTACCAAGATTCTTTTTTTTCCTTTCCACTATTCCATTTTGCTGGGGAGTTCTTGGAGCAGAGAAATTGTGACTAGTGCCATTTTTCATAAAAAATGATCAATTTTTGAGTTTTCAAACTCAGTTCCATGATCAGACCTAATTCCAACAATCACTTGATTCAATTTTGTTTGAATCATTTTGAAAAACACTATCAATTCTTTCGGTGTTTCTGTTTTTGATCTTAAGAACCTTGTCCATGTGAACCTTGAGTAGTCATGTATCACCAGAATGTATTTCTTTCCACTTCTACTTTGAACCTTCAAAGGTCCACATAAATCCATGTGTAGCAGCTCTAATACTCTCGATGAGGTTACTTGCTTCTTTGGCTTGAAGGATGATCTGATTTGTCTTCATTTGACACAGGCTTCACAAATTTTTCTTTCACAAAATTTTAACTTTGGCAAACCTAGGACTAGGTCCTTAGAAATCAGTTTATTCAATAAAGATGAGCTCACATGCCCTAGTCTTCGATGCCACAGATCAACATTATTATTCTGAGCACTAAGACATGTCAGATCAACTCTATGAGATATTTCTAAGTTAGCCACATACATGTTTTTACTTCTATGAGCAGTAAGAATCACTTTCTTTGTAGTTAGATTAACTACAATGCACTTCTCAGATGTAAACTTCACTTCATTTCCTTTGTCACAAATTTGAGACACACTCAAAAAACTATACTTCAACCCACTAACATGATACACGTTGTCAATGGATTCCCCAAGAGATTTTCTCACTTTACCAACACCTAAAATATACCCCTTATTTCCATAACAAAAAGAGACACCTCCACCTTGAAGTGACTTGAGTGAGAGAAAGTTTTTGATATCACCAGTCATATGTTTAGAGCCTCCACTGTCCATGTACCAACATTGACTGTTACTCCTCTCACTCACCTGCAGCAAGAATCACTTATTAGGCTTGGGAACCCATTTCAATTTGAGTTCCCAAAAAGCAGACAAAGGAGTGATCAAAGTGTTTCTAGCCCAATGAGGTAATTTCAGATGCTTTTCGACGAAGGATTTTTTAGCAGAACCAAGTCCTCTCTTTGAAAACCTTTTGGTTGAGGATTGTTCTGTAGGACCAGGTCTTTCTTCTGAAACCCTTTGCTTTTATGTATACTCTGAAAGTCTCTCATGTGACTTTCTCCAGGAAGTGCACTCTTCCTTTGAATGCCCATTTTTACCACAATGAAGACACAACAAATTGTCAGACACAAATATATATTTGCTGTTAGGATTGAAAGGAAGAGTAATATTCAAACTTTCTAGACCCTTCTTGCTAAAATTACTTTGATTTGTTACATCTGAAAGCAACTTAGAAGATTTTGTCCACTTGAGAGATTTTTCAAGTTCATCTTTAAGTTTGACAATATCTCTTTCTAAGTTGTTGCTCTTTTCCAAAACCCAAACAAGATTAGTCTCAGAGGTTTTCAGTTTTTCTTCAAGCTCAACTTGTAAACCGTTAGACTTTCCCTTTTGTTTTTTCAGCTTTCTCATTTATCAGATGCAATTGTTTTTTAAGTTCTAGTTTTTTAGATTCCAGAACAGCCATTTGATCTTCAATTTTCAACATTTTCTCACCTATTTTATCTCTATTTACATTAAAACTTTCAAGCTCAGCATTCATAATATCTCTTTCAGAAGTTAACTGAATCACTGAATCAATCATAACATTTGCTAATGTTCTCAACTTTTTAAAAGAATAGGTATTCAGATCATGTTTCAAATCAAGAAGAGTTACCTTATCCTCATCATCTTCATTCTCTGAATGAGCCATGAAAGTAAACATCTCTTTGAATATGGTTTTCTACTCATGAACCACCACCATTGACACGTCATTTAGTTCATCAAGATCTTCTGAGTCTCTCAAAGAGTCTCCCCATGCAGCAAGAGCTTTCTTGATCACATAGTCAGCAACATCTTTTCGATCATTCTTATCGAGTACCAGGTCCCTTCGCTTTTCTTTATCACCTCTTGGTTTTTGATATTCTTTGTTTTCGGCTTTGAGTAATGGACACTCTCTTATAAAGTGTCCATCCTTTCCACACTTGTGACAAGTATCATTTTGAGTGGTAGTTCGATGAACATTTGCTCCCTTTTTAAAACCTTTGTTTTTCCTCACAATCTTCTAAAACCTCTTGATGAGGCAAGCCATATCATCATCATCACTGGAGTCCTGTTCAGATCTGTATTTTAGCATCAAGGACTTATCTTTCTTGACTTCCTTCTTTGACTGATCATGACTTCGGTTCATCACAAGAGTCTTTAGATTTTCAACGAGAGCATTCATTGTTAACACTTTCAGGTCCTTTGCTTCAGTAATAGCATCAACCTTACTTTCCCAAGACTTGGGAAGAATTTAAAGCACTTTCCTGACCTGCTTACTCATGCTGATAGGTTCTCCAAGACTTCTCAACTCATTTGTGATTGATGACAGTTTAGTGAACATTTTATGAATAGTTTCACCTTCTCTCATTTTGAAATTTTCATACTGAGAGGTAAGCATATCAATCTTTGACTCTTTTACTTGTTCAGTTTCTTCATGGGCTTTTTAAAGCAATCTCAAATCTCTTTTGCAGATTCACAAGCTGAGACATGATTGAACTTATCAGGTCCTATACCACAGACAAAAAACTTCTTTGCTTTGTACCCCTTTTCAATCTTCTTCCTATCAGCTACATCATATTTTCGTCTAGGCTTTGGAACAAGCCTAGTGTTTTCACCATCTTTCTCTTCAATCATGGGAAAGTGAGAATGCATGACCTGTCTTCAGCCATAAGGAAGTCATGCATTCTCACTTTCCACCAACTATAAAAGTGGCCATTAAAATGAGGGGGTCTAGTTGAAGACTGACCCTCTTCCAGATTAAGTGGAGCAGCCATTCTAGAATAGGAATCACTCTCTTGGTGTTAACAGGATAGAGAGTACCTGCTCTGATACCACTTGTTAGAATCTGCGCGTCCACTATTAGTCAATGGACTAGGTGCCTTGACACACAAATAAGGATATAGCAGAAAGTAAATGTAGTTTAACAACAGAGGAGTTTTACGTGGAAACCACATTGCTCAAGGAAGTAAAATCACGACCCGTCTCACAGGATTTTCACAACCGTTTCACTAATCTTCACAAGCAAAAGTAAATCGTTTACACAAATGTGAGAAAAAGTTTTTAATATCACCAACAAGCAATAACTCTATTACTTGATGAACCTAAGTAGAAGTTACTCTACCCACTAAACTATCACTCTAGACAACTTAGAATTTTCTAAGCAACACAAAGGCTACCCACTAAATTAGTTCAGCTAACTAACTTAGAATTTCTGATCAAACCACACTGATTCCTTTATAGATTTAGGATCAGTTTACAATGTAAGATCGAAAGAATATATTCTCAAACAACTACACAATGTACGCCTGAGTTTCGGTTGTTCTTGAATGATTTTTCTCCTTGATTTTCCTAAGCCTTTGCTAGAGTTCTCGAATGTGCTTTTTCAAGTTGCAAAAACTGAAGAGCAATGTGTGGAAAGATGACATTGTATAGAAAAGTCACTTTCCTTAAACCCCTTCCATTGGTTTGAAAGGTCTGACGTTTCTAATGCAGTTGAGAACTGTGTACCAACTTTCTGTACTTTCTCCAGCTGACAGTCAACGAACGATTCATATTGAAAATCGGATACCTTCACAAGGTCCCTGAGTTTGTTACATCATAAAAACTACAAATAACATAGAATGAATACAATAACTATAACTGAGTGTATGAAGCCTCTATTGATACTAATTAAAGATAGTCGAAACATGAACCATGATCCTTTTAATTAATACACGTAAATAGAAATTACATACTAAAATTACGAGTTAACTTAATTATTCAAAATAAGAGAACTAATCACATGTTGTCTTGAAGGTGTGATCCAACTGACTAGGATCACAATAATCACCGAATCTAGCTTTACATGATAAATGTAGGCAAAGAGGTGTGCGATCATTATGTGGAATGTACTAAGTATATATGTGAGATATTCATGATAATTTGTAAAGCTAGACATGATTAATCTGAGATGCTAAACTGAATATGAAATTGAAATACATAAATTGATGCAATGACCAAGTAATAAGATATTCAACTGATAAAATACTAAGTTTGAAATACTTTAATGCAAGGTCAAGCAACATATGAGACGATACTAATAACCAACATATAAACATGTGAGTTAAACGTGCATGGATTTTAATGTATAATCCCCATAAAAAAAAAAACTCAAATATACCTTGTTGGGGGTATAAAGGCTAATCTGAGCTAATGTGATACCACTAAGCTGATTTCCAAAAAGGACTAAGGAATCAGTTATACATTAGATGTCTCAATCCTAAGCTGACGGGTGAACCTTCATTCCTATGTCTAATACTGATCATACCGATGATCCGAATAGCTCATGAATATTGAAAATCTGATAGTGAAATAATAGTGACTTTATCTAAGAGAAACGTATTGTCCCAGTTTATGCAAAGGCCTAAAAAGTTTCTCTCTAGGAGGACATCAAGGGATGTACAGGACAAGGACTACTACTGAGGCACATAGTTTAAAGGGATTTAGGCAGTGAGTTAGTTAGTGAACATTGTAACTCATAATAAACTTGTTTGAAGTTAGTTAGGAGTGTCAGAGATAAGTTAGAAGCAGCACATGCGATGAGTGTGCTGTTAAATTTGACAAGATTCAAAAATGGATTAATGAGAAGATATGGTAGTTAGAAGGATAATTCTTCATTGGTAGAAAAGTCAAGATAGCACCTTTTGTAGGTGAAATTTAGGTGAACCATAAATTGATTTCACAAGATAAATGTTGACATTTTGACATATTGTGATGTCATCCACGAAGAATTCACTCCTATAAATAGGTAACTCCTAATTCATTTGTAACACTCCTCTCACTTGTCTTTTCATCTCCTAAGACATTTGTTCTTCTTTCTCTCTTGTACTATTTCATTTGTACTCTTTGGAGTGAAATAAATATTGGTTGGTTGTGTCCGAGGACTAGGCCAAAGAAAATAAAAGTTTGCCGAACTTCGTTAATTCCTGGTGTTCTTTTTGTTGTTGTCTCATTTACTATTTATTAGTTACCTTTAGATATAGCAGTTGTGATTCCATCACTCTCTATATATTCGGCTTCCGCAACATGTGCTTCATTCATTAGTATAAAGCTTGAGCTATAGTTGCATCTCGAATAAATGAAAGTGTATCTTTTTTCCTATACTTGAAATTACTGAGTTTTATTCACAATTTATCAAAATCCCAACTACGAGTTGATAATATATATATATATGTATATATTAATTTGAGTTTGAATTGCATTGATCTAGTTATTTAGTTTGTTTCATTGTATGTAAAGTTAACGCAAAATGGATACACATCGAAACGAATTCTAAATGGGGACAATAACGACAGTGAAATAGGGTATCCGTGCACTTTGCTCTAATGTTCTAATCCTCTCTTATTTGTCCTTTTAATTAATAAAATTTAATTTCAAACAATATAATAAGTGATCCATTTATTCCATCATAAGTCATGGCTTGCCAAACTTATCGAACTTTGTAAAATCATATATTTTTTTTTACATTATTAGGTAAAGAGAGACTTTTAATCCCATGAAATAATGGTGGGCGCATGGAAAATGGATACCACTTACTCACTCATAGCATCAATTCATCTCTTTATTTATTAATAATAATAAGAAAGGAAAACCAAATTGATTATTTTAGACATATGGAACCCAATAAAATTCTATAAATGTCTTTCCAAGAATATATATGATCAGCTATCTAATCATAATGTAGAATTTCACTTTATTTCTCTCTTTGGATTTTCATAGCATTCATTCTTGTTACTTTTTTCTTTTGAAAAGTTTGTTTCTAAAAACAAAAAAATTAGGTCGAAATTGGCAGGCGTGTAATATTATATGTAAGAATATAGTGTACCTGTTTACGTGTGTGTTTCGTGTCAATCAATAAAATTATATATAAAAAAATAAAATTACGAAGAAAACTGCAATTGATGTTAAAATTTATGCTATATTTATCTTAATGATACAGATTTCTTACAGGTAAGTTAAACAATTATTTAAAGAAAGGTAAACCTTTTTTTTTAAAAAAAATAATTCTATTTATATATTAATTTTGTTTATTATAATTCAAGTTAGACTTATATAAGGTAAGAACATTGATTTTAAAAGCTTAAGTGTTAGGATTTTTTTTTATATAATTTAAATAAAGAAATATTTAAGAAACAAATTTTAATCAATTTAAAATAGTAAAGTATTAAGAATTCTTATGTATTACAAATAAGTGAAGATTTAATAGGTTTACCTTTTAATTAATATTAAAATCCTAAATACTATGATATTAATTAGATAACAATATTTGAGGGAAATAATAAAAGACAATTTTGTTTATTATAGAGTTTTTAACGCAGGACAAAAAATTCAATCAAATATTTATAAATACATTCATGCTTTTGAAATAATAGTAACAATGCCTTCCATATTTTCATTCTTTTAAAACATAGTAGTCAAATAGAATATAGAATAATAATGTACACCAAGGAAAATGAAGAATATATTGAATTAGGAAGTAATACCACTTTTAAACCCCCTAATAAGACCGGCCCGTTCCCACTTAATGAAAATCATATATTAACTGGTTCAAATAAATTTATCTTTTACGTTATATTAATAATAAAAAGACATAGAAAATTTTATTTTATATTGACCTAATAAGATTAATAATTCTATTTTCTGGAGATATTCTCATTTACAAATTGGATGAAATTATAATCGGTATAATTGACGTAAATTAGTTATATATTTATATATTGATAAGACAATTTATTTTATTTTTTTGAAGCTCAATCTCTTCTCCGAAGAAACTATATATCCTAGAGAAATCATGAACTATTAGAAGTGTTTTATTGAAATTGTTTGTTAAAAAAATTTGTCGAAAAAACTAATGATTGGTTTTTACATATGTGGTAAGTATAAGCTAAGATGAGTTAAATCTAATTTTTAGTGGAAAAATAGAATGATAACTTTGTATCTATTTGTGATGCAGAGGAGAGTAAATCATATAATAGATATTCAACTTCTTTTAGATCAAGATTTTATTCAATTTTTCCCTTTTATCTTGTACGAGGTATTATTTACAAATTATACACTATTTTCGAAAATGACTACAAGTTGGAATTATGACAAAATCAAATTAAAGCTCGTTTAGACTTTACTAGTCAAACAACACAAAAAGGAGTGTGAATCTTTATATCTTGCTTTCTTACATTTCAAGCTATAACATAACAAATTAAATATATAGTTTCAGATGAATACAACTTTAGATTTCATGCTATTTAAATTAAGCCACTTTAGTAGAATATATGAATTATTAGTATATTCTAAATAAAAGTTGGCACTAGTTTTGGTATTCCTATTGAAGCATCTCTTGCAAAAGAAAAGAAAAAAGTAATTTTACAATGTGTTGTCTTTTAAAAGAATTATGCCTGCCTCAGCTTAAAATAGCTATATGATTCTACTCTTTTGATGATACAAAAAGACAAGCCCATCAAACATGATTTTTTTTTTTGGGCATTTGGTATTCAAAATTGGTCACTAGCTAGCATGGCTGATTGATATATATATATATATATATATATATATATATATATATATATATATATATATATATATATATATATATATATATATATATATATATATATATATATATATATATATATATATATATATATATATATATATATATATATATTTGTAGGAATACGACATTAGATATGATATCCAATATCTCTATAGGTTTTCGTTAGGGACATGTACAAAACGTGTTAATTGCGTATAGAAAAATATATTTAACGACAACACAACTTACTAATTAAGGAGTAAAACGATCTCATCAAGAAAAGTATTCGAATTTTAGACGTCTGATTAAGAATAGATATTTATGAAAAAAAGGGAATAGATGCCATGCTACATATTATATTATACAGAAAACAAATTGTAAAAAGCCTTGCAGGCAAATTTAATACCCTACAAGGCATCTGTTAGAGATAATCTATATACAAATTATTCGAGTTATCTTGTATACATAATTAATTTTGTACTTAAATTATTATTATTTCAAATTCATAGATAAGCTAGAAACAGGGCTAGTTCAAACTCTATCCCTTTGGGAGTTTTGAGTAGTAAAATGACATCTATAATATATAGTTAGATGATTCCTCATCAAATATAACAATTTCTCCCAACTTTTGCAAAACCTTATGTAAACTATCTTAAGAAAAACTCATCGAGTATCTTAACTTAAAATTTGCCTCACAAATTAAAATTTTTCAAATATCCTTAACAAGGTTTAAAATAAAGCAGCATTTGTAATTGAAAAGTAGCGCTAAATTAATTATGTGGAAAGCTAAAGTTAAAATGATACAAAAAAAAGTCATTCTTTTATTAAAAAATACTAAAAATGAAAGGAGGTCATTCTTTTTTAAACGGGGAGAGTATATATATATATATATATATATATATATATATGTGTGTGTGTGTGTGTGTGTGTGTGTATGTATGATTAAAAATTGAAGTATTTGATAGTACGAATTTATTTAAGTATATAGATAAAAGTTTCAAGCCAAACCAAGTTTTTATTGCCAACAAACTTCACTCTTACACACCATTACAACAAGTAATAATTAGCTTCCTCACCCAAAATACACTTAAACACCCCCCTTAAACCTAAATTACACAAACCAAACATTAAGTTAAAACAAGAAACAACCTAATTTAAATCAAACAACATTAATTAATTTGAGAAGAATATCTCAAATCAACTAATTATTAATTAGTAGTACTACATATCCCTAACTGTAAACTCATTACGATTCTTAACAACAATATCATACATGTGCATGGACTTGAAGTTGTTGAAGTCCTTTGGTAGAGAAATAAGATGAACAGTTGATCTTTTATGATATTGAAGAAGGTCAGGGTCATCATAGTACCTCTCCCATCCAAGAGAGAACAAAATCCTCTCGAGAGATGCATATGATGTTATTACTTCATTACTAGAATGGTGCACAAGCACTTTACGACGACCCGTCGCACCGTGGAAGTCACCGGGGTTCTCAACTAGCCTCACTACTCCATTCTTGAATACCCAAACACCAGACATGTTTCAAAAAATATATGAATATGAAAATAGTAAGTGAGTATTGTGTGTGAGTTTGAACATAAGTGTGAGTGGGTTTTTATAGGGGTTTCTATGTAGTATGTAATAAAAAAATACATAAGGTGGCAAAAAGTAATATTTTTTCTTATTTAATAAAATTGATAATAGGTAGGATTTTGGAATGTGGCTGCTTATAGGATTTAGAAATATACTAACTTATCGTACGTTTATTAAGATTAAAGAAAAAGAAAGGGAGAATATTTAAATGGCCACAAGATGCCCTAATTTGCCCTACTGAAATTAGAATCTTCTCCTAAACAATCACTAATTAATGATCTTATGCTCATAAGATGAACCTAATTCTTTTGGTTAATGGGTTCCAAGCATAATTCTTTAATTTTTTTAGTGCTAAGAACAATCTTCTATCCTTATATTTATATCCATTGCTTGCATGATCAGCCCTTCACAAAAAGGAAGAATTAAATAAATTAAAAGATATTTCGGGGAAGTTTAATTTGTCCCATCTCATGTTGATGATGTTTCTTTTAATCCTTAATTAATGTCTAATAACAATTTTTTTAAAAAAAAATTACTCCACATCAATGAGAAATTTGTGTTATGATACGTGATATTCCCACCCATTTCCTATTTAACTAGTTCAATGAAAAACGTATGGTGGGAAACAAATTCTCACCGAAATATCGAGAACTTTCTTTTATTTTGTTGTGTAATATAAACATTAGTGTGAGTATAGCCGCTGGACATTTTTCAATAGAAAATTTCAATGGGATAGTGTATGTTCCAATTTGTTTATCTAGTTTTAGTTTGACATGAAGTTTAAAAAAATAAACAAGACTATTGAATTTTGTGATTTTACAATTAAAATATGTAGATAGTATCAAAATGTTATTTAATCTTGTGTTCTAAGATCACATGTAAAAGAATTGAAATTAAAGAGTTATAAAAAAACATTCTTTTTTCAAGACAATACAAAGAAATTAAAAGGGATCAGGTAGTATTATTTAGCTTGAATAACTTCATTATGGCTTCAATTACAATCACCTTAGGCGTTATAGGAAAGCGTTGGAATTGATCTAGAAATATAGTTTTCTTTCATTACGTAAGGAACCAAAATAATAATATAGTCTAGATTGTTAGGACCGAAAATAAGCAGGTGTAAATGTGGAAGCTAGCAATACAAACCTCGAAAGATCACGAGTAAGAAGACAACGAGAAATATACCAAAAGACACAAAGATTTAACGTGGTTCGGTCAATCGACCTACGTCCACAAAGGAGAAGAGCAATCCACTACAAATATGAGACTACAAAATACGGAGGGAAACAACCTTAACCAATTCACTTAGAATACATGGGAGGTTCACACAAGTGATAATGTATCAAGCTTGTGACCCACAAATTCTCCCTTTAACCAAAACTCTCAAAGCCCTTAAGACTACATTGTGAATGTTGATTAAGTTAGAAGGAACATGTCTCTATTTATAGAGTCCTAAACCTTTTCCTATAAGAAAAGGATTAGTCAATCCAAAACATTTTCCTAAAAGGAAAACCTATTTATGGTAAGAAATTTAGGGCAAATAAAACCCAACATAGTTACTATCATGACATGACATAATTAAAGGGTTTATTAAAGTAATTAAAGAATGTTTCTAAATATATAATAACTTTCTAAAAATGGAAGATATATAACATGAAACAAAAAGGAATAGGAATAGATAAAAATGAAGGAAATAATTAAAAGTGATAGAAATGGAGATCTCTCATGTCCCATACTTTTTTGTGGATATTGGATTGGATAGGAATAGGATTTAATGAGTGAAAAGTAAAATCAATCTTCCTTCTCTTCTGTCTCTTTCACTTTCCCCTCCCATTCCCATATCACCATTTCAGTGTACAAAGAAGAAGTCACACACTATATGCCCATTCATTTGAGGAATGGCCTTTACTGACAAGAATATCAAATAACTTAATTGTTACTACTCTTTTTACACACACTTTTTTCATGATCACTATGAGTTTATTGATCCCTTTGTCAACCCACACCCCAAGTGGCATAGTTACATGATTCAAAGGGATTTTAATAGGCTATAGAGACAGATGCAGGATTAAGAGTTTGACGATTCTAAATTTTAGAACAGAAGAAAAAAATAACACAAAATATGCTTTCTTTTTAAGGAAAATGAGAAACTTTTATTGATAGTGAGGTTTAAACTCACAAGATTAGTGTGGAAAGCATTACTCTTTCCTTCTCACCTACTAATTAACTTATAGAAAGAAATAAAGTTAATTTATCAAAAAAATTATATAATTCATTGTAATTCAAGAACCGAGCTAGAAAGAAAATTATGAGTTCCACATAACCTTTCAGCTTTAGTCAAAATCATGTATTAAATAGTAGTGAAATTTACTTATTGAAATTCTTCAAGTTAAAGTTTTGGCTCGACTTATAATGTATGGGTTAAATTCAGAACCAATATATTCAATTATTGAAATCATAGTCATAGAGTCAAAGCCTTTATGTCGAAGAGCAAAGGAGATTAGCCAAGTTGTACATGCCTTCGCTTTTTCATGGTGCACGTGTTGATAAGGCTCTTATGAGCACATGTAAATGGCTCCCAATTGACCAATTGCACTTTTGTCAAAGATTTGCCTGCATTAATTAGTTTTGACCAAATTAAGTCATTATATAAAGCAATTCACCAAAATAAGACGTTTTTTTCTAAAATTTTATACTACTATAAACTTATTTCACAGTGACATTTTAGGATATATCTTATATTTTAAAAGCTGACAACGTTAGATTGATATACGTTACTCACAGTAATGTTTTAGGAGTAAAACGTTACTCAAAATAATGTTTTAGGAGTAAAACGTTACTTACAATAACGTATATCAATCTGACACTGTTAGTTTTTAAAAAGCAAAATATACCCTAAAACGTTACTGTAAAAAACGTTATACTAGTTTTGTAAAATTTTAGAAAAATATATTATTTTGATAAATTATTTTATATAATGATTTAATTTGGTCAAAAATTCACACAATAGTTTCTCGATTCTTCAAATTTGATGACACCCCTAGCTGGCTAGTTGGGTTTGAGTTTAACGACGCCAATTTTAGGTCGGGTTCTATACAAGGGGTTGGTTGCATAGCCCAGTTCACGACCCACCAACATTTTACCTTTGAGTTTATTAGGTAGGGGTTAGGGCTCTTCAAAATCGAATCTTGTTGGTGTCTCTTCCTTTATTGCTCGTCTTTTTCCTATCTTGTTTGTCTCTCTCCCTTTCTCGCTCGCCTCTGTTTTTACGTATATTCATCTCAGAATATATCTGAAATGTCATATACATATTTATTAGGTGTTTGGTCATGTGATACCAACGTTTGGATATGTGATTTTATGCTGATTTCATCTCATGATATGGTATCATGAGATGTGATAACATATTCTCCAAAAACAATGATATTGTATCATGTGGGAATACTATATCATGATTTGAATTATATTAATACAAAAATTGATTCACAAATTTATATTTTGTTAAAACAACCCCACATTTATATCTACTAACCATTTGTTTCACATGTAAATAAAAATTATGATCACATAATTACTTTTTAAAAAATTATTATTCTAACCAACATATAATCATTTTAACTCACACTTCACAATTGTTGAGTAGTAAAATCTTGAAGAGTCCGTGAAAGGTGTTTCATTTTTACTCAAATATATTGATTAAACAATTATTTAAGTAGAGAACAAATAACTTTATAATAATTTACTATACGATTTTATGATTTTTTGTTTATTTGATAATATTGAATAAATAATTGGGGTTATTTTAATAGTTTTAGAACTTGTGGAGTTTTTATATTTATGAGAAAATATACAACACCAAAATTCCATTTCACATGTCCAAACAAAACTTTAATTTTATCTTATGATTCCATATCATGATACCATATCGCATGGTCAAACAGACAGTTAGAATGATTCACAAGGTCAAGCAATCTATGAGACAATACTAATAACCAACATATGACCATGTGAACTAAATATGAATTTTAACGTATAATCCCCATCAAATGATCTCAATAGACCTTATTGGGGGTATAAACCCTAATTTGAGCTAATGAGGTATTACCACTAAGCTGATTTCCAACGGTGGCACGTAGTTCTAATAGTTAGGAATTCCTATTAGATATCTCAATCCTAAGCTGACGGGTGAAGCTTCATCCCTATAGACCCGCTTGATGATTAGGAATACTCCCAATAAAAAAAATGTTTGACTGACTGGTTATACTAATAATTTGACAATATTGATCATACTGATTATTCAAAAGTTGTAAATTTTACGGAATATATCTTTTTAACGAATACTTTTACTGAATTCATCAAATCTTATACTTTATCACGAACTTTTGTAGGAACTTCTCAAAGCTTGAGGAGTGTCGAGAGACACTGTCCTTAAGAATATTTCACCCGCTATGGATATCTCCCAGGAGTCAGCAAGGTCTTCTACTAGAGCCAGAAATTGACAAAGATTTTTAAGAACAAAATCCAACACACCAATAAAATATAGGAGGAAAGATTTATACCCTCAAAATGTATATTATTTTTCACACATTGTGATAGAGGAAGAACACTTTATATGAAAACATATATAAGCCTAAAGGCTCCAACGGTTAAAAAAAGAATTAATGCCAATAATGAGCCAATAAGGGCAAAAGATTTGAAGACCATTTATTTTGGTTAAAAGAAACAGTATTCTCATTAGTTACTCATTCAAGAATGAATAATTGGATGAAACTAATGTTATATTTGGATTAGGAGTAATTGTCAATCAAGGATTATTTATGGAGGGAAAATATTTAAGACATAGTAATAACCTCTTCCAAATATAATAGGATATAAAATAATTTTTTGAAATACATAATATTTTTCCAAACAAACTCATGAATATTAAAAATCTGATACTGAAATCATAGAGACTTTATCTAAAAGAATCGTATGAATATTGACTTTTAAGTTGTAAATTCATGGGGGATACTTACTAAGGCTTGGGAGGATTGAAGAGAGCTTTTAAGGGTTGTTGGGGTCAATAAAGGGAGAAAAGTATTAAAAGAAACTCAAAATGTGTGTTTTAAAATCTGAATTTCTTTTATATACAGCTGATATACATGATATACAGGTGATATATATGATCTAGGAATCCTTTTGCACCCCGAAAAGTGATCCATGACAAATTTATGGAGTGGCCGTAGTATAATTGTCCTGACTTATTTCAGATCGGATTGTATGTAGTTAAATTGTCCTGCTTTTTACTCCAAATTCGCATTCGAAAAACTTGATGGTTATTTATACAAATAAATATTTTATTAATGTAGAAATATTTATAAAAAAAAACTCCCTATATTAGTCGTCTGTTTGTTTATCTCACTTCTAATCATGAAATCATAATAAAGCTTTTTTATATTTTAAGTATTTTATTTTTATTTATTTATTTATTTACTAGGAGTTACTACTCATGATGACTTGCCCCTCTTTAATTTTTACTTTTAATAATATTCATAACTCTCATAATTTTTATGTCCATAACTTCCAAATTAAATTTGTAAGTTTACGATGCCTTATGGTATTTCTTTATTTTGCCTATAAATTCATATTAGTTTTATGAAGATTCACATTCACAATTATCATTTCTCTTCTCATCATATAGTATTGGTTTGTAACAAAAAAAGAAGTACATGAAGGTAAGAAATATTTCATTTATAACTTTTATATTTCATTTTTCATAAGTCTTATAAATATTTAATTAATGTTTAAATAATTATAATAAGAAAAATTAAAAATAAAAGTAAAAAAAATTAATTTTGTTTTGACGAAATCAAAATTTGAATAGAAAATTAGTTATCCTACAAAAGATAGAGAAAATTAGACATATGAAATATTTGCAACCTAATATAATATATTGTTATTTCAACATATATCTCTTATTCCATTTACTTCATCACGCTGAATATTTTATTCTAAAATATACATATACAAAATAAATAATATATTTTATATGTTTTAAAAGAAATCTATGATATCGCAGATGAGGAGAAATATTAATATTTTCTATATATTTAATACTAACCTAAATATTACATATTTCATATTATTATCTTATAAATATTTTATATAGTTGCGCGAAGCGCAAATAATTTCATTAATATATTAAAATCAAGTGAAATATACAACACTAATTATTCAGTATTTAAGAAAGAATTGCTCAAGTAATATCAATAATCTTTCCTAGCTATTTCGTTTTTGTTTTCAGTTAAGTTAATAAGAACTAGATTATCTAATTTTAATACTATTCAAGCTAAGATAAATTGTGTACATAATCGACTTTTAAGTTTTAAGTAAAGTTCCGAGCAAAAAAAATTAGTATAATATACGCCTTAGTTTATGTGACACAATTTAAATTTTAAAATTTAAATAAATCTATTTTTTATCGTAATTTTTTCATATGTCTTTTAAATATTTTAGATTGTCACTTATTGTGACTTATAATATTTTTTACATAGTTTACAAATGTATATATTCTTTAAGAAAAATTAAAAATTTCGTGCACAAATTCTTGGAAGAGGCTCCTCTCCATTACATTTTTACTATAGTTCCCACTTGATGGAAGTCATGTGTCATAATTAAAAATTAAGGGTGGAGATTTGAAAAATAATATTTGTTATTTCAAATCTCCACCCTTAATTTTTAGTTATGACACATGGCTTCCATCCAAGTGGAACTTCGGGGAAATGGAGAGAAAAAATTATAGTGATGAGCTTCTTTTCAAATTCTCAATTAAACTTAAATTATATAACACTCAAAAAATAAAATATATCACATAAATTGAAATACAAAAAATAACCGTCATAATATAATAAGGTGCAGTACTAAAAGGAGATATAAGGAATTCTTGTTTTTTTATTTTTTTATTTTTGAAAAAAGGATGAGCCTTCTTGGGATGCGTGCACTTTCGAAGTCATTAAAGTCGAATAAGAAGAAAGAAATATCTTCGTCATTTTGTTTCTTCTTAAAACAAGCTGCGAAAAAGTTTTTGAGGTTATAAGTTACAGAGTATTAATTTTAATAGTACTAGAGTAATTCAACATTTATAAAAGGTCAATACTAAATTAGCTATCTATAATTACATTTTTATTCATTGACTTAATGATATAAATATGTGTACATAGATTTTAAGCGCAAAAGGAAAAATATTTTGTGGAATAAGCTCTCTTATATATATATATATTATATATCATATAATAAAACACATTCATTTGTAATAATATACAACATTTCCCCCCTTACAACTTTCCAAATTACAACCTTTGCAACATTGTGAAACAAATCACAAATTAAACGATAGAAACTTAATTACAACACACTTGACAAAAAAAAAAAGCAAAAAAAGAAAAAACATTCAAATGATCAACTCCTTCCCTTTTTTTTCTTTCCATATTTTGTTTACATATCTCTAACCTCAAATTCATTGCGATTCTTGACGACGATATCGAACATATGCATGGACTTGAACCTGTTGAAATCCTTTGGTAGAGAAATAAGATGAACGGTTGATCTTTTGTGGTATTGAAGAAGTTCAGGTTCATCATAATACCTCTCCCATCCAAGAGAGTACAGTTTCCTTTCAAGTACTGCATATGATGTGATGACTTCATTACTAGGAAGATGTACAAGAACTTTTCGGAGTCCGTTCGCCCCGTGGCAATCGGAGTTCTCCACTAGACGGACAACACCATTCTTGAATACCCAAACTCCAGACATGATTGTTGAAGATGTTGTTATGTTGTTTGTAGAGGAAAGGTGAATGAGAATGTTTTTGTATGTGTTTGTAGTTTGTGATGAGATGGTTTGGAAGTAAGAGGGTGTGAGGGGTTTATATAGAGGGTTTTGGATGCTTACAATTATATTGTGTGAGTTTGATAGAGGTCTTAAAGTGGATAGTGGGGTAGTCTCCTCCGTTTCTGGCATCTTTAGAATTTCGAGATTCAAACGAGTATTTTTTATCACAATTAATTATATATTTTATATTATTTTAAATTATCTGTTACGGTGATTTATAGCAGTTTTTACATGATTTCTATATATAATAATTTTATCTCAAAAAATTTTGTGTCTGAATACACGATCAAAATCAAAAAGTTTGATTTTTGAAAAACAAATTATATTATATAAATTGAAATAATGAAAATAACTTTAAGGTTAATTACTTAAATATGTTGATAGTGAAGACAATTCTTTACGTTTAGAATGTGTGTATCAAAATTGTGTAGCAAGTGAAAAGTTTTGAGGGGTATTTTACAACTAATGTACGAGAAGATTGTAGGAGAAACATATTCTTGTACCCTTAAAGAATATAATATACCCTTGTTACTCTTATCAAAGTGGACGAATATGACATTTTGTTTGCATATATAAGTGATGAAAAATTCCCAACTTTATAAGGACGTTGTTCATGAGAGCAAAAAATTAAAATTATAAAATTTTACCATCAAAGGAAATAAGATTATTGGAGTAAAAAGTGTGTGTGTATATATATATATATTGATTATTGATCATGCAAGTAGAGAATTGACACGTGTTTGAGAATATTTTGAGTTCTTGGAATTTTGTGTATATTTCTAATTACATGAACCAAAGAGAGAAAAAGGAGGTTGTAGTGGAATAATAGGATTGAGAAGAATCCATTTTTACTTTATCAATCCAAATCTTTAACCCCACATAGGGAATCTTTTGTTTAGATGAAAAATACTCCTTATTTTCAGTGTTCTCTAGAAAAAAAAGGCTAAGGGATCAAAGGACATTGCATGCTAATTACACATTTGAATTTGAGTTTTGGTTTTGTACCCTATAATAATGAAAATATTGTTTTATAGAAGTCATTCTGTTTTAATTTGTTTATCCTATTTTGATATGAGATGAAGTTTAAGAAATTTACAGTCTTAAATTAAAGATATGATAATGGTATAAAATGCTCTTTAGTTATGTGTTTACTGGCAAGTCATAATTAAAGAGCTATTAGAAAAGGAAAGATACATTTTTTTTAATAAATTAGTAGGATAAACAAATTGAAACGAGGCAGTATTAATAAGTCTCCGAAGAACATCTACCTACAAACTTTCTTAAAATGTGGAATTTGAGAATTTGAAAATACAATAGTAGAAAGATAACATGATGGTATACAAAGTTAAATATATGATAGGAAGATAAAAACCCAAAAACAAGAAGCTAAAAAATAATGTACATATACTTTCTCTTCCACTGACATTTTAATTAAAATGTAATTAATATTACCATACTTAAAATACATAAGATTAATTAATTATTCAGAAACATGAAGTGTTCAATATACTTTTCTTTTTAATGTCATCTATGTGTGAACTAGATAAGAGTTTCCAGATTTTGTGGTGGGGGTAGGCCAGAAAAGGAGAACGCGATCAGAGGCGGAGCTAGGTAGGGTTCATGGGTTCGGACGAATTTACTAACTTTTTGATAGACCTTATATATATATATTAAAAAAATTAAATAAATATATGTATATTATCACGTGAAACCCCAAAGAAGATTGCTTTAGAACCCACAAACACCTAAACTACGAATTTATAATAAATATTATAATAAAGAAGAAAGTATAAAAAAAAAAAAAAGGTAGAGAATTTAGATCTCATCCAGTTGATGTTTACCAAACTTTAAACTATGTTGAGTATTATTCTGTTCAAAATTTTCTCCAAGTTTGCATGTCCTTGCCATGATATATAATATTGACTTAAAGTTTCTCTTTAACACACATATGATATTATATAAGGAATAAACAATTATCATATATATATATATTAAAAGTAAATCATCCGTACTACATATATGTCGTATTTCTTGTGAAATACATATTGGTTTTAGTTTCATGTATTGTGCCAATAAAAGGTTATAAAAATCAATATATGATTGGCTGAACCTTTTTTTGTATTATATAATTAAAGAATCTCAGTCTGTGTTTTTTTAATTAAAAAAAAAACACCCAAGAGAATATTTCATGTTAAGGAGAACAAAATCTGCCGTGAATTCTTCTTTATGGTCGGTATTATTTATAAGTACTGCTATAATTATATTTTGGAATCGATAAGTTAGAATTAAATTAGAAGAATGACGAGAAATATATATAACTAAAACATGCATGAGTAGATTATGATATTAAGTGCAACTTTCTCTACCCTTTATTACTCTTCAAATCTCTTTTTTAATCACTTTTCATGACCATAGAGTGTTAGCCTAAGTAACAAGCACTTATGTCACTGTATATAGTTAACGTTAACGATCACCAACAAGGCGAGAGTTTAGCTAACCAACCAACTAAGCTATTAAAATTTCTCTTCACGTTGTACAGTGGATATCCACTATCGGATATAAAAGGGAGTCATATATTCAGGAAGTCTTGAGTTCAAAATCTCTAACTAAGGATGTTGAAAATATGATTAACTAATAAAAGTTTGTTCTCTCTAAATAAACCTTTAGATTAAATGGTCATACACTTTAATATAGTATCAGATGAACACATACATCAACAAAGGATAGATGAATTAATAAGCTGATTAGCAAGGAATATGTATATATCACTAGAGTCCAATCCCAAGTTTGAGTTCTCTTTTTATTGTTTTTTTCGCTCTCTTCCAAAACCAAAGATAATAGAAATAAGCTACACCATTTCTACATTAATGATTAGTAGACACTCCATGTAATTAGTATGTCTAAAGGATTTCTTTTTTCTTTTTTCTTTTTTAAAAAAAAAGTGAAATCTAGTATACAATGTATGTAAACAAGTAACAAGATGAGAAAGAGAACGATCTTGAAAAGAAAATAAAGTTATTGCAAGATTCGTGGCTTTTATAATTAATAGGTTAGAAATGTATATTTGTTGTTTGTTGTAGTGCTTTTGGACATACAAATCTCTTTTCCATAGCAAGATGGTCTCAAACTTGAAAGGAAAAAATAAATAAAAATGAAACATCCTTATTTTCTTCTCGTGAAATGTGGTCCTTGTGACTTGAATTAACCCGACCACTTCTCAAAATCCTCCCATTTCTTTTAACCTTTACTCTATACACCATAATTTATCCGAATCTCCTCAATATGGAATATATATGGACCACCTTCTAACTTCTTTTTCAGAATATAATCCTCTTCCACCAATTAATACCTTTCACTAATTCTACACTTCATACTAATGTGCATCAATTGGCATGTTTTTTTACTCCATCTCATCATGGTAATATTGATTCAATCATTTGAGTGATTAGTAAAAGACTTTGAATTGAAGGAAATTCTAGTTTTACAAGTTTGGTATTTAAGAAGTTTGACCAAAAGTCAAACATTTTGAATTAATGAGTTTGGATTTAAGTTTTGGTGATTTTATTAGTTTTGGATGGTGATTTATAACTTTGCACGAATTTTGAGGTACTAAGGAGTGATTTGGACCATTGGTTCATGAGTTTCTAGTTTATTTGGATTGTTTTTTTGTTGAACAAATTTCTCTTTATTAACCAAAGTTGAAACACTACAAATCTTGGTAGAAGCTAACCATCTACCTCCAACAAGAAATAATCTAAAAGACTATATATACTATCCATCAAATTACCCTTGTAACACCTCAAAACTTAGCTAAGACTGAAAACCAGAGATTTGAAGAACCATGGAGGGGTTCACGGGCCGTGAAAGGAACCACGGCCGTCATACTCATCGTGGTTCACACCCATCAAAAAGTGGTGGACCACAAAGCCCTCCACGGGTAGAGGTCCCACTGAAGAGTCATGGCTTGGTCCGTCGACCTGACCCAGCAAACACCAGCCCTAAGTGAAGAACCATGCTAGCCTTCATGGCCCATGGTCCTTCACACGATCTGTGAAGTGGACCGTAAATATAGGTACCAAGAGCCAGTAACAGTGGACAAAAACCACGACCCACTTGACGGGTCGTGGTCCCATCGATGGTTCGTCAGTGTCCTCGTGGATGGCCCTTCGCCAGCTTTAAGTCAGGGTCATCTTGGTGTTTTCCCTATGCATTAAGAATTTAAATTACGTCGTTAATACCTAAATTATGACGTTTTGCTTAGTCTAAAGCTTAATAACCTAGTCAGACATACCCAAAACCCTCATTCTACAAAAATCACCCAACTTAGAGCAAAAAGAAGAGGAAAAGTCAACCAAACCTCCCAAGAATAAGCACCAAGTCCCTAGAATTCAGTCAGTTCCTTGATTCTCCATACCTTGTTTAGACATAGTACAACGACCCGTAAAATGAATTAGTGAAACTAGAGCCTAACTAGTGTGTGTTAGAGTTTGCTTTGGAGTTTGTGTGTGTAGAGTATTGTCCCGAACCATGGTTGAGGGATTGAGGGGTTAGAGACGTCAAAGTGTGACCCCCCAAGGACCACCCTAAGGGTCCTTGAGTAGGACCCTTAGCCTAACCCCAAGCTGCCCCAAAATGAGAAAGTTGCAAAAAATGTGGTGACCTAAGGAGGGGGACCACACCCCATAGGTCAAACCACGACTCGTGGTCTTGATCCGTAAGTTAAGGGACTTATTGCCAAGCTGCATCCCCAAACCACGCTTGACCAGGACGGGGCATCAACCAGAACACTGTCCGTGGTTTGTTTGTCGTGGTCGTTGTAAAACTCAGCCAAGGTAAGGGCTTAGTAGTAAATTCCTATTTCGACCTTTTAAGTGTTTAGGCGATCATTTTAGGTTAATCAAAGTATTTTAGGAGTAATAAAAGTATTTAAACCCTATTTTACAATTCATTATTTCAAATCCCAAAATACAAATCTCTCTTCCCCTCCAAAAGTTCTCTCTCTAGAAACCTTCATTGGAGGTGAAGATTTCAAGCTTCCAAGGTCAAGTTCAAGTTTTTCAAGGGATTTTCGTGGGACTCTTCTAGTAAATGCATGGTAGTCTTGATCTTTGTCCAATTTTCCATTTAAGGAGTCAATTTTAAAGTGATTTCAAGTCTTCAAAGTTGATCAAAATCCTACTTTTCAATAGCATCGGTTTGATTCTAAAGTTTTTCAAAGGCTTTATTGCAGGGCAAAAGTATTCATTACCCCCCTGAACTTGAAGCTTTTTATTTAATGTACACCTAAACTTTATTTTGTTTCAATTACTCCCCTGAACTTGCTTATTCATCCTACACGTACACCTCTTTCGTCCACTCAATATGATCGTGTATACAGGCGCATGACACGTAGATAAATATTTTACCACCTAGATAAATAATTTGCCACCTAGATAAATATTATGTTACCTAGATAATACCGACCTTAAAAATTCACAAATGTTTAAACTTCTGAAAGAAGATTCTCGATTTTCTCTGAACCTCTCTTTGATCTTCCCTAAACCTATATTTGATCTTCCCTAAACCTCTCTTTGATCTTCCCTAAACCTCTGACGAAAGTGTAATCGACAAAGTAACGAGTAGATTTGTGCCATTAGAGAGTTCTGAAGTGTTTGGTCGATTTTCTCTAAACCTCTCTTTGATTTTCCCTAATCCTCTCCTTGATTTTCTCTAAACCTCTCACGAAAGTGTAATCGACAAAGTAACGAGTAGATTTGGCAAGTGTAATCGACAAAGTAACGGTAGATTTGTGCCAGTTGCAGTTCGTGAAGTGTTTGGTCAATTTTCTTTGGATCTTGTCTGAAATTGTGTCTACAAGTAAATGATTATCCACTCGATTTCGCGTAGGCTTTATGTATTGTTGTCTGTTTTCTTTACTTTTTCTTGCCTATTTTGCCTATTTCGTTTAACGTTTCGCCATAGTTTCTGATTGAGTTTTCGATTAGGGGTCTAATACTTTTCAACTAGAATTTTCACTTAATGAATGTATTATTATGAAGCTTTTTACCTTATTCATGCATGAAATTTAGGCTTTTTGGTAAAATTAAGGTTCTAAGTATTAGGATTTCTGGTATTGTTAAATGGTGGGGTATTTTATAATTTGTTTAAGTATATTGTGTGGGATGCCTATTGTATGTTGATGAGTAATACATCTACTATCCTAAGTACCAATTGTTACTTATGTTTTGGTGTTATTATATATGTTTCGATTTTGTTGCTTGCATTGTACAATATACTGATTATTATTGTGGTTATAGGTTGACACTATGACTAATAAGTACCTCAATTTAAAGTTCAAATTTGGGGGTATGTTGGTGAGTGAGGTAGGTCCAGTATATGTTGGGGGTAGGACTGAATATGTAGACAATGTGGATGAAGATCATTTATCAATTCCTGAACTTGCAGATTATGCTAAGTCTTTTGGGATTAGTAAGTTAGGAAAAACATATGCAGCTCCATCTCTAGGGGGTGATTTGGTGGAATTGAAAAATGACATGGACATTTGTAGCATGGCATTATTTATGCATGATGGGGACACAATAGATATTTATGTGTGTGATAACACTATTCTGGATGATGTGGGTACGAGAAGAGGCCTAAAGTTGTTGGACAAGGTGTATTTGTTGCTGATACTGGATATACGTGTATTAATGTAAGTCTCTTATAAACTGTCAAAATTATATTTGTCTTCTAAATGTGAATCCCAAAATAACTATGTAGTTAATATTGCAGCAAGGATTGTCTAGCAGAAGGAGGGTTAATACTGGTGTGGTGAGTTCTGCACATGTGACAGGTGATATTGGTTTTAAACCTACCAAGGGACTGAAGTGGAAAGGCAAACAAGCCATGACTCAAAGAGAACTTCAAGTAGAAAGTGTTATGCGTCGTATTCAAACCAGATCAAAAGCTGATGGCATTCAAACAAGGTCACAAGCCAAAGAAAAATCACTCTCAAAGAAAACTTCTTAGTTGTGTGGTTGTGGGTGTCCAACCAAACTTGAAATAGTGTTTTATGTGGTTTTATGTGTTGATGAATCTGTGGTTGTTCAAACAAACTTAGAGTAGTTACTGTTTTATGTTTTGCTAGTTAACTTAAGTTATTGTGGTTGTTGGTTGGTGCTTGTGTGGTTATTCAACTAACCTTAAAGTAGTGATTGTTTTATGTTTTGCTAGTTAACTTAAGTTATTGTGGTTGTTAGTTGAAACAATGAAACACTATGATGCTTCTTTTTTTATGATCAAGAAAGCACTAGTTATGTTATGTTTGTTGCCTTCATGTTATTATTTCATGGTATCATAGTACCCATTACATGTAATTGTATTGATCAGCAAAAACATACATTAATAGAACACCAAACCAAACTAATCCACAAAATGAGTACCCTAGATCTGTTGAACAAGGAACACCAAACCAAACTAATAACAATTGCATTAAAAAAAAATTCAACGACACACTAAATAAAAGAACAATATCACATTGCATATCAAACTAATACCCAAAATCAGTTTCAATATCCATTTGCACTTGAGTTGTTCTTCTTGTTTGTTGGTTTTCTTCAACAAACCCAAAATTACAATATTCGCTTGGGTCGAAAATTCAGGATCATACCAATCGAAAAACTTACAAGAATTTCGAAATGAGGACTGCATCCATAAAATCAAAGTTTAAAAAATAAAATTTCATAATACGAACTTGTCAAATAAAAAGCAAAAAAGGAGTAACAATACATACCCCATAGTGTCTACAATAGAAAAATCTACGTCCGGGAATGTCATTTGTCCATGAAATTTTCAGAATTGGAGGAGCCCCACATAAACAAACAAGTCTCCTGTTATTGTTCATGAATTTAGCAAAAAACAATTAAAACAAAAAAAGTGAGAAAAATCTGAAATTTGAAAAGGGAGAAGGGATAAAGAAGAATAAATAGGTAGAGAATAGAGAGAGAAAATCTTAAAATAACCCAAATATTAAAGAAAAAATAGATTTTTACGTATATTACCGTTGTAACTTTATGATGTGGCAAAAAATTGTTGTCTCACACGCCGTGTAGAGTTTGATTTCAGTTTCTATGTCAGGTGGACGGAAAAGGTGTACGTGTAGGATGAATAAGCAAGTTCAGGGGGGTAACTGAAATAAAATAAAGTTTAGGTGTACATTGAATAAAAAGCTTCAAGTTCAGGGGGGTAATGAATACTTTTGCCTTATTGCAGTGAATTATATATCAATTGTGGAATTAAAGATGAATTTATGGTGAATTTCTTCTGGAACCCATGTTTTCCCCAAATTTCTATATTGTATTTTGTGATTTGGAATTGATAAATTGTGAAGAATGTGTGTTGAATTGATTAAGACTTATATTGATCTAGTTCATTAAATCATGTATGTGTTATGCCTAATTGAAGTATTCTAGGGTTTTGTTGGTGAATTTTGATTATGGTTTTGATAGGGCAAGTTATTGATTGAATGTTGATGTAGAATTGTGATTTAGATGTTGATCCACTTTAAAAATGGAGGTGTTTACTTACTATGCATATTATGGTATTAAATTGATAAATATTTTCTTTGTACCTCTATATGCATGAAGTATCAATCTATGATCGAGATGTGAAGTGTATGTGTGATCTCAATGAAAGTACAATGATCATGCTTAAAATGTAATTGTGTTGTGATTGAAGATTTATTCTCACTTAAACACTCATTAATGATGATGATAGAGTGTGAAGGGTTGTTCTTCAATTTATTGTACACTTTGAATTGGTAAATTTAGGCATCCTCTTCTTGAATGAATGAATGTAATGATTATGAATCGGTAGACCTAATGTTGGTAGACCTTTCATGAATAAATGGTAAAGTATTCTAGGTTATGTCTTGAACTGGTAGACCCGATGTTAATGGCACCCTTTATGATGAGTGTAAAAACTAATGAATGATAAACCTTGGACCGGTAGATCGAGTATTGGTAACCCTTCCATGTGTTACATGATGAAACTTGTATCGGTAGACCCAATGTTGAGGGTACCCTTCTTGGGAAGTCAATGAGTTATCTTTAATGTACCTTAAATCGTTAGACCTAGTGTTGGTGAACCTTTCTGTTTTAATGTATTTAGAGTCGGTAGACCCAGTATAGGTAGCCCTCTCAAGTACAATAATATGAATGGACTACTCTATGGGAATGTAGGCTAATCACCGAGTGGATATAGTAAGATGAAAACTCTCCCAACGTTAGGCTAGGGTTCCAATAAACATCTTCCTATCCTATACCTATGTGGCCACATAGGATATATGTTACAACGGTTTTCTACCAAAGCTAAGATATTACCTAGTCTACCTTAGGCAAGTAAACCACCTTTTTACGGGGTGGGGTTATATGACATCGAATTTCATGATCTAGCTTTCATGGTCTATGTCGGTATAAACGTTTATTCATATCATGTGAGATGTCCATTATGGTTTCTTGAGAAGTTCTATGACGTGTGGATGGTGGTATGAGACGCTATTCATACATAGCACAAAGTATAGCTTGAGGGTTACTTGAGGTGAAGGCTTAATGTGAAGGAAATGATTTATATGTTGATTTTATCCTAATGTGAAGATATAACATGCATGTTGGTTAGATTTGGATATTATGCTTATTTCATGAAGTTTATAATGTCACACTAAGATGTCATAATCTAGAATGTTAAAAGTTGTCTGATGTCTTTAAGACTTGTATAACAGTTAGAGCATAGAAATTACTATCTTCTAAAACATAGAGTCCACTTCTCTTAGATTCTTTGTCTAGTAATGCCCTTGTCATTTTCTTTTTTACAACAAAATTAGTTTCATTAAGTTTAAGAGTGCAATGTCTTTTTCAAGTTTATTAACTGAGAGTAGGTTCTAGTAATCTTATGGACTACGAAGACCTTTCATAATTTTAGACCTAATGTAGGTTATTTTCAACATATATTATGTCTAATTGTGAACCGTTTTCAATAATGATTTATTAGGTTTATCGTAGTGTTTAAGGCAGATGGAATACCTAAGTTACTTTTCAAATGACTACTGGATCCTGAGTCCACATACAAAATGTCATCAGTAGCAGATGTATCCTGCATATTGGCAACACCTAATGCTTATGGTAGTTCATTTGTAAATTCATAAGAGTAGCCCCACCTGTAAAAATATTTAAGAACGGTATGATTATTTCTACCACAGATTTGGCATGACTTTGTAATGTTCTTTTCCTTATTGCCACTTAAGAAACTTTGATTATTTTGAGAACATGCTTTTTGTCTATCAAGCTTAAAGAATTTTCCTCTGGAGTTGTTATTTCTTCTTTTATGAGAATAATTTTCTCTTCCCCTACCTTTTGTTCGGAGAATGTCATGTTAGAGTTTTGTTATAGTACTTTTTCTTCATCCTCCCTTATATCAAAATCTCTGAGAGCATTAAAAAAATTGATTGAAATTGGGATATGGTGTTTAATCTAGCATGATAGTATTGAAGGTCTTGTACTTAAGACATAAACCTTTATAAAAATTGATTACTCTTCTATCTTCATCCATATGTTTTGTTTTATCGAAAAAGTGATTTTCGAAAAGAGTTTGTTTTATTTTAAAGGATTTTCGACTTTTAGGAGTCGCCACTTAATTTTTAAGAAAAATCAAGAAAACTTATTTTTCAAAACAACTAAACAGAAAATAATCATTTTGAAAACTATTCTTAGGGTTCGAGATTCCTATTAGTATCTTAGGAAGGTGTTTAAGGCACATAAGATACTCCGCTAAATACGATTTTTCGACGATTAACTTATTTGACTATTTTGTTTTAAAGACTTGCGAATTTTGAACTTCTTACGATATCTAGGCAAACTTTACAAGTTCGAAATATTTATCTCTTTGAGATTCCACCTTTAGTTAAACTTCTTAAGTTTGATAAAATAGATAGGCGTTCCGAGGGGTTTGGAGTTTTCCCATCCTAATACTAACGAGAATTTAAACGAACGCACAAACAAAGTAATAAAGAGAGAGAGAGAGAGAGAGGGAGAGAGAGAGATTTGGGTCCAAGCTCGGGTTCTGTTCGCCTTGACCGAGTTTGGACCCCACCTGTTTTTGGGTTTTTGACCCATTTTGTACCTGTCCTAATCTAAACATACAAAATAAACTATAAAAGAATGGAAACGACGAGGGCTTATGCCCATTACAAAATAAATAAATGCAAAATATATAAAAGAAACTAAGGAAATCTTCTAGTCCATTCTTGGATTTTCTTCAATCTCCGTGGATTTTTGAATCTGCACTTCTGTCTCGATAGGCTGACTTGATGGGAAGAGCTTTTGAGCCTTAAAGGCTCAGCGAGGACATGCAAGAGATGGAAATGAAATCCACGAGACTCGCCAGCGATTTTACATGCAAACGTACAAAGGGATTATATAAGTGACGCTAAGGAAAATACACAATACATAACAATCACAACACCAAAAGCAAACAATCAACTGGACATCGCATGAACAAATAATGATCGATTAACAATCAACTGACAAGTAAACTAACTGCAAATGAAGGTGAAATAAATAATAAATATAAAAAAAAGAAGGATAAGAAATAACCAGCAACAACATAACAATAATGTAGTAATCAAAATGGTGTAAATTGTAGTAATAATAATTTCTGTAATTTCCAGAAAGCATGAATATAAACAACTTAACAAATAAAAAAAAACATCACATATGAAACCACAAAAACCAAGCAACTGAAGATAAAAGAAACTAATAGAGATGTATATTTTATGATAAACTCTACATGTTTGAGAAAAGGAAGTTAGATTGAGCACAACACAGTAAACTCAAAGCAGAAAGAGCAAATCAGATAGCACAATATTTCCAACCAAGAGAGCTAATAGTAGGTGAAGAGCACGTGTATGGATTTTCGAACTTCGACAAAATAGAAATCTCTCTTTGACATGGAAAATGAACTTGAACAAGATCTGAATAGAATTCTTTCAAATTTAAAGCAGGATAGATACTTGACACTAACAGCTAATCACTTCAACATACACACCATGTAACAGCATTTCATCAATGTCAAACCATCCAGCCATGGAAGCCTCAGCCTTACCTCCGCCATACAAGACAGAGAGGCTGATCCAAATGAACCCTAGACACATATGAAACGTATCAAGAAGCTCGGTGACTCGGACTTGTGATATGAAAGAGAGAGAAAGAGAAAGAAAAGAAACAAACAGCTAACATAGTTTCACCTATGAAAAATGCCACTGAAAGGCCCCTTCAACAGTGAATAACAACCAACGACAGACTTAGCTTAAGGGGGAATTATCCCTTTCTATCATTCATGTCACCGAAAACTCTAAACTTCGACATTAAAGAGCACAAGGTACCATTCTCTATTATGCAAACCTCAACGCAAATGAAGCATGTCAAGAACTAACTAAAGACTCGCACTAAAGAAACAGAATGAACATGCTCGAAACAACAGAACGGATGCAAGGACTCCCATACAAGATGGAGCGGCAAGTTCAGAAAGCAGAGTAAACTTCTTCGACAGCCATAAAACACAGAAACGAACCAGAACGAACTCAATAAATCATAGTAGTTCATAACAGATAGGACCAACAGCAGCTCACAAAGCAAGGATCGACAGACGAAACCATTTTGAGATGAAGGGAGACGAGAAAATAGTATAGAGTGGAGAGGTTACCTGTTCGAGAGCAGCAACTGGGACGGGTAAGCAGGAGCAGGCAACAACGAACTTCCACCACCGCGAACGCGAACGAGCTTCCACCCTCCAAACGAGAGAGACGTGCCGAGGTTGCTACGACGCTTCACCGAAACACCACTGTTAAACACTCGTCGGTGAAAGAGAGTGTTTCACTCTAAAATTTACCCGACTTCCTTAGTTCTTCCGATAACCAACAGTAGAAAAAAAAACCAAAATGTTTCCAAAAATCTCACAACAAACAGAATAGCTCCATTTTCTTTTTTCAGAATTTCCCAATTTCAACCCAAGAAATTTCAAAAAAAAAATCCAACCCTTTGAAAATTTCTCAAACCCAGAAAATGTCCAACCCCTTTTACTGAAGACGCAGGGGGGTTTATATAGAAGAAGAGAGACTAGGGTTTCGAATTCGGATGGGTTCAAGAGTTTCGGCCCATTCCAATTTAAAATCTCAAAATCTTTTCTGAAATTTCGAGCGGGAAGGGAGTTTGAGGCGAGGTGGAGGGCTTAGATGAAATCGTGGTACTAGCGAGCTACGTGGCGCGATCTCGGCACTACGGACAAAATCTTCAGCCTCACAGTTGCTAGGTCTGCGCGAGCGTACGATCTGCAGAGGGAAATGGCTCCAAAGCCGTTGCGCAGGTCGCGTGAGAGAGGAGGAGAGAGAGACGCGGGTGTGAGGGGACGCGCGGAAGAGACGCAATTTTTGGGGATTTTTTGGCGTACGTCGTGTCTGTGTTTTCTGGGGAATTTACGGAAATGGTGTAGGGGGATTATCGCGTGGGTTTTTTCTGGGAGAGGGGTCGCGTGGGGAGAGACGCGGGAGAGGGATAAGAGAGGGGAGAGACGCGAGGGGGAGAGGGCGTGGGGAGGTCGTGTTTTCCATTCTTGGGTCTGTAAATTTTCTGCGTTTTCTGTTTGGGAATTTTGGTGTGGGTCGTTTGAGGAAGAAGAAGGGGGGAAGTCGGGTTTGGGTCGGATCGGGTATTGGGTCGGGTTGGTGTTTAATGAATTGGGTATTTAGGTGTGGGCTGAGGGGAAGCAATTGGGTTGAGGGGTAATTGGGCCTAGGTAGGTAAAAGAATGGGCTGGGTACAAAATGGGTGTCAACAACTGTCCCTCATTTTTCTTGGGTTGATGCAAGCAACTCAAGGAAAATGAAATTGACCGAACCAATTTTGACCAGCCCCATTCATTTTTCTAAAGGAAGAATTCGATAAAGAGTTTAGGAGTTATGGCCGAACTCTTGAAAACGGGTCTCCTACATATCTCAGGATATATGAGAATTCAGGCCACTTGTAGTTCGATAAGCTTGATTTACCGCATATTTTGAAAGAATCAAAAGCCACTTCGATACCGGATTATGAAGGTATCAAAATGCTCGAGAATAGAATTCGAGAGCGAATGTTGGAATACAGCCAAGCTTTCAATATTGAATCCGCCTACATATCCTTAGACCTTCGGAATCAGGCTGTGTGTAGTTCGACTCAATCGATGGAAAAGGAAACCTATTATGCTAGATAACCTTCGGTTTCGGAAGAGTGACACATTAATGAGTATGAAAAGGAGGCTTGTAACCTCTTAGCCATGAATGTGGAGCTCTTCACATCCATAGGTAAGAACTCACACGGACATAATTTCCAAGGCTCTTGGCGCATTGTCACTCAGATTGGAAACTTGCCCCCGATAAAACGAAACTTCCGGACGCGAGACGGAAACTGACAGAACTAAAGAAAAACCTGCATGACTCGAGAGGGGTGGTTCGATCGTGGTGGGAGTCGCTCCTCTGCTCGCGTCCTAAGAGTGTGATATTCCTCATTGGACTGTGTCCCAGTTCGCTGCTAAGAAAAAGTTCCACGTTGTGCTGCATCCTTTTTGATGTCGTCCGCACCTGTGGTTTTTTTTTTGGAGAATTCATCCTTCAGGATGCTCTCGACAAAGACTGAGATAAAACTCGTCAGCTAAAAAAATGCATTTAGGATGGGAGACAGTGTCTTTTTACCGTGTCGACACTTCATTGTTTTCCTCAATATTCGACGTCGACTCGATCGGTTTGGCGTCCAGCAAATAAAGCTTATGTCTTGTGTTTTGCAATAAAATCTTCAATGTACTCTTCACTTGATGCTAAAAATAAATAAATAAATGTTGATGCGATATTGATGTTTCTTTTGTCGTTGTCTTCGATGCTCTTCTTGATGTTTACTTTTATAAGAAATAACAGAATGCAGTCGAGGCCAATGGATAAGCATTGCTCTTTCTTTATCCAAGTACGTCCTCTTGCGGGGCATGAATATCTTCCCGCGATGCGTAAATTCCCGCGAGAAATGAATCTTCTCGCGATGCATAACTTTCAGCGAGGAATAAAATCTTCTCGCGATGTGCAAATTTTAACGAGGCATGAATTCTTTTCGTCGTGCATAAATTTTGACGAGGCATGAAATCTTCTCGTCGTGCGTAATTAATGACTCGCGATGCATGATTTCCGCGATGCATGATTTTCAACGAGGCATGGATTCTTCTCGTGATACATAAATTCCAGCGAGGTATGAAGTCTTCTCGCGATGCATAAATTTTGACGAGGCATGAAATCTTCTCGTCGTGCATAATTAATGACTTGCGATGCATGATTTCCGCGATGCATGATTTTCAACGAGGCATGGATTCTTCTCGTGATACATAAATTCCAGCGAGGTATGAAGTCTTCTCGCGATGCATAAATTTGACGAGGCATGAAATCCTCTCGTCATGCATAATTAATGACTCGCGATGCATGATTTCCGCGATGCATGATTTTTGCTATGCATGAACTCCAGCGAGGCATAAGTTCTTCTCGCGATGTATAAATTCCAGCGAGGTATGAAGTCTTCTCGCGATGCATAAATTTTGACGAGGCATGAAATCTTCTCGTCGTGCATAATTAATGACTCGCGATGAATGATTTTCGCTATGCATGAACTCCAGCGAGGCATAAATTCTTCTCGCGATGTATAAATTCCAGCGAGGTATAAAGTCTTCTCGCGATGCATAAATTTTGACGAGGCATGAAATCTTCTCGTCGTGCATAATTAATGACTCGCGATGCATGATTTCCGCGATGCATGATTTTTGCTATGCATGAACTCCAGCGAGGCATAAATTCTTCTCGCGATGTATAAATTCCAGCGAGGTATGAAGTCTTCTCGCGATGCATAAATTTTGACGAGGCATGAAATCTTCTCGTCGTGCATAATTAATGACTCGCGATGCATGATTCCGCGATGCATGATTTCCGCGATGCATGATTCCGCGATGCATGATTCCGCTATGCATGATTCTTCAATATATGACTTCCGCGATGCATGACTCCGCGATGCATGATTCCGCGATGCATGATTCCGCTATGCATGATTCAGCGATGCATGATTCTTCAGTGTATAAATTCCGCGATGCATGACTCCGCGATGCATGATTCCGCGATGCATGATTCCACTATGCATGATTCAGCGATGCATGATTCTTCAGTGTATAAATTCCGCGATGCATGAATATTTAGATCGCCCCCGTGGATAGTAACAGTAAGACGATCTCCAAATAATATATCGACTTGATCGATAATGATAAAATAATAATTGCATAACTGTCTCTTCTGAGGTAGTGCATGGTCTTGATCGACAATAATCATCTTGCTTTGATAACGCAATGCAAATAGAGCCTTCTATAGAAATCGTGAAATCATCGCTGAGATTCCTGTTTGATTCACCTTTGAATCTAGCTGGATACTTTGTAAATTTCCCATTGTTGAGAATGGTTTGAAATAAACACATTCATAAGCATCCTGACACAAACGATATTCCTGCTTTCAATAAAATCACTGGTTTTGGAGATAGTTTTCTCCTTCTCCGTATTCATCAGTTGGAAGAATTTGGCCGATTTCGAAGCGAAGCTATAAACCTGCATCCACAGAAAAATTATCAGTTTCAAACATACTGATCTGTGTCGATCCCTTCGGTTGTTTGCTCCTTGTCTTGATGTCTCCGGTTGATTTCCCAATTTCCCATCTCTTGATAGATAAGAAAATATCTTATGCCAAAACAGGTGAGATATAAAAGGGAAATTTTTAAGAGAAACAAATTTTTATTTTTTTTTAAGAAATAGTATCTCGAAAAAGTCACCGCCAAGTCATGTCATGTTAGGCTTAACGAGCTCTTAGAGTCCGACGCTTGTTGAATGAATTTTAGAGGCATTCTGGACTTGTAGGGAAGACCCATGACGAAATTTTGAGGCCATCCTCAAAATTTCTGTCCCAGTTTAGTATCTTGCTCATCTTTCCATTGTAACCGAACAGATCGCGGAATTTTTGAGATCTTCTCAAAAATTCTGTCCCAGTCGCAAATTCGAAATGTCTTTTGTCTGGCTTGCTGAAGAGGAGGGTTCTTCTGGAGAATTTTTGAGTCCCTCTCAAAAATTCTGTCCCTGTTCTAATGTAAAGGGGAATAGAAATCTTACGAGAGATATGACCGAGCCCTTGTGGTGCCTACGTATCCTGTTGAGGCAGGAATCAGGTCAAACGTAGTTCCTCTTAAAGGTTAACAAGAATAGATTTACAAAGAAACCGACCGAGGCCGACAAAGGCCGCCTACGTATCTCATTCTTGAGAATTCAGGTCGAACGTAGTTCAGGACAAGAGGGATTACAATTCAAAAACAGAACGATTACAAGTAAATAACAGAAAAATGCGGAAATGGAACTTCATGCATAGTATCTCTTGACAGCATCTGAGTTGATAGGCTTGGGCCATACAGCACCATCCATCTCTGACAGGACCAAAGCGCCTCCAGATAGTATTTTACGAACCATGTAGGGCCCTTGCCAGTTTGGTGCGAACTTTCCTTTGTACTCGTCTTGATGAGGAAAAATACACTTAAGAACCAACTGACCAACTTCAAAATTTCTGGCTCTTACTCTTTTGTGAAAAGCGTGAGTTATTCTCTGTCTATACAACTGGCCATGGCAGACGGCGACCATTCTCTTTTCATCAATCAAAGCTAGTTGATCAATCCGTTTGCTAACCCACTCCGCGCTGCTTAACTCAGCTTCTTGGATGATCCTCAATAACGGTATTTCGACTTCAACAAGTACGACTGCTTCTGTTCCTTATACTAGCAAGTATGGAGTGGCCCCAGTCGATGTTCTGACCATCGTTCGATAACCCAGTAGAGCATATGGCAACATTTCATGCCAACCCCGCTGTTTGTCAATCATTTTCCTCGAAATCTTTTTGACATTTTTGTTGGCGGCTTCTACAGCTCCGTTCATTTGAGAGCGATAAGCAGTTGACTTTCGATGGATAATCTTAAATTGTTCACATATCTCTTTCATCAAATGACTGTTGAGATTTGCACCGTTATCAGTATTGATGGATTCTGGAACTCCAAATCTGCATATCAGATTGTTGCGGACAAAATCGGCCACCACTTTCTTGGTTACCGACTTGTAAGAGGCTGCTTCCACCCACTTGGTGAAATAATCAATGGCAACCAAAATGAATCTGTGTCCATTAGAAGCGGCTGGCTCTATAGGACCGATGACATCCATTCCCCACTTTCTTTGTCGTAGTCATCAACCTCGTCGCCATTTATCTCATTTTGCTCGTTTAGCTCATGACATGACATGACATTGACAGGTTTATAACTTACGTTACTGAAATCATAAGCAGACAAAATTAGGAAAGTAAAATATAACAAGCAATTAAATAAACAAAGTCAAAATAAGAAGGCTTTCATTTAAATCAAACAAAATGCGAGCTTGGGCCATGGGAAAGGGCCGTGTCGCCCTTTTTTAAACCTCACGACAAAAATTCAAAATTCAAGCAATTAAGAGAATGCAGAAATGGTGGGTCTCGGGCCTCTTCGGGACGACCACCGATTTTGGTATGCACAAAATAACTCCTTTCTACCACAGAGTTCGGGACATCAGGATCGGCGTGAGCGTCGATTTTGCAACATCTCCTGGTTCCGCATCACAAATGCCAGCTGGCTCAGCCTCCTCCTCGATGATGGAATTATTCTCCCTGAAAAGGCCACAGATTCCTTCCCCGCCATCTACGTCTATTTCTATCATGTTGGTGTTTTCACCCCCATGATTCGGCAACGGATCTGTGTTGACGTTCGGCGCCGCAGGCTGAATGGAGACCACTTCATGGTCAATCAGATCCTGGATCTTGTGCTTGAGGTTGATGCAGTCTTCAGTATCATGTCCAACACTATTGGAATGATAAGCACATCTCTGCTCCGGTCTGTAGAATCTGGAGTTGACATCCACGGGCTTGGGCCCCACAGGGTGGATGTATCCGGCCGCAGACAATCTTTCGAACAACTGGGTTCTGCTTTCAGCCAACACGGTGAAGCTTCTGGAGGGCTTCTTCTCAAACCTGGGGCGAGGGGAATCATACCCGCTCTGCTGAGGGGGAGGGACTTGTTGCTAACTGCGGGCGTTTGGTCGTGGAGCTTGGTAATTTGGATGGGGGCTTTGATATGCTGGGGTTTGTATTTGATATGCGGGGGACGGTGCTCGATAGCTTGGCTGTACATTAGCGCAGCTGGGAGCGACATTCTGGTAATGGGGAGGGACTTGATAAGCTTGGGGGTAGTTTGGATATATGGAGGGAAAATTTTGGGGAATCGGGGGTGGATTCTGATACGACAAAATATGGGCATCTGGATAAGGGGGGGCAACATTGTAGTGGCCGGAATGATTTAATTGTGGATGGTAAGCTTGATGAGGCTTTGATGGAGGGTTGTAGCGGCCTTGGGGACGTGGTAAGTTTCTGGGGGCCTTTCTTCCCCCGTGTGAGATAGCGTTAACCTCCTCTCTTTTCTTCCTTACCAATCCGGAAGACCCAGGCGATGCAGACACTCGGTCTATCTTTCCCGACTTCAGGCCATCTTCGATAGTCTCACCTACTTTGACTATCTCGGTGAACTTAGCGCCGATCAATAAGATGACTCAGTCATAATACTCGGGCTCCTGCACCCGTATAAACACCTCCACAATCTCCTTTTCTGTCATTGGAGGCCTCACCCTCGCTGCCTCCTTCCTCCATCTGTACGCGAATTCTCGATAGCTCTCTGTGGACTTCTGCTTCATCTTCTCCAAGGAGTACCGATCAGGGACTATCTCGACATTGTATGTGAATCTGTCGATGAAATCCTTAGCCAGTGCGCTCCAACTTGGCCATTGTTGATTCTCATGCGACGTGAACCATTCCAGGGCCTCACCGCACAGGCTCCGACTGAACAACCTCATCAGCAACGCTTCGTCTTTGCCAACTCCAACGAGTTGGTCACAGTACGCCCTTAGGTGTGCCATGGGGTTGCCCACCCCTCCGAAGGTATCAAACTTCGGGATCTTGAACCCTTCAGGTAGGTTCAAGTCAGGGTGGATGCATAGTTCTGCGTAGCTTAACCCGGCGACGTCTGGAGTGCATTGCAATTCTCTCATTGCCCTCTTGATCTCCTCCTTTATGTCTACCTTCGCTTCTTCCCTCGCCCTCCACTCTCTTTCTTGCTCCTCATAATGGTCCAACTCGGAGCCGTGCACCTCATGCTCAGCCGGGACAGGGACTTGAAAAGTGGTTCTTTTGGGAAGGGGTGGAGCTAGGGAAGGGCTTGGGACATTCTGTGCGGTTTGATAGTTTTGCGGATAATTTTGGGGATTGGTGTTTTGGTTTAAATGGGGATGCGGTGTTTGGGAATTGAAGGCGGTGGGATTTTGGGTTTGATTTTGGTGTAGTGGGGCTGTTTGAATATTTTGGGGATGTGGTGGCATTTGTGGAGGATTGTTTGGAAGTGGTGAGGGAGTTTGATAGGAGACTGAGGCGTATCGGGGATTTTGGGTGGTCATATCTATCCCGGACGGGTTGTGCACGGGCGTCGATGGACGGTGCTGAGTAGGGTCCGAGTTGGACGAGGGGAAGTACGTAGGAGGTCTTGCGTCGAGAAAGTTGGGGCCAAACCCGGGCGGAGGAGTGTCTTGACTCCGTTGCATCTCTACCCTCATGACAGCTATTTGCTGCATCAGCTGCGCAATAAGCTCATTCTGCTCTGCCACGGTGGGCTGAGCCACCACGACATCTGCGAGGCTGACTTGTTCATTATTGTCTCCCATGTCTGTATTTGCGTTTGGTCCTGGGAAGGAATCTGCGGGACCTTTTGATCTTGTGAAATAGGGGTGATCTGCCAGCTTTATCGACACAGATCAGTAAAAGGTACCTGAGAGGTAAAAACACTCAAAGGCAGATTTGTTAGTGCATATCCGGAGTACAAAATGCATAATATCGCACATAAAACAGATAAACACACAAGTCGCTTTGTCTGAGGATATCTTAACCCACGAATGAGGACGGAAATATATTTTGAACAAACAGGAATTTGTTTGTTTTGACGTCATCTCGGGAAAGTTGAATCACGTCGAGCTATGATTTTCCTGCAGTTGCTTTTGACGCCCGTTGATCTTATCTTCGTATCTTTGTAATACGGAGGAGAATGAATATTTTCAGCGATAGGGGCCAGGCTGGGAAAGGCTGCCTACGTAGTTCGGGTCTGAGACGATAGGGAGGGGTATTTAGGATTTGTGGTATGGGATATGGGTTTTTTGAGTGAGAAACTTGAGACTCGGAAATTTTGGTCGGACATTTGTAATAGTGGCTTCCGTATATTTTGGAATTTCTGACTAGGAGTGGGTTTACGATATCCTCATTCTAAGCAACATGACACATAAGCATTTAAATATCGAATGTCAAACAATATGATGCGTCGTGAGGTCGAAGACCTTAGACGCGATTTTGGCGATTTTTCTACTAAAATGGACTTAATACGCCTTGGGTATTAAATCGTCCTAGGTTGATGCCTAATTTGGTTTCGATTTCGCTCTATCTTAGGCTTTTCTAGAATTGTTTACAAATAGACGGTTACCCAAGTCGGACAAACATCGGGGTGGAGCTATCGAATAACGTCGGATGACCGCATTCCGACTATTTATTTGATACTCCCAAATGACTTCTTGGGTTTTTCTGAAGAAAGTCGCGGTAAGCCGCGTAACTTTCGTTTCCTAATGCAACTAGTTGCCGTTTGGCGAAATTTATGCCATGAAATGCAATTTCTAAAAAACTAAGTATTTAAACAACTAAACAATTAATTACAAGTAGTCAAATAAGTTAGTCTTAGGGTTAGAATCCTCCAAATACTCCCCAGCGGAGTCGCCATTTCTGTTTTATCGAAAAAGTGATTTTCGAAAAGAGTTTGTTTTATTTTAAAGGATTTTCGACTTTTAGGAGTCGCCACTTAATTTTTAAGAAAAATTAAGAAAACTTATTTTTCAAAACAACTAAACAGAAAATAATCATTTTGAAAACTATTCTTAGGGTTCGGGATTCCTATTAGTATCTTAGGAAGGTGTTTAAGGCACCTAAGATACTCCGCTAAATACGATTTTCCGACGATTAACTTATTTGACTATTTTGTTTTAAAGACTTGCGAATTTTGAACTTCTTACGATATCTAGGCAAACTTTACAAGTTCGAAATATTTATCTCTTTAAGATTCCACCTTTAGTTAAACTTCTTAAGTTTGATAAAATAGATAGGCGTTCCGAGGGGTTTGGAGTTTTCCCATCCTAATACTAACGAGAATTTAAACGAACGCACAAACAAAGTAATAAAGAGAGAGAGAGAGAGAGAGAGAGAGGGAGAGAGAGAGATTTGGGTCCAAGCTCGAGTTCTGTTCGCCTTGACCGAGTTTGGACCCCACCTGTTTTCGGGTTTTTGACCCATTTTGTACCTGTCCTAATCTAAACATACAAAATAAACTATAAAAGAATGGAAACGACGAGGGCTTATGCCCATTACAAAATAAATAAATGCAAAATATATAAAAGAAACTAAGGAAATCTTCTAGTCCATTCTTGGATTTTCTTCAATCTCCGTGGATTTTCGAATCTGCACTTCTGTCTCGATAGGCTGACTTGATGGGAAGAGCTTTTGAGCCTTAAAGGCTCAGCGAGGACATGCAAGAGATGGAAATGAAATCCACGAGACTCGCCAGCGATTTTACATGCAAACGTACAAAGAGATTATATAAGTGACGCTAAGGAAAATACACAATACATAACAATCACAACACCAAAAGCAAACAATCAACTGGACATCGCATGAACAAATAATGATCGATTAACAATCAACTGACAAGTAAACTAACTGCAAATGAAGGTGAAATAAATAATAAATATAAAAAAAAGAAGGATAAGAAATAACCAGCAACAACATAACAATAATGTAGTAATCAAAATGGTGTAAATTGTAGTAATAATAATTTCTGTAATTTCCAGAAAGCATGAATATAAACAACTTAACAAATAAAAAAAAACATCACATATGAAACCACAAAAACCAAGCAACTGAAGATAAAAGAAACTAATAGAGATGTATATTTTATGATAAACTCTACATGTTTGAGAAAAGGAAGTTAGATTGAGCACAACACAGTAAACTCAAAGCAGAAAGAGCAACTGTATAGCACAATATTTCCAACCGAAGAGAGCTAATAGTAGGTGAAGAGCACGTGTATGGATTTTCGAACTCGACAAAATAGAAATCTCTCTTTGACATGGAAAATGAACTTCAGTAAACAGTACAATAGAATTCTTTCGAAATTTAAAACAGATAGATAACAAAGACCTAACAAATTAATCACTTCAACATACACACCATGTAACAGCATTTCATCAATGTCAAACCATCCAGCCATGGAAGCCTCAGCCTTACCTCCGCCATATAAGACAGAGAGGCTGATCCAAATGAACCCTAGACACATATGAAACGTATCAAGATGCTCGGTGACTCGGACTTGTGATATGAAAGAGAGAGAAAGAGAAAGAAAAGAAACAAACAGCTAACATAGTTTCACCTATGAAAACGCCACTGAAAGGCCCCTTCAACAGTGAATAACAACCAACGACAGACTTAGCTTAAGGGGGAATTATCCCTTTCTATCATTCATGTCACCGAAAACTCTAAACTTCGACATTAAAGAGCACAAGGTACCATTCTCTATTATGCAAACCTCAACGCAAATGAAGCATGTCAAGAACTAACTAAAGACTCGCACTAAAGAAACAGAATGAACATGCTCGAAACAACAGAACGGATGCAAGGACTCCCATACAAGATGGAGCGGCAAGTTCAGAAAGCAGAGTAAACTTCTTCGACAGCCATAAAACACAGAAACGAACCAGAACGAACTCAACAAATCACAGTAGTTCATAACAGATAGGACCAACAGCAGCTCACAAAGCAAGGATCGACAGACGAAACGATTTCGAGATGAAGGGAAACGAGAAAATAGTATAGAGTGGAGAGGTTACCTGTTCGAGAGCAGCAACTGGGATGGGTAAGCAGGAGCAGGCAACAACGAACTTCCACCACCGCGAACGCGAGCGAGCTTCCACCCTCCAAACGAGAGAGACTTGCCGAGGTTGCTACGACGCTTCACCGGAACACCACTGTTAAACACTCGTCGGTGAAAGAGAGTGTTTCACTCTAAAATTTATCCGACTTCCTTAGTTCTTCCGATAACCAACAGTAGAAAAAAAACCAAAATGTTTCCGAAAATCTCACAACAAACAGAATAGCTCCATTTTCTTTTTTCAGAATTTCCCAATTTCAACCCAAGAAATTTCAAAAAAAAAATCCAACCCTTTGAAAATTTCTCAAACCCAGAAAATGTCCAACCCCTTTTTGCTGAAGACGCAGGGGGGTTTATATAGAAGAAGAGAGACTAGGGTTTTGAATTCGGATGGGTTCAAGAGTTTCGGCCCATTCCAATTCAAAATCTCAAAATCTTATCCGAAATTTCGAGCGGGAAGGGAGTTTGAGGCGAGGTGGAGGGCTGAGATGAAATCGTGGTACTAGCGAGCTACGTGGCGCGATCTCGGCACTACGGACAAAATCTTGACCTCAAATGCTAGGTCTGCGAGCGTCACGATCTAAGAGGAAATGGCTCCAAAGCCGTTGCGCAGGTCGCGTGAGAGAGGAGGAAAGAGAGACGCGGGTGTGAGGGGACGCGCGGAAGAGACGCGATTTTTGGGGATTTTTTGGCGTACGTCGCGTCTGTGTTTTCTGGGGAATTTCCGGAAATGGTGTAGGGGGATTATCGCGTGGGTTTTTTCTGGGAGAGGGGTCGCGTGGGGAGAGACGCGGGAGAAGGATAAGAGAGGGGAGAGACGCGAGGGGGAGAGGGCGTGGGGAGGTTGTGTTTTCCATTCTTGGGTTTGTAAATTTTTTGCGTTTTCTGTTTGGGAATTTTGGTATGGGTCGTTTGAGGAAGAAGAAGGGGGGAAGTCGGGTTTTGGTCGGATCGGGTATTGGGTCGGGTTGGTGTTTAATGAATTGGGTATTTAGGTGTGGGCTGAGGGGAAGCAATTGGGTTGAGGGGTAATTGGGCCTAGGTAGGTAAAAGAATGGGCTGGGTACAAAATGGGTGTCAACATGTTTATGAATGGTTGCAAGACCATGCCATATACCTTTTACTCTCTTAATGTATTCATCAATCTTCTTGCTTCCTAACTTAACAATTTATAATTGTTGTTTAAGATGAAATTTTTTATCTTTTCTTGCTTGAAAATAGGTTTATTTTAAGCAAGTTCACATCTCCTTTGACATTTTATCAATCCACAATCAGGTGCATGCTCGTCTGATCATCCAACTTTTTAGAAATACATTTATCTCCTCCCAATCATCAATGTTGTTACTATCTTTGCATTTTTCTCAACATTAATAGTTGTAACTTTTTCAGTAGCCTTTTCAATGGAACAATTATATTTAATTGGTTCATTCTCCTAAATAACATAGGTTAATCTTATCAACTGAATCAATTGCATCATTTATGTTCTTCATATGAGATAGTTTGTAGGCTTAAGCTTAATGTAACAAGAGGTAATGAGGTGGTGAAGGAAAGTGTGGACAAGTATTGGTACGGGTATCCATTGCAATTAGTCATGTTGTCATATTAGATATAATGCTTAGAGTGTGGAAGAGTTTATATGCTCTGATACTATGTAGAATCTCACGTAGAAAAATGAGAGAAATCAAAGATTATATTGATGATTAAAACTATCGAGCACATGCTTTTATATATGAGTGAATTTTAGAGTTCCGACCTTGCTACACTTAGAGTTATACTACAATACAATTACACAATTTACAAGAGTAGAGGTTAACTAGTAATGCAATTATAATTTATCCTAGTCATCTTGAGCTAACATAAGACATAGAGTCTTGTCTACATCAACTAACACAATAGCTCATTTTTAGTGTGACTCCAACTCTCTTTAACATCTACCAGTTGTACACGTTGATTGTACCATGTTGTGCAACTTGTTCCCGGTCTTTAGCTTTCCTTTCTTTCAACAGTGATATGTTTTTATTGTGTTTTAATCATCACACTATTTTATTATTGCTATTGATCTTGTACACTTAATATTGGTTTTCTTTTTTTATATTTTCTTCGTTGTTTTCTTTTTCTTTTATTTGAGTTTGATACACTTAAATTGGAGTTCTTTCATAAACAATCTCTTTACCTCCACGAGATAGTGGTAAAATTTGCGTACACTCTATCCTCTCTAGACCCCCGCTTAGTAAGATTTCACTGAATATATTATTGTTGATATAGATGATCAAGATTTTGATGAAAGTAATAGGAACATTGTCATTTTTCCTTAGATGCCATCTGGTTCGATTAATAATCACATCATGTTAGAGGTAGATTAGAGGCCCTCTCTCCTTGCTACAAGTAAACAACAACAATTCCTTGAAAATGGTAAAACAAAACATTAAATTTGTGGATTCCAACTCTAATATTTAGAATAAATTGATATGGATGAGTCAGTATCAATCCATTGGCATGAATTGAATAAACTTGGACCGGAATCAAAAGAACAACTTAGAAGTGTCTTTCTATTCCTCGAAAGCACTATTGTCATATGGTATATAGGCAATACACATGTGAAAAGTTCAAAATTTCAAGTGGAACCATTTGTATTAGTTGATTTTTCTTTCAAACCTCTCATTTTCCACCTTGGACATCCTTTGATTCTTTATTTTGATATATACATATGCGCCTACTATTTTATGTGGTGCCACTCTATGTCACTCTCTACTTCTTTCCTTTATGGTCCTTCATGCAATGCAGGATCTATATACAATGTTTGTTCAAGAAAACAAGCTAACCCTACCAATTACCTCCTTTCAAGACAACCTTTGCATTAATAATAACGCATGAGGCATATATATGAGATTATACACGTGAATTGATTCTCAAAACATGGATAAAAGGATATACAAAAATGCCCATCAGTGTGTAGAATCCATCTCTAGGATATTAATAGTGAGTTGTTTGGCTGTTCACAATGCTATTGATTCCTATTATCCGTAAGAGTGTTCTATTTTATTAGATAGTATTATGTTTAATTAGTTCACCTAGCATTTGGAGTTTAAATGTCTATATCATCTCTTAGATAATGAATCTATAAATTTTAAATTTTAATTCCGCCTCTTTCAAATTCTGATTCCGTCCCTGAATTCTTATAGACTTGATCCTAAAAGATTGATTGGATAAGTCAATATCAGACCATTGGCATGAATTGAATAAACTTTCTTGGAATGGAATCAAAAGAACAAGCTAGAAGTGTCATACTATTCTTCTAAAGCACTAGTTGTCATATGGTATATGGGCAATTCACACGTGAAAGTTCAAACTTTCAAGTGGAACCATATTGCATGAGCTGGTTTTTTCTTTACAAACCTCTCATTTGCCACCTTGAAGATCCTTTGATTCTTTATTTTATATATATACATATGCGCCTATTATTTATGTGGTGCCACTATAATCTATATGCCATGTCACTCTCTTGCTTCTTTTCTTTATGGTCCTTCATACAATGCAGGATCCATACACAAACTTTGTTCAAGAAAACAATGTTATACCTACCAATTACCTTATTTCAAGACATCCTTTGCTTTAACAATAATGCATGAGGCATATAAATGAGAATAACATACTCATTTCAATTTAATTTATTTGTCTTACTGATTCCTCAGCCTGTGTCAAAAAGAATGTCTCGTTCTTCTTCTTTTCTGCAACTCTTTAATTTTAATTTTTTTCACAAAACGTATTTAAGACAGTAAGATGCAAGGTAACTTGGTATATTCTTCATATTTTAGTTTTTGATAGTTCAAAAATCTTTTTTACTTATTAGAAACTATGTATCAAATCAAAATCAGACAAACAAATTTGAAACGGAGGTAGTAACATATTTTTCTCCACGAGCAAATATATAAGTTGTCACTCTCCTCCATCTCTTTTACATATATTATATTCCGGAACACCCATGTGAAGAACACCCTCTCCCATAAAAAAGGAAAGCCAAAACCCTAAGCCCAACAATGTGAAACTAGACAATATTCTTGCACTACATATATATGTCACACTTGTGCCTTCAAATTTTGCATGCTAATCAAAAGGACCAATCCATCTTTATCAAAAAATAAAAAGATTTTTGGTACCCTTTGGAAAACTATATGCACACAAAGTTGGTAAAACTTTGTCTTTTAAAAAGGTTGTGCAACTAGTAGAGAATGAAAATTAAAGAACAATAAATGATCAATAAATTATTTTGCATGGTTTCTTGAAATGAAGGAATATTTACATTTTTTTTCGTCAGCTAAATGATTCTTGAGTATAAAGATGATGATTACATACTCTAATCAAATATTAGAAGGCTTGATTCACAAGCTAATTACTTTTTGAATTGTGTAAAAAGAATTTTACGATCCCCAATACTTGAACTTTTTTTTTAGCCAATTATGCTATTTTAGTTATCATATGGAATTTCTCTAATAAAGTGGCATTTTTAAGCATCCTTAGTCTATCTTAATTAAAGAATGGTATCATTCATATTAATTTATCAATTATGGTCCCTTTTACAAATATGAATCTATTCTCCACAATATTATTTAAGTTTATACAATATAAATCTCATTGGATATACAAAAAGTGAGGGCTAGCTTCTTCAAATTGGTATATTTCCAATAAACTTATTTGAGATTTTCCCTTGCAAAGTAATGTATGTTTGGCTATAAAAGGGAATAAGGTAGGTTAAAGGGTAAACTATGATTATTTTTTTCTAGGGCCTTAGGTTTATTCTCCTAAAATATGTCATGAAAAATTGATGGAATTAGGCCAACTATACATATATGTATATAAAACTTTAGAATAAAGTGGTAAAAATTATGGAATTAAGGATCTATTCCATTCATTACACACGAACACAATAAGAAGCTGGAATTGTCATATCCGTTACATTCTTAATATATTGATAATGACTCTCTTGATTGTGTCATAACAAAGTGGAGATGAGAATTATATTACGTAAAATAACTCTTTACCTAATTTAAAAGAATTATATAGTGGTTATAAAAGCTTAACTTTGATACTACAAATCCTTTTCATTTATATTCGACTTGTTTCCTGGATGATCACTTATATTTTGATAGAAATTATTTTCATACTATGCAATTACTAAACACGTCAAAAGTGTTATTCTCTAATAAAAGACATGTCATGTCATTGAAATTCTTTTTTTTTTTCTTCAAATAATAGACCTTTGTAACTCATTTACGTAAATTCATATTTTATATCCAATCAAATATGATCCAGTTAAAAAGTGGCAAAGGAATCAAACCATACATTCTATTAACCATACTCAAACCAAAGATTATATCTACCGAACCAAATCATACTTTTTGTAAAGAAGCAAAAAATATATATAAAAAAATCCAAGTTTTAATTATTCAAGTCACAAAAGCTTTATGCAATTTATCACAATCATTTTCATTTTTTCTATTAGTCCTCTCAATTGCATACAATATAATATATTCTTTACACAATTAAAACATCGATCCAATAAAAAAAAAAGAGGATATATATACTTTTGTAACAAGTTGTTTTAGTTGATATCTTGAAGCGTATAGCCATCTCAACAGAAATAGTTTCTTCATAACAAAGATCTTCAAATTGTTCATTCCATGGGCATCCATAACAACTACGTACTAATATAATAATTTAAACTCATTTATTCTTGCACATATAATTTATATTTTCTCCTTCCAACAGAATGGACAATCTTTCAAAAAAAAAAGTATGATTCCTTATAGACCATAAATTTCAAAAACAAAAAAAATCTATGTCTAAGTAAATATTTTCACATAAATCAAAAACGGAAGTGATATTATATGGTGAATTTAGGCCTAATATTCTCTTTCTGGTCTATCGAAATCCAAGAAGAAAGGTTGACATCACATAGGATCCTCAGCCCATTTCTCTAAGTCCATGGGCTCAAATGATTGGATTGGGGTATGAATACTTTATGTAATACCTATACAATCTTAAAAGGGAAATTTACATAAGCATATTATATTAAGAAAAATATTTATCATTTATAGAAATAACAATTCTTTTATTTGATTATTTTAATACATTTATGATTTATTATTGATACATATTAAATAGAACAATTCATAAAACACATGTAATACAAGTTTTATTGGTGGATAATATAATTTATCGCACATTTTATTAAAATGTGTTAGTTTCTTACCAAACAAACATAACATATTTTAAAATAGTTATAAAACATGTATATCACATACATAATTCACTTTTAATACATATTGCATATTTATCATAGTATTGTTAGTATTGCGATAAACTGTAATAAATAAAAAGTATCGCTAAAATCACTAATTATTTATTTAAAGGTACACGCCATCCAAATAATTTTTCCATCTTAAGAAGAAGAAAATTTTCGTAAATACTTGGGAAAATAATACTTGTATTCCAAAGGAGAAAATTATTTATATCAAACTGAAAGAAACAGAGTTTCAGGAAAAGGGGAAAGGACTATATATATATATATATATATATATATATATATATATATATATATATATATATATATATATATATATATATATATATATATATATATATATATATATATATATATATATATATATATATATATATATATATATATATATATATATATATATACTCTAATGATATCAAAGAGGAACATGTAGTGTTCCGTTGAAAAGAATGTTCAATTACTGCTTGCTAAGATTAGAGTATATAGATACTATCAGAGTACATTATATACTCTGATGGTATCAAGGATGAAGAACAGTAGTTCAAAGGATAGTCGGGTGAATAGTTTGGACCGTGAATTCGATGAGGCTAAATAGTTTGGCTTGCGTCCAATATGAGAAAATATTTTGCCTAATGCCTCCAATTTGTGTAGTTTACCCAAAATACTTGTATAGTTACTCCCATCATTTCAAAATAAGTGGCTTAGTAAGACCTGTTTCGTAGTCAAATTAATTAATTATTCAATCTGTATGAATAATTTTAGTATTTTCTTCTATTTTATCCTTCATTTGAATTTTCTATGTTATGAATTTAAGAAGTTTTTATTGCATTGAAGTATTGACAATTAAAAAGCTAAAAACGGAAAGTAATATTGAACTAACATCATAATATTGTTTTCTTAAAAAATGTGTAATACCTTAACAGTTTATTTATTTTGAAACGAAATGAATATTATATCACAGGGCTGAATCACCTAGTCTGGTGATAGTTTCAACATATACAAAACTGCCGAAATCATGCATTGTGCATTTTTAGAATACTACCTACTTCTAATTTAAAAAAAATAGAGCATAAAAATTGACTCTCTCTCCTTTAACGTCTGTGAAGAGGAAAAAAACCAAAAGATTTTTATATGTGTTTTAAAGTTTTAGATATGATACTTGTTTATGTTTTTACAAGTTCAAATTTTTAGTAACATTAAAATATGATATACAAGTATACATTTGTGTAGTTCTGTTTTCTACTCTGTTATACCAGAATCTGGAACCTAAAGGGTACAAAATATTAACAAAAATTCCAAAACGGTAAAATCGCTGCATCAACAGCGACTTACCCCACCGGAAAAAATAAAATTGCTGCCTCTGCAGCGCTTTTGCAAAATGTGATTTTTTTTTTAAAAAAAAAAATGAAATCGCTTCTTCGGCAGCGATTCTTTTTTAAAAAAAAAATTAAAAATAAGGAAATCGCTGATTTTTTTTTAAATCGCTGCTTCCTTTTTTTTGGCAGCGATTTCCTTATTTTTTAAAATTTTTTTTTTTTAAAATCGCTGCCCCAGCAATGATTTCCTTATTTTTAAGAAAAAAAATTTTTAAAAAACAAATCACATTTCGCAAAATCGCTGCAGAGGCAACGATTTTGCTTTTTCCGGTTGGGTAAGTCGCTGTTGATGCAGCGATTTTACCGTTTTGGTTAATATAAAATTTTATATACCGTTTTAAAATTTTTATTAATATTTTGTACCCTTTAGGCTCTAGACTCTGTTATACCAAGTATCTATGTATTTATTTAAAGCTATAGTTTTGTAGCATTCATGTCTCAGTCTGAAAATGTTTATGGAACAGGGAAGAGCCACAATATAGAGTTTGGGGCTCTAAATTTTCTTTACAATTATCAATCAATTTTTTTAGGGATCTATGAAATCTACAAAAAAGCTAATGGGTTCGCCGAACCCACGACCCCCACCTAGCTCCGCCTCTATTAAATTATATATATATATATATATATATATTTGTGTATTTGTGTTTGGTTGATGATTGATACACATGTATATCTATGAAAATCTATGACAGTTTCAAGTTTAGTATATCAGCATATATGTATGTGCTCATCTATTACTTAGAAGTTCATGTATGATAAAAATAGCAATTGTTGATTGCATCTTCAAATATTTTAAAATTTCGGGCCTTCAAACTGTCAAATTTTTTAACAATTTAAACATTTAAAACTCCAAACCTTCAATCTAATGCTTCAAATATTTATAGCTGCAAATTCAGTATTTAGATTGATTTTTCAAATTTAAATATTTGTGTGTATATGGAGAAAGAGACAAAATTGCTATCTCTAGAAAAAAAAAATATATTGCTAGTATAAAACTCCTTTCTCCATTCCTTTTTTCTTCGTTGTGTATGTGAACTTCAATTATAGATTAATGTAGTCTAAATCCTAGAGGAATCCAAATGGCATAATGAATATTGAAAGTACCATTAAAAAGCACAAACAAAATAAAGCAAACCAAACTTCAATATAGTATGGCGTTTACACAAGAAATAAATAAGGAAACAATCTGTTTAAGTTGTCTGCAATAAATCCTCATATTCTTACGTCGTTGAATATAAGGATTCTAATTGGAGGTCAATGGATTGTAAGAACATGAATTAATACATTTTAAAAAATAATTACTGATTTTAGCGATATTTTTTATTTATTATCATTTATAGCAATACTGTGATAAATTCGTAATATGTATTAAAAGTGAATCATTTATGCAATATATTTGAATTATAATTATTTTTTAAATATATTGTGTTTATTTGGTAAAAAATAATCACATTGTATTATAAGTGTATTAAAATGTGTGATAAACATATTATCCATCATTAAAACCTGTATTATATGTGAATAATAAATTGTTCTTTGTAATTTATATTAAACTTGTATTATAAATGAATTAGAAATGATCAAGTGAAAAAAATAATGTTATTGTTATAAATGGTAAATAGTTTTTCATTATAGCACATTTATGTAAATTTATATTTATATATAAATATACCAAAATACATGTAAGATTGTTCAATTAAATAAAAATTGATTTTCTTTTACAAAACAAAAATTGATTTTCTTTTACAAAATGAAAAAGTCATCCCAATTGTTTGGCACGGCATACACTTAGACAATAATCCACAATTTTATTATATATATATCACACTTTCCTATTACTGAAATGACTAATTTCTATTACTTCCTTTAAAACACTTGCAAAATTAAACCAAGCGTACGTATCATTGGCTCATTATACTATTCACCATCCAATGCTACATGATTAACACAGTGCATCATTTTTCTACCAGTGTTCCTACTTCATTGTTTTCACCATGAACACATAAATCACATATCAATATTGAAAGTATTGTCCATACCCGGAATATTTCCTTGCTTTGTACTTTTCAAAGAACTGCTTCCTATTCCAAAAAGAGAAAAAAAGATTAAACATTTCAAAATAGAAAGCGCTAAACCAATAAAAATTCAAAGCCACATTTCAAAATTTACTATGAAGAACATGTGTGTATGGAGAGAGAAAAAAAATACTTTCGAGAGCACTTGTATGTGTAAAAAAGAGAGAAAGCAAACAACGTAATCAAGAAACATTGACAAAAAACTATTTATGAGTACTATATGCAATACTCAAGACTTTAAGTTATACTCCTTTAGAAAGGGGTCGAGGAGGGCACAAAGTTAATAAAGTTCAAAACCCGTTACTACGATATAAGTATACATAAAAACATTAATTCTTTCTCAAACCAATATAGGATCCTTTCATCATTAAAAATAAACCAATTAACAATGCCTTGTTTTTTCTTTGATTAGTCAATGCTGACAAGCAAAAACTCTATGGAGATGCCGGAAATTATGCAAACAATGACCAAAATAATTGATCATATTGAGTTCCTTTTAGCATCACATGTTGCAACCAAATTGACACAAAACAGTTGATGAAAACAAGCATGTATAAGAATGAAATTCAAAAATATGTTTATCATGGCTGAAATAGAAAAAAATTACTCATCTTCTTAAGCATTCATGTGTTGTTCGCTGGATAGTTAAAAAAATAGAAAATGTTGTTCACTGGATGTTTAATGATCCTTCCTTTTTCAAAATCATGAAAATCATAGAAAAAGGTGTACAATACACTTCACCAACTACCCTTATCTCAACCTTTTAGAGTCACAAGACAACATTCATGCTAGCTGTTGGTGCTTAACAATATGCACATATCATGGAATGAAATTTTTGTTTTTAATAAGACTGAAAATCTCGACAGGATGAGAAAGTACAAAATATAAGCAGAATTTGTATATTCATCCTCCTAAGAGGTAAGAATGAACTTAATTTAATGCTCTTTGCTGTATAAAAGAACACTAACTTGAAATAATCTATCATATATGTCTAAACCTACCAATGGTAAAAGACTTATCTTGTCACCTAGGGGTCCTTGTTGTTAGATTCAGTTTTGAATGTTAACAGTTAAACATATCGACTATTGACTTATACATATGCTAAACAGATAAATGAACCAATAAGATATTGGTCACCGCTTAACAAATAGTTGATTATCATTCGTTAATGGTGGCTCGGTTATTGGTTCAACCATATGGGCTGTAATTCTTTTCTTCATATAATTCAATATCTAAATATCATTATCTTGCCTAGAATAAACTATATCAACTCTCTTGAATTAATGGTCCAAATTGATAGCATAGCTACCTCACATGTTTTTGACATAGAAGTTACTACATAATTAGTCTAATATCAATCTTAATCAGACTCTTAATCACCTCACTTCTTATCAGATAAGGTCATCAAATTTCCATTCAACGACTAACTCTGTGGTGTAATTGTATTGAAAAGAAAAAAGAAAAAAAAACACCCTATTCTAAGTCAATGTTAAATAATACTTGTAGCATATAATTGCCTCTCTTTCCTCATGTCAAGCATCAAACTGATCAATTTATGTTATCCAGACCCTCCTTTATATATTATTTTGTAATCTCTCTCTAGTATATAGCAATTTTGCATCAATTGACATGTTGTAAAAGACAAGTTCAAGGCTTACCTATGAGTGACGGATTGAGTAGCCTCAATGTGTATTTAAGAAGCCAATACAAATAATGTTGTGAAGTATATTTCACAAATAAGAAAATCAACAAACAATGCAACAACAACATATGATGGTGATGTCTGCAAAGCTTGGAGATAGCCACATAGTTGACAGCTGAAAGAGAGTCGATAATCATTTCAGCCATTAATAAACAAATTAACAAAATGTCAAATTGTAGATAACTCAGTATTGTAGCATAACTATTTTACACAGCAAAATAATAATCATTGCAATTACAGATTACGACATCATTAAATGATATCAAGTTTGCTATATTTACAACGACTTCTTTATTTGTAATGTACTACATTAACAACGTTGACTAATAATATAAAAGGCTGTCACAGAGAAACTTTATTGATGAAATAGAACTTTTTTTAATGTGGATACAATGAGTCTTTGTTGTTAAAGAAGCAACAAGATATTATAAATGTCTTTATCAATGAAGAGGTTAGAATATTTCTAATACAAGCAATGCGAGGCTACCAAATTTACATCGAAAATCGTTTCTGAATCAATTAAAAAGATTCAAAGTTGAAACTGATATCATCTTTAGATAGTATAATTTTACCAACTTAGTTACTAAAACACATGAATGCTAAAGAAGATAGGTTTTTTTTCTATTTCAGCCATGATAAACATTAACAGGAAATAACTAATCAAAAGTTATTCAGTTACACCAAAGCAGAATCGACTCTACTGACAAGTGGCGTGAAAAATATGATTTCTTGAATTCAAGCAGGATGAGGGAAACAACCCGAAATCAAAAATACATAGCCAATAATTAATGCATAAGCATTTCTCCGAAGTTATAATAGTATGACTTACAATGTTATAGTCCACTTCTTGCAATGACTAAATTTGTGAAAATTTTCAAAATATGACAGGAATGGATATAAAAAGTTGACTCTTGTTCATAGTTATCTATCTCAACATTCCGATAGTGTCTCATGATTTATCACATTTCGAAATATTCACAGAAGTGTAAACAAGATTTTTCAAAATCATTACCTAAGCTGCCAAGGGACATGCCATGTTCCTCCATCCGACACGGCAACTTGGTACCTTATCGCATTCGATGATACGTTCTGAGGTGTGGTGATGTCCACTCTATTTTCCACATTTGCATGTGAATTAGAACTCCATAATCATTTTGAAAGGATAAACGAAAATGTGATCACATAACAAATCACCACACCCATAAAAAGAAAAAATGAATATTCAACAAAAAAACCAACAATTTATACATCAAACACATAGTAACATACTTTTTTGAAGAGTCTGGGTGTCAATTTATAAGAGATAATCACGAGATAAATGCAACAAAGTTGTTTAAGAAGCATTGTCGGTCATCCAAAAACAATATAAGAACACATCTGTTACCATAGACACTATCTGATTTCACGTGCTAATCACGGTAAAATTTGCACACATCGCATACAAACTTAGCGTATTTCCTTCAGATTGCTTTAGTTCTTCATGATCAACATCTAAAAGCAGGGAATCATACTCTTATTATAGAGGTGAACAAAATTATTAAAGGTCCAAAATATAGAAGCATTCGACATATTTAAGCAGTGAACATTCACCTTTCAGGGTTTCCATATATCGTTCATCAGCAAACTAAGCAAATGAGTAAACAGTTACAAATTGGATAAATGAATACAACAAAGACTATTTCTTTACTTTTGCATACTGAATAAGTGAACATGCAAAAAGAGTTGAGCTTGTAGACGTTGACAACAATATGAAATGATGTATAATACACAAGAATGCATTAGTATTTCCTCTAACATAATAATTTCAAAAAGGACACATGTTATACTCAAATTACAAGGATAACTTGTTGTCTACTAAATATTTCTACATGGTGCATGGTAAATATTTAAGACAAATGTTTTGTACAAACATTACAGGACCAGACAACTGCATAAACATGCTTCCGCATTGTAAGACATTACAATAACAACAACATGCCAAATGTAATCTCACAAATGGAGCCTGAAAAGGGTGGTGTACATGCAGACCTTACCTCTACCTTCTTGAAGTAGAAAGGTTGTGTTAGATAGACCATTAGCTGAAAAAAAAGCATAGCAATGCAGGTTTGAAAAATAAATTGTAAAACATTGTAAATATCATAGTATTTGTATACCCTGTTTGGAAAAAAATCACCCACATTTGCTTCTGCGGTAGGATTAACATTTCCTAAAGCAAAGAAGGAATCACCAAGTACAACCGCTCTTGTCACCTTGCTTACAAACATTGAGTCCATCTTGACAACCTAACCAACAGATAACAATGAAACTTTTGTTATTGCAAGGAAAAAATTAGAAACTTTTGTTATTGCAAGGAAAAAATTAGAAACTTAAAAATCTAAAATTTTAAGATACGACATACCAAAGCCAAGTTTATCAAAGGTCCTAATACAAGTATAGACACTTCACCAGGATATTGAAAAACTTTTTCCACCAAGAATTCAGATGCAGACTTGTTAATTTTTTTTTTGAATTCGGAGAAGGTAAAAATAATTTGCCTAATCCAACTGAACCATGAACAAAGTCTGCAACATGTGGTTCCCCTCTCTATAGGAAGAACAAGAGTTAGGTGATAGTGTGTTCGTTAACTACAAGGGAGAAAGGAAAGTAAGCATAAACTAAACTTTTTTTGTGTGTAAAAGCAACCATCGTTTTTCCTGTGTAATTTATTCTAATATCTATCTACACAGTAGAAAAAACTTTAAAAATTAGCTTCATGTTACTTATCTTCAAGTGATGTTGTAGCAATCACTTTTCTCGTTGGAATACATAGTATGTGAGATTGCAAAGAGAAAAAAAATGTTACTATTAGAAGGAATTGAATATACGATAAAAATAAAAACAAAATTACCTTCAGAGGTTCAGAGCTACCCTCCACACCACGGGAACATTCGGATATCCTGCAGCTTCACACTATATTTTGCAAGTTGAATTAAAGAAGTAATTGATCAAGAATTTGATCCATAAATATACAGAAGATGGAAGTTTTACACATGATGAAAATAGAGAAATTTAGATAAATAAAATTAAAATAAAAAACATACCAAAAGTAATGCATTTCATGTAGCATCTTTTGTAGTAACGTTGCCAAAGATAGTAGCGAAGTTTATGATCCCAACTTCTGGTGTCTGAAATGCCATTAGTATCGTCATATTGTCATCTATTATAAGGGAAAACAAAATTAACTCCAATGTGACAAATGGGAACCACCTCGAACATGAAGCTCATCAAGAAACACACATAAACACAACTCAGCTTCCTGAGTACCTATTATGAGAGAGATACATGTCTTTCCTTTTCACTCACCAGAACAATTAATACACCACATATTTGAGACGACAAAAACGAAGAATTTCTTGATATTTTTTCAAGCATCACTTAGTATTATACGTTTATTTTTTCAAGCATCACTTAGTGCATTAGTTTTACTTGAATGAAACACAACTTCCATGCCAAAGAGTCACCAGAAGATATGCTCCTGGGGAATTTCCTCTTTCACGAATAAATAGCTTTCCCGGAAAAGAAATTTCAAAAAAGAAAAGGCAAATTGTTCTAATCAGATAAGTGCTAAGAAGTTTCCTTCAAATTAAGGGAAAGTATGCTCTTTTGGGATAAGGAAGAGAACAAATGGAAATCAGACATTCAAGGAAAACATCTTGATATTGCACTGTGTTTTCCCTTCTCGAAGACATATTTCTCTAATCAAAGAACGACTCACCTCAAGTTGGATTTTGGTTTGGTTTCAGAGGTTGCATTTATTTGATACTTCTTTCTTACTCTCTCTACTATAAAACTCACAGCATACTCTTATTGATATTCCGTCTTGTCATTTATCATATAATAATAGCCAACCATCTTTGCTACTTTAGCTTCCGCAATATTATTGAAGTTCAAAGATGATGTTACAGATTGTTAAAAGTAAGAGTGAGTACTACTTAAACAAAGTTTGCAAGACAAAATTCTAATATACTTGTTACGGAAGAATCAAGAGAATTATAGAAACCACCTTCTGAAATTTATCGGAAACAATAATAGAATTTCTTACTTTCCTACCTGCGATTAATAATTTGAAAAAGAAACACTAAATTTCAATAATCAAGAACAAATTTTGAAATAAATTCCATAAATAGGAAGATGGAGGGAGGATTTATTATTTCTCAATAACCAGTCAGTAATTTATTTTTTCTTAGATATAAATCTGCAGCTATATATATATATGTGTGAAGATTACATATATATTTACATCAATCAGTTATAAAATTGGTGGAGAGAATTAGACATAATAATAACGACGTCAAATCTATATTTTGAAAAGAAATAGAATAAATTTGTTGCAAAATTGAAAGAAGAACATACCTGGAATTTGTTGTTGTTGGAGTTGGAGCAAGAGAAATGGAAAAAGTGATTCTTGTATTAAAAAAGTCTTGTTTTGTGCTAATGAAGAAGATGGAGTGTTCTAGAATTATGGAAAAAGTGTATTTGTCAGGTTAAATTTATTATTTTGCCCTCGATCGTCCATCCTTCATATTTCTATATAATATATATATACTAGGCAGTGATGGCCCGTGCTTACACGGGCCCAACAAAAAAATTTGCGAGTTAAATTGCGCACGTACGTATCTATGGACTATGAATGACTTTTATGGGCTAAATTTCTGGATTATTGCCGATGTAATCATAAAAAGCGAATTTTTCAGGGACCGGATAAACTTTGATTTTCGGCTAACCCAGCACCAACGCATTTATTCTCCACTCCTTATGAACTGTAGTACTACCTAAACAATCAGTGGAATGTTAGCCCAAGTTTGCAACATGAGTTGGCCACAAGCTAGTAATAAACATCACTGAGAGTCAACATACTAATTTTTTTTCTTGTTTTCCGTATATATTATATGTGGATGGTGGCACAAGATTCACTTAAAGCAATTATAAGTTTTTGATCAATAGATGAATCGTTCAGCATGATAATTCATAATCTAATAAAACAATACTTCTTCATAAATAAATAACAAAGAAGCATGTGTTGTCTAGAGATAGATGAAGATAAGAAGTCATAATTATCACATCTGATATTCCACTCCTACATGATTTATTTTGTATGTATCATTAATCATGACCATCAAATATCTTCAATGTCCTGTCTATTTGCTGAACTTGCCATATATGAACAACCACTAATTCTGTTTATTGTAGTAATGATACTATTTCCAATTAATATAGTATATGAATATGAACATCATAAGTTATTTACTATCCAAGCATAAACACAGAGTAAAAACAAATGTACTACTTCCTTGGTTTCTAAAACCAACAAAGCTGCAGAACATGATTGGCTTAACTATTATTTTAAAAAAATCAATGATGAAAGATGTAAACTGATATTGCCTTGGCCTAATCTTTTGAATCGAATTCATTCTTTCACAATTATCTTTCTAACAGTCAAATTTTTAATTCCTAACCAAGAAAAAGAAAAGCATGTAATGACAAAAAGTAAAACTTGTAATGAAAAAGGTTAATAATGCTTACTTGAAATTTTGAGATAGTAATCCAGAAAAAAACATCATCATTCACAAAATAAAGAACAAAATAATCGTTAAATACCATAAGACATCTTCTTCTTCAGAACAATCCCAAACTTCTCTGTGAGGTCTAATGTCTCTCCTTCAGGCAATTTCCAGTCGAAAGAATGCACGAGTGAAGCCAGTGAATACATGAACATCCTCTCTGCCATGCCTATCCCCGCACAGATTCTTCTGCCAGAACCAAATGGGAAATAGTTGAAATCATTTCCACTATAATCCCACTTATTGTCCAAAAATCTCTCTGGACGGAACTCAGTTGAATTTTCCCATATAGAAGGATCTCGCTGTATAGCCCATACATTTATGAAAACACGAGATCCTTCAGGAATAGTGTATCCTCCAACAGTGACTGTCTCACTAGGACAATGTGGCACCAAGAGTGGAAGAGCTGGATGTAAACGCAAGGCTTCTTTCATAACTGCATAGAAATATGGTAACTGTTGAATATGAGACTCTTCCACTATGTTATCTTTTCCCACGACTGTATCTAGTTCTTGTTGTAATTTCCTCAAGATATCTCGTTTGTTCATAATCTCAGCCATGGCAAACTCAACTACGTTGGCGGTAGTGTCAGTTCCACCAACAACCATATCCTGTTCATGGTATTCGTAAAGTTATTATCATGTACAACAATTTTTTATTTTTACAACTGTATATAGGTGTTTAGCTTAAGGTTCTCACTTTAGTCTTTCACATATTTTTGATATGATTAAAGCTTATATATTATTTGATGCTAAATGACTCTTTCCTTAGTGCAGTCCAATAAATAGTTAGCAACCAACAGTTCAGTCATCTAATGGAAACAATCAAAATCGCATATAATGGAAGTAACAGATCATACCATGAGTAAGGCTTTGAGTTCAATCATAGTCAGAGGCATTTTGGAATCGCTTCATCTTTCAACTTGAGCAAAACTTGCAAAAGTCCTTGCTTTCTTGTCCAACACCACCCCATCTCGTAATTTCTATCCATTTTCTGTCTTTGATCAATCATGCTCTCAAATATCTTATCAAATCTCTTTGCCAACACTTTCATCTTCTTTATAACACCCTGCAAGTCGAACCACTCCAAGCCCGGATAAAAATCAGAAACATTCGGAGAATTCGTGGCTAGCAACTTGTCGTTGATACTTCCATATATCGCCATCGACGTTGAAAATGCCATTACTGAGGAAATCAGCGAGAGTGTTATTTGAATTATGGCCTTTCTGATAAACAGAGAAATTGGTTTTTAGAATGTGTTGAACGTTAGATAGATTAGCAGTGATAATTGTGTGGAAATTGAGGGGTCGAATTAGAGTAAAAGTAAGTTTAGGGCGTGATATTCAGCAAGAATTTAAACACCCATTAAGATTTTCCAAATAAACCAAAGCAACAAAGAATCAACATCACCATCACTACTTCCCCTAAAAACTAAACCAACCCAAACCCCAAAAAGACCACAACTTTAACACCGAACCCAAATAAAATCACAAACCCACATGCCAAAAAGGCTTTATTCAGCAAATTATTGATCACCCACAAAAAAATTCAACAAACCTTCAACATAAACCCCAGAAAAATGGCCGAAAGAGAAAATAAAAAGACAAAGGGGAAAGTACTCATAGATGATGAAAAGTTGATTAAAGTTGGGAAAATCACAAACTGTCAAAAGAACACTGCACGGAGAAGAAAAAGTGAGATTGTGGGAGCAGAAAGCATAAGAAGAAGAAGAAATTAAAAAAAAAAATGTTTCTTAGAAGCAGAGAAATAGCTTTCTTCTCTCTTACACTTCCTTCTCTCCCGGCGGGACACTAGTTAAGAGAGAGAGAAAGAAATTGCACGAAACCCCACCAATTACACAACACAGAGTCACACGCGGTGGAGAGAGAGAGCATGAATTGATTGTAGAAAGAATGATAACACGTGCTCTGCACACATTTTGATACGTGTCTTTTTCTCTTCAACTTAACAGACACATAGCATAAATTTTTGACTCAAAAGTCTGAATTGCCCTTGATATCAATTTAATTGACAGTAACCAGACATGTTGAACATGCCTTTTCTAATATAAGAGTAATATAAATATAAAATATAAATAAATAATAGTAAATAAAATAAAATAAAATAATAATAATAATAATATCTTCCTATTCAATCTATATAATAATAAAATAATAATAATAATATCTTCCTATTCAGTCCTGCAAAGGCATAGAGTAGAAGGGATACAAATGATTCACAAGACACTTAGGTAAATTCTTCCCACTTGTCCTAGCCTTTATGGACAGAATAAGATAACCCGTGAAATTAGTTAAGCCGAACAACACAATCATCAACAAATGAAGGATACATGCGATTCACTTCACTAATTAACTAAGCAAATTGTTTTACAGACCCAACAAATTAGATCATGATATTACTTGACCATTAAATTTATAAAGAGCTACCTTTCAGTTTTACAGTGAAAAAAACAAAAAGTTTTATCCCTATCAGCTTGCACTTGAATTTTTTCATATCCCTGATGTTCTTTGAGTTATTGTCCACTATGAATTGTTCCAAAAATCCGCAATACTATTATTAAAGATTGTGTCCAAAATTTGTTATTTGACTTTTAACAATTTCACTTTATTTTCAGTTTAGTAAATATGAACTTTATTTTTACAAGGGTAGGAAGTTTGAATTGGTGTAACAAAAATCTAATCTTTAGGTTCCACATTCATCTTAGGGCCCGTTTGGCCATAAATTTTGCAAGTAAAACTTGGGAAAAAATTTGGCAAATTTTGTTTGTCCATACACTTTTTTATTATTTGGCAATTTTTTTGGCAAATTTTTCAAATTCCCAAATACTAGAAAAAACTAGTATTTGGGACAAATTTCATTATTTGGAAAGTTTTAGAAATTCAATTTTTACCCTTAACTTTTTATTTTACAAAAATAATATATTTATTGACACCAACCAATTCAATTAGCTCCCTTCTACATGCATTCTTTTGATTTCATACATTCCTTTATTACAGTTAGTCTTAATGAACTAGCTACTAAATAAAACATGAATTGCATTTATTTTATTTTGGTAGATAAATATTACGTTGTTGATCTTTGGTCTACGGAACACAAGAGGATTTTTAGCTCCATTCATTGGAATGCGCTATCATTTGCAGGACTACCGAGGAAGTGAAAGAGAGCCTAAGAATGGAAAAGAGCTATTTAACTATAAACATACTTCTCTGCGCAATGTAATTGAAAGAACTTTTGGTGCATGGAAAAGTAGATTAAGAATACTAAGACAAGGCATGAACAACTATGAATGTGACATACAAGTGAAAATAGTAATTGCTTGCGCTGTATTGCATAATTTTTTACGTGAACACCAAAGTAGTGATGGAATATTCAATGAAAATGAAAATGATGATATGGTTATTGATGAAAGTGACGAACTACTGGCTCAGGGTAACAACATCGCTTCATCTTCTCGATCGTCTGATTCGAAAATGTAAGCTCATCGAGAAGAGATTGTTCATAAAATGTGGGAAGATTATATTAAAGAATAGGTTGAACTCTTTCAGATGAGAAAGCATATGTTCTTCAGTGATTGCAATATTTATTTCCTTTTGTTTTCTTCTATTTTTTTCCCCGAATTTATATTAGTTGTATTTTCATTATCATGATTTGTACCAAGACCTTTTCACTATACGAATATTTACTGTAATGATTCTTGTTGATTTGTTGCGGAAGTCATAAATCTTGTTACGTGAGATTTCTATTGTGCTATGTAATACAAATTTATGGTTAGTTTGATAGTTTTAAAAACTTATGGGTGTAAATCATATTTCTTAAAAAAATGAAATATGTTTCTCAAATTCTATGGTCAAACACATGGTAAAATTTCACCCAAATTTTCATCCAAATAATATTTGCCAAAAATATTTGAATATCTATGGCCAAACGCTAGCTTAGTATTATTATTCCGTCGTTGGAGCTCTATTTTAGTTATTGAAAAACCAACTACATACTAGTGACTACAATCTGCCTTAATTGATATGTACTCTCTTGATTCTACAACATGTTTCAAAATTGAAAAAACAAATTTTTTGAGGTGATACCAGTGATGATTATTTCAGCTTGTGATTGGATTTTAGCTAGCCATTTCATTATTTGTAGGGTCAGAAACCTGCTCCAGATTGCAATTCTATTTCTATTAGGTTGGTGACATTTGTTGTTATCAACTGCAATTTCATTTTACGGTATAAACAAGTATACTATGACTAATGATGATATGCTTGATCATTTTTACAGACTTCATCTTCTAATGGATAAAAACACTACTACCTACATGTACAGTTTATTGTTGGAGTTGATTTAGAGGCGGCAATAAGTAAATAACTACTCCAAATCTAAAGAATTGTAGAGTTATAGACTTGTATTAATAATAGCATGACAAAAAATTTCTCCAAGTATGAGTGCTAATGGCACAGGTACGAGAAATTGTGTGAATTTGTAGATTGTTCTAACGAGATTTGTCAACATGATCCTATAAAGACAATGTTGGAAGCTAGCTTTTGTTTACACCGACTAGACGTTCCATGTTTGATGGGACTCTTGCAGGGTGCATTCCTATGTTTTTTTGAAGATTTATCGAAAAAAAAATATAAATGACATTTACCAAAGGAGAAGTATGAAGAATTTTTGTGTCGATACCTAAAGAATTTAAGGGATTGAGCATTGTTGATGCTTAACTTATTTTTCATGAAGTTGAGTAATCTATTAATGATAGCATGACAAAAAAATTCTTATTTTCTTTTTCCTTCTCCCGTTTATCAACTAGCCCTTAGAATTATGTATGTATACGTGTTAAATAATTTTATTGTGCATGTCAACTTCAGTTAATTGGTCATGCCAATTGACAAAGAAATTAAAACTACAACTTTCAAAACAACAGAAAGGAAAGAAAAATTGCAAGTCATGATGGTATTCATCATTATAATCATCTTCTTCCCCAACTTTGATTTTCTACGACAATATAATAGCACTTCATATTTACCCTATATAGTGTATTATGGCGCACATAATACCATGCTAATTTAAGACAGTAAATTTGATTATTGGAAAAAATCAAATTTCTACTATAGTAGAAAAGGGTAGTTCAACATGCTTGCTTCATTATTTAGGGGTATTTTTGTCTTTTCAATTTTCTCTAATGGCTAGGTGTCATCTTGTTGCTTAATCAATTTTTGCCCTTTCAGTTTCCTATTGCAAGGTGTCTTTCAATGGTGATCTGAATGTATGCATGTGTTCCTCTATGTCATCCTTCTATTTTCCCTCTACTGATATCACTATTTTCATATCAAAGTTCACAGCATTTACCAGGTAAGATTAAGCATGTTTCAATTGAGCTTTTTCAGTCATCTTTCTTTCATCAAAGTGAAGTTCCAAATTTCATTTGGCTGTGCGAATGTTCCCTTATTTTCCCATTTGAGATTCTTATTGATGTTGGATTATCCTTTTTGATTGGGTGATTAAGTTTGATTTAGGTGTGTGAATATATGAAATTTGATTTGGGTAATGTGTGGTATGGAGGTTTATAAGAGATGGATTAGAAGGAATAAAGGTTTTGTGCATCAATTGGACTCTATTGCCAATGGAAGAACTATTTTTTTAATTTTTTTAAAGCTCTCTGCTTTTATGGTGTGAAAACAAGAATGAAATTGGATTTCATTTTTAATATAGAAATGGTGGATATGTGTAGTTTATAAATTTCATTTCTGTGCCTAAATGGGTTTTTTGTTTCCCTTTCAAAGTTTGTATATTTGATTAGTTTTGTGTTTGTTTGAGCCTTTGTTCATATATGAAAAAATCATATATTTTCACATGCAATAGATTTTGGTTGTCTTTTGTTACATGTATAGTTTGATTTTCTTTATCAAAATTCTTTTCAACTTCCTATGTGTTGGGCTTTGTGGAGGCTTGTGAGCCGGCCCGACCCATTACTGAAACCCTAGGTTAACCATTTGGTTTTCCTATAAATATGATCCTTGTATTTGTAATTCTTAAGGAGCACAAGTGAAATAAAATCCTCCTCACATAGATCGTGGAGTAGGAAACCGAACCACGTTAAATTCTTATTGTGTCCCGTTTGCGTTCCGTTTCTTTTTCTCTGAATTATTTGTGTGTGTTGTGTGTTTAATTCCCAACAATTGGTATCAGAGCGAGGTTTCAACAACATTGTAACACAAACTGTGAGAAATTGTCACCTAGGGTTCTTGTGTGAAGAACTGTGTGCGGGAAGGAGTGTGTCGCCGCCGTTCGCAGCTCTGACCGTGCAAGAGCGCCGAGGATCTGGAATCGCCATTCGCGAGCGGCCGGCCGCGAACCAGGCAGCCGGATCGAAGGAGATCCGCCGCAGATCGTAGCTGAGGAGAAAGCCGCGCAGCGATAGCGAGGCAGAAACGCCTGGCTTTGTCGATGGCCGCGCGTCGAGAGCCTCAGATCCAGCGGCGTCGGATCGTGAGCATCGTCCAAATCGCCGCCCGCTGCTGTAGAGCGTCGTTAAGGGAATCGAAGTCCTTTGAGATGGCGAGAAGATGGGAAGTTCGAATTGAGAAGTTCGATGGTGCAGATTTGATTGGTGGAAGATGCAGATCAAGATTTCTGGTTCGAAAGATTTGGACGTAGTGTTGGGTGACAAGCAAGGAAAATTGTCCGATGCAGAGTGGGCGATTTTGGATCGGAAAGCTATGTCGCTTATCCGACTCGTTGACCAAGAATGTTGCGTTCAACATTCTTAAGGAGAAGACGTGAAGGCATCTTGGAAGCCTTGTCTAACATGTACGAAGCCATCTGCAGGCAAACAAAATTTTTACGATTAGAGAGTTGGTGAACACAAAGATGAAGGAAAGCGATTCGATTACGAGCACATCAACTCATTGAATTCGATCTTAGCGGACTTTTGTCGATTGGCATTAAGTTCGATGATGAAGTTCAAGCTTTACTCCATTATCATCATTGCCTGACGCTTGGTCCTGAACGGCACTGATTGCCGCTGCGATTGATGGGACCTTATGGATTCACCTTTGAGAAGATTCGTGATCTCATTCTTGGCGAGGATGTCAGAAGAAGGAGTTCTGGAGAATCATCAGGTGATATGCTAAACGTCGTCAGAGGCAGAGAAAACAACAGAGGAAGTNGGAGCGAGGCAGAAGAAGAGTCGATCGAAGGCTCGGGATGGCTCGGTGTAACATGTTGAACCTGCAGGAGGTGGGGCATTTCAGGAATCAATGCTAGAAAGACAAACAAGTCAACATTCGCAGGCAGGCGTCAACGAGGATTTGTTTATACATTGCGCGCGGAGAGCAATGTGGATTCTGGGTCATGGATTACGGTGCTTCTTTTCATGCTACCCACGCGGTGAAGCATTGCAGAATCCGTTATTGGAGACTTTGGAAAGGTAAGGCTTGCCAGGCGATAGAGCTCTTGATATTCACGGGCATGGGTGACATAGTCTTGAAAGACGCCCGATCGGTTCGGACCTTGAAGGATGTCGAGTTGTTCCAAGCTTGGCGAAAAAGTTTGATTTTGTTAAGCGGTTGGATGAACAGGGACATCATGTGAAGTTCGAACGGGCGTGGAAGGTCGTGAGGGCAATCTTGTCATGGCTCGTGGAACAAAAAGAGATCGTTGTATATTGTCGGATTACCGCCTGCGAGGAGTGACCGTCCCATTCGTAAGAAAAACAAAGTCAGTTCCACGTAATCTCAGAAGAAGGTTGTCTTTGCAAGAAAAGAAACCCGAGCCACGAGTCGATTCAGGGGTGAACGAGCAAGGAAAGGTTCAGGAAGACCACCAAAGGCGTTTGTGGCGGTGGGAGCACCGTCAGCTTGACCAAGGCCTCTGAAGACGATGGGTCAAGAGAACCAAGATTCCAAATTGCTGATACGTCTCCGTAAAAATTTCTTGCCGAGTATGGAGAGTGTTTGTTCTCGGGGAGTTCTAGGATCCGGCGATTCGTGTCTCAAGTGGGAGCCGGTAGGGACCGAGGGCGAGTCGAAGCGATTCGGTAGTGGCCCGGTGATGTGTTGAAGCCGGGGAGCAGCGGGCCTTCGATTGGTGATGAGAAGGCAGTATGCTTGAGAGAGTTGAAAAAGATTACTAGACATACAAGTGTTCTAAGTGGATGACAGTTGAAATTCTTCAAGCCTCCAAGTGGGAGATTGTTGGGCTTTGTGGAGGCTTGTGAGCCGGCCCGACCCATTACTGAAACCCTAGGTTAACCATTTGGTTTCCCTATAAATATGATCCTTGTATTTGTAATTCTTAAGGAGCACAAGTGAAATAAAATCCTCCTGTTACAGTCGTGGAGTAGGGAAACCGAACCACGTTAAATTCTTGTGTGTCCCGTTTGCGTTCCGTTTCTTTTTTCTCTGAATTATTTGTGTGTGTTGTGTGTTTAATTCCCAACACTATGTTCATATATGGGTTTTCCCCATCTGAATTAATTTTGTGGATTTTTGTGATGTTCGATTTTTCTTGTGTTTTGGAGTCTTTTTTGGTTCTGAAGCTCATCTCTCATCTCACATGGCTGAATTCAAAGAATTCTGGTCATAAAAACAGAAAGGTATGAATTGCGCAAGAAGTTCTTTCGGTTTTCTTCAGCATTCTATCGAGGTAAGGTTCTTCCATGTCTTCATTGAGTTTTTTTTGTATAATTTTTCTTTTCATCAAAACTGAAGTCTTCCATTTGGGTATGCTATTGCTGTTTGATTTTACTTGTGTTTTTGAAGTCCCAATTTTCAATTTGGGTTTGGTGATTATGCTTTCGCTGTTCTAATTTGGAATGTCATGAAATTGCATTTGGATTTTTCTTGTGTTTTTTCACATGCAGTAACTAATTTGGTATTTTACCTTCGGAATTAACTTTGTGGTTCCTTTATTTTAGTTTGATTTTTTTATCACAATTCTTTTGAACTTCCTTCATTCATATATGGGCTTTCTATCGAAATCAATTTTCTGGGCTCTTGTGGGTTTGTTTTGGAGTTTTTGTGGGTTTATTTTGGAGTTTTTTTTGGAGCTTGTAGGCAATGACATTAAAAATTTTCCCAATAGATTCTGATACTACTCCACCGACTTGTGTATATAACTAGCGTTGCGATACTGTATTGGTTTGGTTTTAGTATATCTTTTATCTCTTTATGATGTTTTAAATAAAAGAAATTGCAACAAATGAATTTTAGTTGGAATAGCCTAGCGACTGAGTAATTGCTAGGGGAGATTGAAAATCGAGGTTTGAATCCCAACAGAGAAATAACTGAAAAAGTGCAGAATTTTCTTGCATCTACCTAAGCTTAGTGGATGGAGTTACTCGATAGTTGTATTGCTAGGTTCCGACAGAGGAATTTTGAAAAAGTGCAGAAATTTCTCGCACCTACCTAAGCTGAGTGGATGAAGTTATTCGAGATTTGTGTTGTTAGGAGCTTAGTGAACGAAGTTGCTCAATATTTGTGTTGCTAGGCAACACTAAGTACCCGGTGGATTGGTCGAGGTTCACACAAGGTAGCCTAGATACAACACTTATAAAGAGAAAAGTTTATATTGCTCAAGTAAAGTTTTTAAGAGTGATTAGCTTATTTTATCTTTACTTTGTCATATGAGGTTACTTGGTTTTGTAAATTTCCTTGCTCTGCTCTTCTTATTTCTTTTGTCACTAACTTAAAAAGGAGTTATCTTCTTAATAATCTTAAAGAAGTTTCCCCGATTAATAAATATGAAAGGATGTACGAATTGATAAAATGAGAAACTTATTGCAGTCATGTTAGTTGATTTTTGACATTTCAGTTACAGACTTGACGTTTAATTTTTGAATGCTACATTTCTCTTTTTACTATTAAGTTTTGATTTCTGATGGTGTGTGGCAAGTGGAGTCGTTTAGTTTATGCTTTTTGTGGTTTCTTTTTCAGCAATGAAATTGAAAAATCCCCCAAATAGATTATGATGGTGCTGCACCAACTTATGCATATATGTTATCATGTTGTGTTGGTTTGATTTTAGTGTCTCTTTTATCTTTTATGATGTTTTCAACCAAACAAAAAAAAGCAACATATGAATTTTAGTCACACGGGATGACCTAGCGACTGAGAAACTGTTGAAACGAAATTGAGAATCGAGGTTGGATTTCTAACAGAGGAGTAACTGAAAAAGTGTAGAAATTCCTTGCAGTTGCCTAAAGCTTAGTGAACAGAGCTACTCGATATTTCTATTGCTAGGTCCCAACAGAGAAATAATTGAAAAAGTGCTGAAACTCCTTGCATCTGCCTAAGCTTAGTGGGCGTTGCTCGATGTTTTTGAATTTTCCTGATGAACAATTGAGGTTTGGATAGCTAACTATTACGAGATTCTTTGACTATTAAATAAAAATGAGTCTTTTCTCGACTAAAAGAATCTCTTTTTAGTTTTAGCCATATAGTTCAGACTCTTTGAAAATGTTCACTAAAAAAAATTGGAAAGATATATCATATAAAGCGTTCTTATATTGTGATTTAGTTAATTATATATAATGTATTATACCCGTGCACACTCGCGCACAAATATTCATACCCTGCCTCTACTATGATGGCATGAGTTGAACACAAAGTTCTACCAAATCTTAATTACATCCCAAATAGTTTTGCAATTCAAGAGGAAATACTCTAGGTTCTCATATTGGTAATCACTTGGTACGTATGCTTTCAGTTTTTGTATGTTTTGTCAAATACTTATGATTATGAAAATGTATCAAAAGGAGGACTGTGTTTTCTCCCAATAAATATGACAGTTATTTTTTCTAGCTCTGTGATGCTTAAGGTAGTGTGAATGTAAATAGTTACTTTAATTTTCAAAAAAGAACTGTGAGTAGTTGTGGTGTGGACCTCTCACCTATGACCAAGATAGTGTGTTTCCAAAATGGAAGCTTTGAACTTGTGAGTTGTCACTCCTCATTTCTCCTTTGAAAGTAGAAAGATATTTGAACTCCCATAGTTAGGTTCAAGGATGATGATAATTATTATAGCTGATGGGAATTGTGAGAAAGTTATTGCATTGAATTAAACAGAAAGACTTTATCGATATAAATCAATGGATTGAGTTTTTATTGTGAGATCTAAATAAAACTAGCATTTGATTTTTTGGTTGATTCATTGTCATAAAATTCAGACTTCACACGTAAAAATTGCAACTCAAAAATCTTTGATTGGTTGATTTGTTTGTATAAGTTTTAAACCTTGTAGTTTGGTGTAATCTCAGTCTGAGTACTTCACATTGCAGAAGCAACTCTTTGGCATAGACACTGACACTTTGAAGCAATCTCATGGTCTCTGTCTTGAAGAGGTTGACGCTGATAAATAAATACAGCTAGCAAAACAGCTAATTGATTTTTGGATAAATATGATAGTGGTTAAGAATATAAAAGTACCGCACTTGTGCGATTACACTTGGTATGTTGTATTAAGAAAAGAAAAACTAGATGGATTCTTTTATAGATATACTGCTTGTATGCATGGGTTTTCACCCAATTTGATGAATATTTATATCGCCTGCATGTCGGGGGAGGGGAGGGGGGTCAATATAGTGTACTTTACTCCCAAAAAAATAGTGATTTATTTGGGAGCACTCCTGTTTGTTTGTTTGATTGTGGCATGAACTTAGTGTGATAGTTTAATTTATTTTCATTTTTGCAATATTGTTAAGTTTTTATGAACTATGTCTTCGTTTTGCAGGACAGTTCCAAGACATTGCAGGTTGAAACATATGTTTGGGTTAACAAGAGGGATCCAGATTTACATGGGGAATGGGACTTTGAGGTAAATTTGTGAGCTCATATATCTGCCTCTCCCTTCATTGCTTGTTCTACTAATATATGAAGAAGGGATATACTTTTTCCTGTCCCGTCTTCGGTTCTTTTCATTTTGATTGGACCTTGCATTTAGAAAGTGCATTATGTTGCAAAGGGTTATATCTACTTTTTTGGTTGCCTGATCTTAAGCCCAAAGCAGGTGGTGGATTTGGTAAAAAAATTTACAAGCATATATTCTACATATCTCTGCCTATAGCTTACGTACTGTCCATGAAATCTCTGCGGACTTTTTTTGTGCACTTTTCCAGTTTCTAACCAATTTTTGCAATCTTCTTGCAGCCATTGCTCCCTGGAGAAAATGCTGTGGACCAGCTTGTTGAGATAACCAAGGTGTTGTGTGATAAATTCTTGTTTACTGATGCAAATATTGTAGCAGGTTTGCAGTGATCTAAACTTCTATTGCTTACTGATTCTTGTGTCATTTGCTTCATCTTATAGGTACTTGGAACACCGACAAGGGAGGAAATTCGCTGTATGAATCCAAACTATACTGATTTTAGGTTTCCACAAATCAAAGCACACCCTTGGCATAAGGTATGCTTTCACTTGACTTTAGTCGTACCTCGTGGAACAACAATTTGTTGTCTTGCTGCTTGCTGTGTGTATCATTCCTCTTGAATTTTGTACTGAGAGTTTATTTTCATTCTTTTCTCTTTTCTTTGTAATTTTATTATCAAATATCTTAATCAATTGCTAAAGTAGTGACTCTATTGTTTGTGGTAAGAATATTGTTCTCAATAGATAAGCATAATTTACCAACATGTCTAGAAATTAGGCTCTGAACTTTTGTAAATCTTGTTGTATAGATTTGGGTGTCGTAAAAATTGAAGTTATGCAGATATGTTTCATTTTTTTCATGGAAGAAAACCTTTTAAGCCAAAAATTTCTTTCTGCTTTAGGATAAACATGTCTGCACCAGTATAGTACTTTCTCTTCACTCATTTCTTCTTGAATTTTTTAAATTTGTTGCCTCCATTTTAAGTGTTTGTCTTAGTTTGACTTGACACGACACACAACTTTTAAATCTTGTAGTCACAAACTAAAGATGTGTATAATGCACTTAATATGTCTGACAAAATGTTGGACATAAGAATTGCTAAATAGAAAAAAGTGATTATTTTTTAAGCAAACTAAAAGAAAATAAGACAAATAAATTGAAAAGGACGTAGAAAATTAGCTAGACTTAATAACTAGGATAAGTAGGGGATATATTTAAATATATATGTCATGTGTGAATCCTTTGTCATGTTGAGCTTCACTGATCCTTTATGGCTTTTGTATATTTTGATAGTATGAATTGTTTCCTCTATAACACCAACCAAAAGAGCTTTATTTATTATTTATCATATAGTCTTTCCATGTCATCATGATGTTTCATAAGATTTTGCTCTATTGGCTGTAAATTTCACTTGTAATAGTAAAGGGTGCCTTCTCTTGTTTTGTCTGCATACTGTTTGGATGGTTGGTATATATTGTCCAGCATACTTGTTGATTTACTATAAGCCACACTATCAAACCATATGTATCAAGCTGCAACACAGAGGTTATTATTTTGTTGTGTTCATTGATATGTAGGATATGAAAATAATTTTCCTTCAAGATTTTGTACATATGTTGCACTATGCTAGGTGATCTATAATCTGTATTATTGTGTACAAAGGACTTGTGTTACTTGTGTACAAAGACCCTTCCACATTAACTAAATATTTGAGATTTCATAATTTGAATTAGACTACTTTGTGCTCTTTTATTCTTGAGGTTTCTCTAATTATATATGTTTAACTAAGTATTCAACTTTGAACCTATATATTTCTCTCTTTTTTCACAGGTACTTTTTGTCAGGATGATAAGCGATAAAAATGTATCACTACATAAATGATACACATTCAACGTAAATGAAATGTAGCTAGGAACTTATTTTATGCATTTAGCTCAAAAAATTTGTTTAATGTTGGGCCTGTACTTGTACGGGCCATCTCTACCTAGTACTAATATACAGTACAAAATTGTTTTGCAAATGCTAATTACATATATATATTTTTTAGAATAACTTACATAAATCACATAGTATAAGACTCTAAATACATTATATCCCTACTATTTTCTATTTTACAAAAATCCCTTAAAATATTAGTCATCTAGATACATAAGTTTCATCCGGATACATTAAATGTGATACATTATAAAACTTGTCTGTTGCACTGAATAAGGAATATTAATGTAAAATTGATTTTATTCCCACAAATCATGCATAACTGATTTTCATTCCCACAAATCACGCAGATTCAATTTTTTCCTATAAATCACGCAAAATTGAATTGATATCAATCAATTCAAATATGTAATAGCTTTACAAAATTCAAAAAAATCAAAATTTTCATTTTTTCCATCAATTCGAAATCTTGAATCTCAAATCTGTCATTGTAGATGATTGGGAAAATGATTCAGATATTTCAATTGCTCTGATCCTTACAAGAAATTTAGTGCTATTATGCAACTATATCAAGAACTATAACGATCCCCATATTTTGATCGGGGCGAGCAGTTTGGAGCTAGGAAGCAATGGGTGATCTAAATCTGAATGAAAACAAGGTTGATCTGTTTGTTAGTGATGATATTTACTGATGAGATCAAACTTAACTTTTTTGTGTTTGTTTTTTGTTATAATATCATATATTTTGCAGTTCAACTTTGAGAACAATATCTTTTCTAACTTTTGCTTTTGCAATAACATGATGATCATGAGTTTAACATATCGTGTTTTACGCTTGTCTACATTTTTATGTCATTGGAAGATAATGAAAATATTGACTTGAAATGACTCTGGATATTACTACACTATGAATACATGTTAATCAATTTGTTTTAGTTATTGTTTGCTTGTTTATAGTTGTGTGTTTTAATGAATATAGAAACGACCAATGATCAAATCAAATTCATTCAATTCTTACATGTAGCAGTAATTTTTATAATGTATCATAACCAATAATGTGTATCAATAATTTGTACAAATGTATCATTGCAAGCTAATGAGTATTTAGCAATAATTTGAATGTACGTATCATTGTCAAATAATGAATATTTAGCAGTAATTTGTATAAATATATCATAGTCATTAGTGTGTATCAAATTATGTGTGATTGAAAAATTGCATATCTTATACAATCAAATTGATATCTTATTCGAAGGAAATCAAATTGAAAATCATTTGATGGGATTGAGAAATATTATCGGTACATTATAAAGCTTGATATATTGTAAATGATACATTATACATTACTCGCGTGTCAAGTACGTTTGAATTGAACATGAAACTCACTAGTCGAAGTATCAACAATAGTAGATTATGTATCAGTATAATAATATAAACATGATACATTGCATAGAATCCATTAGTCGAAGTATCAGTAACATTAGATTATGTATCAATATAATAACTATGGACATGATACATTGCATAAATCTCACTAGTTGAAGTATCTACAACGTTAGGTTAAATAAACATGGTACATTGCATAAAACATAGTCATTGTATCGAAAAACTAAATTACAAAATAAAATAGACAGGATACATTGAAAATTTGGGTCTTTGATAGAGACGAACATGATAAGACAAATCCGACTTTGTTCTCTTTTTTTTAGCGTTGTTCCATAATAGATTTAAAGTCGAAATCCTTCTGCATGAATAAGACAGAACAAACATTAAAAAATGCAGATACATAATATCCAATTGATTCTGGTAATGTTTACATATCATTTTAAATTTGAATACGATTAAAGATACATTATAGAATTTGATACATTCAACAGTGTTTATGTATCAAATACATTCACATTGAACATGATAAACAAAATTGAAGATTATCAATATCGTAAATATAAAAAACATGATAGATTGCATAACAACTAAAGTTACTGTAGCAGTGATGTACCATATCAGTGATAACACTAAAAAAAGACAGATTTAATATTTCAGAAAGTTAAAAAAATATACATTATACATAAATTTATGAATCAAAATTAATTAGATACATAATAGATCTGAATCTTAGATAGAAAAGGGTGTTGAAACAAAGTATTATAGACTAAATTATAAATCAAAATCATTTAGATACATTGAAAATATGAAGCTGGGGCAGAGAAGAGTATTTAGTAACATATTCTACTTCTCCCTTTTTTCCGAATCTTTCTTTGTGGGTAATTTAGAACTTGAAATACATGTTTCATCGATTCCGAATCACAAACATGAGGGATAAGAACTTCCGTTTGTAAACGTAATCGAGTAAGACCAACACTAAACAGAATCCATATGTAACTTTTAATCGTCGCTTGACAAATAAATGATTCATCTCTTCTCTTTAGTTCTTTTTGCTTCGTTTTGTTCGATATTCTTTCTGAAGATCGCCCGTACATATCTCATCCATACATATAAGAAATTTATAGATGAAAAAACTAGAAAAGATTTTGAATAATTTATAATTAATGATTTAGAAAGAAAAAAGTGGACGAAGAAGAAGATACTAGAAAAAGATAGATTTGAAATATGAAAAAGAAGATTGGTGAGCTGGAAAAGAAAAGAAGAGATTTGAAATTCAAAAATGGAGTGATGGAGATATTAGTGATACCAAGGAGTGATTTTAGGCGTGAAAAAAGGAAAAGAATCGTGAGGGTGATTGTTAAGAGTGATGTATCTGAAAAAGTGAAAGAAATTGAAAAAAAGAGGGATTTTTGTAATTTTTAAGAAGGATAGGGAATAATAGAAAATAAGTTTTAAAAAGGTGTGTAGTTAGGTAATTTATCCTTTTTTTTAAGGATGATACTATTGAACCCGTGTTTGCACGGACTTATACTATATATATATATATATATATACACACATTAAAGCAATACATTTTTTTCAATAAGTTGACTTTTTTTTAAAATCCCGACCAATTCAAATTTCCTCTTAATAGTTATAAATTATAGATATAACTCCTCTTGATATTTTAATATTTTAATATATTATTCTCTCGAAATAACTCATATTTAATTTGAGCTATTAAGCTCTTCGTTGAAAGATTCCAGTGGACATCAACTCAAACCTTCTTCTAAACAACTCAACTTTTAGACATGAGTTCTCTTAATTCTTTCAATATATTATTCACTTAAAATGATTCACGTTTATGACAAATTGAATATTAAAATTTGAGTTTTGAAACTTCTCATTGACAAATTTTAATTAATATCAAGTCAAATCTTTATCTAAACAACTTAAAATTTGATTGCTAGTGAAGGTTGTTCTACGACTTAGAAATTGCTACTAAAGGTTTTTGTCCTAAATTGACTGGTGACCCTTCATCCTAATATTTGCTCAGTCCCAAATAATACTCCTAACTCCGTACATAATTTATGCTAATATTTAGGGGGAAACATGTATTTAGGTTAGTAACAAAGAGAAACTATAAACCACCATTTAAATCTATGATGATCATAATAATCCTAGATTTCTATATAATGTAATATATGAAAATATAGGTTTTTCTTTAGGACTCAATGGGTGAAAGAATATTCATTAATAAAATCTCACATATTAATATCATTGAATTTGAAGCTTGAAGGTGAAGGTGTAAGAATTATTATTTAATTATTATTGTCTTATAATTCAAGTAATTAAATAATAATTCAATCTATTGATTAATGAATAATTAATTTAAGTTTAATTGTAATTCAAGTAATACCATAAATAGTAATAAGAAATAGATCTCGTCCATATATTGATTACTTGATGGACGTACCAGATTAAATCATAACCTCTATAAATTGGTCCTCTCTCCACCAATTAAGGGTTATCACATATTCTCAACAATTATTTCATCGCTGATGGTTGTGATAACATAAAGTTAGGGTAAGGAGGTAGAAACCATTTTATGACTAACGCTTCTGCTTTTCAATGTGATGATATTTTTTTAATCAGGTATGTGCCCCTAACAATTTATATATAAGATTATTATGGTCAAGATCCTAATATTATATTAATAGTATTTAATCTTACATGTGGTATCGGAGCTAGGATTGTTTGAATGGATAATCTTCGTATATAAAAGAGATAAAAATTATCTATTCGTCGCATATTAGTGCTTGATTGCATGTATTGGTGACGGAACTTACCAGAGATTCTTTATACAAATTATTGTCTTATTGTATTAAAAGTCTGTTGATTTATTTAAATAATGGAGTACCATTAATTATCAATTATGTACGAAACAAATATTTCTAATGTTATAATTAACATATGTTTGCATATTATAGCATATGTTTTTCTGACCCAAAAAAAGGGCGTATCTAAAAAAAAAAATATCTCGAAGAAATGAAATATAAGCGAAGGGAAACTCAAGATGATATTTGAGACTAGACAAGATTTTGTCTTTTAGTGACTTTATTTAAAAAATTATAAGTATATAATTATGTAGGTTGTTTTTCCTATATGTGTAATTGATGCAGAAATCTGAACAATCTTGACATTTTCATAATGTAATAATTATATTTGTTTTAGATTGTGTAAATTAAAGTGGTCATTATGCAATATATAATATGTGTATATTTAGTGCAATATAAACTAGAAAAAAATTAACGTCTACACATATCATATCACTTAATGTATGTATTATGTTTTTATAATTTGTTAGTTTTCAAAGTGGACAAACTAAAATGTTTAAAATTATGCACATGCACAAAATTTTATAATATTATGTGTGCTTTGTATTTACATAGTTTGTTGGTCATTAAAGTGATATCATGTTTATGATCACTTGATGCATATATAATGTTTTTATAGCTTGCTAGTCACCAAAGTGGTCAAACTAAAATGGTTTAAAATTATGCACATGCACAAAGTTTTATGATATTATGTGTGTTTTATATTTTATATAGTTTGTTAGTCACCAAAATGGTCAAACTAAAATGGTTTAAAATTATGCACATGCACAAAGTTTTATGATATTATGTGTGTTTTATATTTTATATAGTTTGTTAGTCACCAAAATGGTCAAACTAAAGAAAATTCACGTCTACACATATTATATTTATGATCACTTAATGAACGTATTATGTTTCTATAGTTTGTTAGTCACCAAAGTGGCCAAACTCAAATGTTAAAAACTATTCACATGCACAAAAGTTTATGAGATTATGTATGTATTTGTATTCATATAGCTTGTTAGTCATCAAACTGGCCAAACTAGTATGGTTAAAAAAAATATGCACTCATTAAATTTTCATTTTATCTATGAAGGTTAATTAAATGCCCTATATTGAACTTTTTTTTATTTAAATTGACTTTCACTATCGCTAGAGCATAAAAAATTTACCCAAAGATGAATCTATCACCCTACAAATAATGAAAAGTTGTGAGGTAAATTAATATTTTCATTCAAACATATATTGTATATCCAAAGATGTCATATATGTTTGGTTAAAATCATTTCATTGCCTATTAAAGAGTAAAAGATGACATTTAAATTATGATAGTGTGTCGTAGTATCTACCCAAAGGAGAATTACGATATGTTTTTATCGTTTTACTGAATTCATATTATTTTTTATATGTGAGCATGTATTTATTTGCAGTTATTCCTCTTCATTCGTATGCTTTATCTGTTATTGTGTTCAATAGATTGAACTTCTCGAAATGGCATGAACAAGTTCAGTTCCACTTAAGCGTGATGGATCTTGACTTGGCTCTGCTGAATGACAAACCTACTGTCATTACTGATAAGAGCAGTAAGGATGAGAAGTTTTTTCATAAATCATGAAAACACTCTAATTTCTATAGATCATATTTTTTTAGTACTAGAGAATCCGTCTCCAACTGAATATTGTTTAGCTGACTTCTAATATAATATTGTAATGCTTAACTGCCTTTGCCTCTGCTTCCATGTTAGAAAAAATCCTTAAATTCTAGGCCTCTGCATATATGAGGTCTCCTCTGTTATTCTTTAGACAAAAATAATAAGTACTTTGGTCAGGATTTCCTTTACTTGTTTTATCAGTGTTGCAGTAATTCATCTCTCACGAGGCTGCAACCATATAATAAACTTTTACTGTATTGTGGGTTTATACCTCAGCGGAGTCTCCATCATTTATGTCCACTTGTGTGATATTCCTTTAATCCATGGGAATTTTTATGAATTGATGTATAGTCAACTAGTATTAATAATACATATAATTATAAGATATTTTTTTTGGAAAATGCACAAGCACCCCCTCAACCTTTGCTCGAAATTCCAGAGACACACTTATACTATACTAAGGTCCTATTACCCCCTTGAACTTATTTTATAAGTAATTTTCTACCCCTTTTTAGCCTACGTGGCACTAGTTTAAAAAAAAGGTCGACCATCGTTGGGCCCACAAATAATAGGACCTTAGTATAGTATAAGTGTATCTCTGAGATTTCGGGCATAGGTTGAGGAGGTACTTGGGAATTATCCCTATTTTTTTCATGTCTTGTTGCATTTCTCCTTTTTCACAACTCTTACTTGATGATATCTGGAATGTTTTTTAAAATTTGATCCAACTTATTTGACATTTTGAGCCCTATCACATATAATTGAGTTGTTTTAGATTCAATCCATTTATACTGATACCTACCCATGAAGCAAACTGCTTCCATAGCTTTGGACTATGAGAAATGTCAGTAATAAATGAGAAATAGTCTCTATTTCCCCTCTTTCACAGCAGTAGCATTTAGATACCACTTGCATCGTCATTTTTTTTAGATTATCGTCAGTGGCTATATTTTCCCCCAAACTCTCCACAAAAAGAAACTAATCTTGTATGGTAGCCCCTATACCCACATATAATTACTCCACCTCCTTTCCTACCTTATTCTCTCTCAAATTTTAAAAAGTCGACTTCACAGTGACCTCTCCTTTCGAACTTCGAATCCACCAGACCTTGTCAGTTTTAGCTTCACTAATGGGAGGTCTAATGTTCTTTGTTATATGCAACATCATCTCTTAAGATATGACTTCTTTCTACTTCTGTTCATTTTATACAACGTTTGTTGTAAAATCTTTGACTTCCACTACCTCATCTTGTGCCATATTTCCTTTAGTGTAGTACAATGTCTCTTGTCTGGTCTAATTATCAAACCAGAAACTTTAATTTTTAAATTTTATTTGTCATAAAATATCATGCTCTACCTCTTCTTTAATGGTGACCATTTTCCTCCATATGTGTGAGGCGCTTGTCCTATTCACCGTGGTTGGATACAATTTCCTGGAAAAATTATTCCACAAATAACCAGCTCATAGCTAATTAGTGAAGACTCTGAAGTTCCATCATAACTTAGGAAATATAGCTTTATTGATGTCATGAAATGATCTAAATCCAATGCCTCTTTCCTCCTTTCGGAGACAAAGTTTCCTCCGGACCACCTAATGCTTTTCCTTTACCCATCCCGACATTCCCCAAAAGAATTTAGCAAATAATTGATGTATTTATTCCAGTACTCTCTTTGGGTGGTTCATAGAAGATAACATACAAAATGATAAAGATTGAAGGACAGAATTCACAAGAGTTTGTTTACCACCAAAGGACAAAAATCTGTTATGCCAAGAAAAGATCCTTTTGGCAATTTTGCTAATAAACTTCTCATAATAACAAGAGTTATTTATCCCATAAAAAACTGGACATCCCAAATATATGAAAGGTAAATTACCATGTCGAATCCCAATTAGTCTCCTCATTCAAGTAGCTAAAATAAAAGGTGTTTTATCATGTAAATAGAAATAACTCTTTGATTGGCTAACCATTTGTCCTGATATTGTTTCATAATCCTTCATAATTTTTATCATATTTATTACTGAAAATCTATCTCTAGAACAGAATAAAATTGTATCATCTGCATATGACAAATGATTGATTTCAGGACTCCACTTAGGCATCCCGTATCCTTTAAAATTTTCATCCTTATGGAGACTACTCAGACCCCTGGCTTGAACTTCCAAAGAAATAATAAAGAGGGTCGAGAATAAAGGATCACCCTGTTTTATGCCTCTAGTCAAATGGAAAAATTTCATGAGCCCTACCATTAATTAGTACTGAGTATCAATTATTAGATATAATCCTCCTAACCATATCAATTATAATTTCTGAAAAATCAAATTTTTGTAATACCTTAGTGAGAAAAGTTCATGAAACTCTATCATATGCCTTGGTCATATCCAGCTTAACCATCACGCTAATATTCTTGGCTTTTTTTTTATGTCCGTGATTATTTTCAGTGCCAACAAAACATTTTCTGTGATACTTCTTTCCCTTACAAAACTTGACTGAATGGGGGAAATAAGCTTAGGAAAAACCATTACAATTCCCTCATGAATCAACCTGGAAATGATTTTGTTCATAAAAATACTACGACATATGGGTCTTAGATTAGAAAAATGCTTCATTGTCTCCTTCTTAGGCAAAACACACCAAATTTGTGTGTGTAATGAATCTTGTCAACTCTTGTTCGCAGAAAAATGCTCTCACCATTTTAATAATGTTATCCCCTATTATCTTTCAACAATCTTGATATAAAAATGCTTTGTGAATCCATTCGGACTGCACGCACTATTACCCTTCAACTCAAACACTATTTTTTAACCTCTTCATTCGTAGGTAGAATACACATGACGTCATTTCCATCATCTGTAATACATCTTGAAATATGATCTTTCATTGCATAGTCATCCACATAATCGTTGTCTCAGAATTGCTCCCCCAAAATTCCACTACTGCTTGCCCAATTTGATCATTGGATGTTAATGCAAATTTCAGCAATATGTAACCTTTTCCTTTTCCCCTTCACATAAGATGGAAGAACTTCGTGTTTATATGACCTTTTGTAAATTATTTTATACCCGTCTTTTGTCTTCAAAATTCTTCTTCAAGCCTCAAGTATTTCTTCAATTCCGCCTCTACTTTTAGATCTGCTCTATTGCTTGCAGAAGGTTGTATCTCCAGTTGATCATCCTTAACTTTAATGACATCCTCCATGGTGGCAATTCGTTGAAATATATTGTCAAAACTTATTTACTTCATCCAGTCAGTGCCTTTTTGACCTTTTTCATCTTTGCATGAAACTCTATAAAAGCATTCTCAGCAAACTCCACTTTTCAATTCTCTGTCACAATTTTCTTAAAATTTTTGTGTTTTCTTCAAAATTTGAGCAAAAAAAATGGCTTAACGGTGATATCCTTATCTGGTTTGCATATCAAATGAAGAGGTGCATGGTCAGATCCTTGTCGAATCAAGTGATGCACCTCTGAAAATGGAAACTCCTACAAAAAAATTCTGATTGACCAAGATCGTGTCAAGTCTTTTAAACTCCTCTTCAATCCTCCCAATCCACTAAGTGTATTTGCTACCTACAATTTGTACTTTTGCCGAAGCACATGATCTAATGAATGATGTAAAATCAATGGCCTCATTCTGGGTAAAAGACAGTCCTTTCAATTTCTCCTTCTCATTTAAAATAACATTGAAATCACCCCTAATAACCCAAGGACAAAGTTTCCAATCAACAACACCTTTCATCTTGTCCCAAAGTTCTAGTCTTTCCATTGTATTGCATCTTGCATATAAAACTTAAATAATGTAATTTGTTGTTTGTTCTTAATTTTATGGTAAATTTGTTGCACAATATTTAGAATGATGTTTCCTTCCCACTGCGCCCTCTAGAAATATCAAAATTTTCTTGAAAAATTTATTACAACATTATCAAAATCCAACTTTCTCTTATAATGATCTATCTCTGATGGATCTTAAAAAGATTTTATCAAAGCAATAAATGCATAATGATTTCCTTTATTTATATCTACTAATCCCTCAAAAGATTTTTGAGTATTAACCAACCTAATATTTCGAAAGATATTTTTTTCAATCATTGATAACTGATAGAGCCTTCTCCCTGCTACTCCTTTTTGTAATCTGTAAAGGTATTGTTTGTTTGATTTTCCTTGCCTCATTTTTTGAACTATTAGTATGTCTAGATGATAAATCACCAGCTTTACTAATTTGTTGAATGTTACACTCCAAATCTTCATCCTCCTCCATTTCTTTTCTATGTTGCAGGTTCTCCTCATCTTCAATTAAATTTGGTATGTTTCTAACATCCTCAATTTCGAACAATTAGTATGTCTAGATGATAATTGGTTTTTATTTTCATTGTGATTATCACCTCTGAATATTGTATTGTTTACATTTTCTCTTTTTGAAGTGCTGCTCAGCTCCACCAAATTATTCCTTGGTAACTTTCCAGACACTTTTTTTTTCTCCATGTCATCACTCATATGTGCCGCAAGAGAGTCTGCTCTTGTCTCCTCCATGTTTTGACTGTCCTCCCCAGGAAACTCATTTTTCTCTTAATCCTCTTGAGCTAACTAGTAGAACTTATTTCCAATTATTATGCATACCCTGCTCCACACCTTTTTTTGTTGTTTATTTCTTCCTCCTCACCATTTTTTGTGTCTTTTCTCCACAAATCCACCCTCATTCTTATCTTTCTATAAGGCTGCATTCATATCGGATGCTTCAGCCTTATTGTCTTAATTATTCTTTTTTATTTCCTCATGTCTCTGTCTGTTGTCCTATCTTTAGTTTCGGATATAGCTCTGGATGTACCACGTAGCACTGTTCTTCATTATGTCCTTGGATAATGCATGTTTGACAATATTTTGTAGCAGTCATATTTTATTTTAATCAATTTCTCCATTTTACATCTCCACTTTGTTATCTCATTCCTATCTTGATGCGTTTTGGGAATTCTCTCATATCTATATCTACCTTCACTCTAGCACAACTTGGTCTAGTTTGATTTTGTTTCACCATGTCCACATGTAGTGGTTTCCCTGCAATAACATCCAGGGAAAAAATTGCTTTTTGTCCAAAGAAATTTAGGAGAAGGGATGGAAAAGAGATTCACACGATAGATATTGTTGTTTCCACCTCTAGATTAAATATGATATCCCATCTAAGGGTTTGCATTAGGGATGACCAGTTTTCCTGAATGATATAAAAAGTCAATTTTGAAAGCAGGTGAACATAATCCTCTCATAAAGTAGCCCTTATTAACATATGTCTATTACTCAATAAACGAATGTTGCAATCTCCCTTCAATTCACATTGTTTAGGAATTAATCTACGCAATTCTTGAATGTCAGGCCAGTCATAAGAGAACCTATAACTGCATATTCCAAATTCTCTTTGACAATCATATGAGTAACTTCTTCAAAATCCCATATTACTTTGTGGTTCACTTTCTAATGGTGAAAACAAAAAAGCCATCATTTTACATCAAAAAATTGTGTTCATATTAACAACTTTAAACCCAAAAGTTAAAATCAATACATGTGTTTTATCTTCTTTTTTAAGAAAAGAATTCTATTGGTCTGATGTATGTTTCATAAAGCTAGACAGATTTGTTCTTTCAATATTTAACTTTAAAAACAATAATAAAATATTTTAAAGAAAAATTACAGAAATACACAGCTTTTGTACCACTTGTTTCTATTATCTCCTATTACTTTTAAAAATTTCTTATTTCTTTAATGTATCCGAGTTGCATATTAATGTATTCAAGCCAGTATTTAATGTAGTCGAGCTACATATTATGTATTCGAACTAGTTTTTAATGTATCTGAGCCAGTATTTAATGTATCTGAGCTACATATTATTCGAGCTAGTTTTTAATGCATCCGAGCTACATATTAATGTTTTTGAGACAATATTGAATGTATCCGAACTACATATTAATGTATCCGGGCTTCAATTATTGTATTCAATTTTTTTAATTTTTAAAGAATTAATGTAATTAGAAACTTATTAAGGATAGGTTATAACTTCACATTAAAACTATGATATTTATGTAATTTACACATATTTTTATCATATAAAATCAATTCATCAAAAAGAAAGAAAAAACTCAATTGGTTATATGTGATACCGACAAATGTTGAGATCATTCATAATAGAATTTCTAGATTAAACAAATAACATTTAACTCACTTATTTTTTGCTCCGCCAGTAATGATACAAATATATAAATATCATACACAAAAGATGGAAACTTCTCCTAGCACATGCTTTTTCTAATCCTCACCAATGAGTTTTTAACACTTATTTTACATCCCATGAATGAGAAACAAAAGATAGAAAGGAGCAAGGGAGTGAATCATTGCAAACTTTATATAAGCCTTCATTTATCCTTTGATAAGTGGATAACTGCCATTTCAAAAAATGACTTCTTTTATGACGATTTTTCCCTCCCTTTCTGTTACTATTTTTTATTTGATTTCTTTTACAATCATTGATTCGAATTTTACACTTTCATATTTTAATAATTTTATTCATGAAAAGTATGAAAAAAATTCATAAACACCCATATAAATATATAGTTTTTCTATATGATATTTTTTATTTTTGAAATTTAGGTTAAGTGAATTTAATATATATTTCATTTATCTATTTTTCTTATCCGTTTCTTAGAAAATTATAAATAAAAATGATAATTTTATTAATTTATTTGTTAAAAAAATTCTTGTGTCTTTCTAAATTTTATTTATACTTTTGATTTAAAAAAATAATTGTTTGAATTGAAATAATTATTTATATCTTGATTTTATAAACAAAAAATTAAATATAGATAACTATTTATTAAAATATACATAAAATAACATAAAATAGAAAAAAATTAACATAGTAAAATAAAAAGTTATACAATGATCATAAAAAATTAAATTGAAATAACTACTTAAAAAAAGAAAAAGACATAAAACTAATTAGATCGGTTAAGAATGAAACAATTATTCTAAATAGAAACAAAAAATATATTTAAATATGTGTAAAATAAAAAATAGAAAATGAAAAACATAAACTAATTAGATTAGTTAAGAAAAAAATTTAAAAAATTAAAATAAAACATATATTAAAATAAGTGTAAAACAAAAAATAAAAAACATAAACTAATTAGATTAACTAAGGAAAAACATTTAAAAATGAATGTAGAAAGCAAATTGAACTAAGTGTAAAATTAAAAAGAAGAAAATAAAAAAAACATAAACTTATTTAAATTAGTTAAGAAAAAAGACATTTTTAAGAAATAAAAACAAAAAATGTATTGAAATAAGAATATAACAAAAAAAAATGGTTGAAATAACTTAATAGATGCCCTTGTCCTTGGCAGTTGGATACATCTAGGAATGTACATAGGTCGATTTAATTTTTTTATTTAAAAAATTTTAAATTAATTATGTTAATTTTTTAAATTTGAAAAATTAAATTAAATCATATAAAATTAGTTTTTCCAATTTTGGCTTTAGTCAATTTTTTTTGGATTTTTCAATTTTTTTTATAACTATACGGTATTTGAAAAAGCGATCAAATATTTTTTTTATTAGCTGTGTGATAAACTAAATTTAAAAAATGTTAAATGAATAAAAATTTTCGAAAAAAGATTGTAAGTTCACATGAGTACCAATATTTTTTTTGAAATGTCAATGTTCAATGTGCTACACTAATAAGGTTAAAGACCATATGCAAATTGAATACAAAAAAGATTTATTGCAAAATAAATTGTTAACTTCAAATTTTAAAAACTATAACAATATAATTATAACTTCGGATCTTAATACAAAATAACATATTTACAAGTGCAAATTTGAAATAATATATATAAACATTGAAAACTATAAACTAACTAACAAATATACTAACAAATAAGATTTATGAATAATACCTTTTAGCTATAAATAAATAAAATTATATTATATAAAAAATCATGTATTCAATTTTGTTTGGGTTCAATTTGATTTTTTTTCTTCTAATACCAAATCAAATCAAAAGTCGTCAATCTTTGTTTTTCCAATCGCCAAATGAATTAAATCAAATCATAAATTTATTTTTCAAATTTAATTTGATTCGTCAATTTAATTAATTTTACACTTAAACTTATATAACCCTAATTCCAACATATTTATTAATTAATACCTTATCCAGGTATGACTTAACAAACTTCATACCTAATAAAAAATTTAGAGAGCAGATAAAAGAACACAAGTTTCAACGGTTGAGGTGTTTTAGAAAATGACAAAGAAGAATATTCTTGTGAACTCGAAGGTACAATAGTTAAACTTAGCACTTCAAACCTTCAGAATGAACTAAGTGTAAGTGATAGTTTGGCTTCACGTGAGCTTGATGATTATATGTTATACATTATTTTCATGTTGATTATAGTGGCTTATACTATTTTTGTTTTACTTAAATTTTATTCTAAAAAATTAATTAACATTAAATAATTTGACTCTCTAAAAAAAAATATCACATAAATTAAAATAAAAAAATAAATTACTAATGTTTTTGTTGGAATTGTCCATAAATAAGTTAATTTTGTTGATAGATCAAATTGATTCTTCTTTTGAGATCAATTTTGTATTTACCTAATATTCGAGTCAATTTTCTAAATGGTCACTCAAATTAAGTGAATTATCTTAAATATCATTTATGTTTCATTTAGAATCAAAATATCATCCCAACTATCACTATTTTCCTCCGGATATACTTGACAATTCAAAAATATCACTCTCCTAGTTGACATGACATGTCATAAAAATCTTCTTTTAATAATAGACTAAAATCTTTTTTAATCTAAAATCTTTTATTATTAAAAAAAATTTTAATGACATGTCATGCCAACTAAAATAGAGTGATAATTTTAAAATGTCAAAATATATTTAAAGGAAAATAGTGATACTTTGATACTAAATGAAACATTAATAATAACTTAGGTGACCATTAGAGAATTGACTCCCTAAAATTCAAGTGTGGTATTTTTATTTTTATTTTTGGATCAATTTTTCGTCGAGTCACTACTTTGTAAACTTGAAAGGGTGTTTTGATTTAATGAAGGCAAGTAATAAATTTGAGCTTTAACCACTTGTATCACACGACTCATTGAGCTATAATCTTAGATTCGAAACAAAGTTAATGAAATTGCTTACATTTAGAAAACCAAAATAATCAACTCAAATGGATATACATTCATTGATTAATTTTTTATTTATGTTATCAAAAAATTCATAATATCACAATTTTCACAAGAACTAATTTCTACTCATGAAATAAAAACACTCGAATTAAAACTAAAAAAAAAAAAAAAAAAAATCAAAAATCAAATCCCCCAACATCACCAAATCCACCATCAAAACCTCCTCCAACATCTGATATTGCATCTCCGATTATCATTCCTCCAAGTGCTCCACCAAGCAAACCCGCCCCTAATCCTAACGCCATGTTATTATTATTCTTCTTCGGCGGCCGTTGCACCTGTGGATACCCATGTCCATGTCCACCTTGATGTGGTGGATATCCATACTGCGGTGGCGGAGGATATGCCGCCACCGGTGGATATCCATATCCATATCCTCCCGCCGCAACGGGTGGATAACCCATCGGTTGCGGTGGATAACCAGCCGTTGCAGGTGGTGGATATGCCACCGGCGGTGGAGGAGCAGGACCACTCCCACCAGAAGCGTAGATCGGAGGCGGTGGGTATAGCCCACTTGGACCTTGCTGCGGCGGCGGTAGTGGTGGGTACACAGAAGTGGATCCCACCATCGGGGTTGGATTTGCCGCCGGATAAGCAGTAACGGGGTTTTCAATTTTAGAATCAACGACAGTATTACCGGTGATCTTATCACTAAATTGATAGGAAAAAGTGAGTTGACCTTTGGGTTTACCGGAAGGTTTTCTGATTTGATAACTTACAAATTGTTTAGTGGTATTGGAAGATTCGAGAAGCTCTTTGATGGGTACCTCAACTTGTCCAATATCTTTATCTCCAAGCGCCCTTTGACATCGAAGCTTGAAAACAAGATGCAAACGGTTTTGAAGAGCAGGACTATCATCTATGGTGAATTTGATGGGGAAATTCCAGGTAGGGTTATTGTCACCGTCATGATCAACGTGGGTTTTGGTTTTCTGATTAGATCTGTCGTCATCGGCGCCGGAGATTGAAACGACGACGTATACATCCATTTTTGTGATGAGATTGACCTTGTTGAGATCTTTTCCGGAGACAACATTTATGTCTAATGTGCGATACTCCATGGATATTTTTTTTCAGTAGAGAAAACAAAAATGGAAGTGAAAATTTGAGATGAAGTTAGGAGATAAATAGGGAGGAGAGGTCAATGTGTTTTTCGATAGTTGGCTGGCGACTTGTTCAAGGAAGATGATAATAACTAACCATGGTTGTAACGTTTATTCATATATTTAACCATGTATGGTTAAAGACCTACTCTCAACTCTAACCCCACTTGGGGGCATAATTTTTTTTTATTTTTTTATTTTTTGCAAAATTAAAGCCAATATGAATTAATTTATTCCTTAAATATTTTAATGTAATCATGATTTCTTAAGATGAGAATGGGTTTAAAAGGAAGAAAGGGAAATCGTCAAGGTTTGTTTTCAGTGGATATTGTTGTAAAAAACAGTTATTTATTGTGGAGCTTGAATTAGAAATTTTAGTGTGAGTTGAAGTTTTAATAACAAGTATCGCAATATTTTGGATATTATTTTCTTAATCATATTTTCGTGTGAGGATATATGATTCGAAGTTGACAAACTCTGGATGCATGATTAATTAAGGACTCTAACCAAAATGCTTAATATAAGAAGGAAATCACTCCTAGATTTTTAAATATACTTTGTCTAACAATTTCTAAAAATTCAAAAATATTTAACTTTCGTCCATTTAATTTTTGCAACAAAAAAGTGAAAAAGAAAATTATTTCAGAAATTTGAATTTGTTTCTTTGAGTTTTGATTTTTTTTTAATTTTATTTTCAATTTTCATGATTAGAGAACAGCACGTTCGTGCATTCTAGATGATTATTATTGGGGAATTTGCATAAATATACTACAAATAAATTTTTTTTTATCATTTATAGCAATAATATTTATTTTATTTAATAATTTCTAAATCATTCATAATACAAGTTTAATACATATTACAAAGAACAGTTTATTATTTACATATAATACAAGTTTTAATAATATTTAATGCATTTATCACACATTTTAATACACTTATAATACAATGTGTCTAATTTTTACCAAACAAACATAATATATTTTCAAAAAAAAAATTATAATTCATATAAAATTGCATACATAATTCAATTTTAATACATATTGCAGATTTAACATAATATTCCTACAAGTGTTAATAAATAAAAAGTATAGCTAAAATCTATAATTATTTATTAAAATGTATCAATTTATGCAATTTTTTTTATTATTAGTGTTGAATAATATGATAAAAGTATATTGTTGTTTTTAAATTAAATACAAATCTTGATTTGAAAATCTTATATAAATCAAAATTATTAATTAACTGGATTAGAATATGTGTCTATTACTAACGTATTTAAAGTATGTATCTGTAAATGCATTTAATTTCCTTAAATGCATTTCATTAGGTGTATTGCTATATACGTGTATCTGATACATATTTAGTGACTTAGATGTATTAATTATGTATCAATAGCATATATCAGACACATGTAATTGAAATTTGTTTATGTATTTGAACTATGAATACAATAAATTTGGATTGTCGTAATTTCATAAAAGAAAAAGTAAAAATATGTATATATTGTAGTTAAGTGTATCAAATTACGTAGTTTACACTAGCTTTTAAGATGTTTTTCTATGAATCTGATCCTCAAATTCAATGAAGACATAATTAGCGTACCATATTGTACATTATTAGATATGAGCATATAAATACCTCTTATAATATAGTATATCAAGTTTTTAAATATTATTGTAAAAACTTGTATGACAATTTTGTATATTATAACATATTGGAGGTATACCAAGTTGTATTTTCAATTATTTTGGCATATGTTATTATATATAGTTAATAACTATATTTTTCTGAATTTTTTCCAAAAAGAAAAAAAAATCAGTGGAAATAAAGTTTTCTAATAAGATATGATCTTTTTATTCACATTTTAAAATATATATATTTATTCACCGATTAACCATGATTACAATAATACCTTCACTATGTATCTTTACCACTTATGATTACGAGGAATGCCCAAAGGTCAAATTAACTAAAATTTTAATTCATATGCCCCATATCAAATTTATGATAAAAATTAAATTATTTAACTTTTAAAATTTAAATAACATTATATAAATTAAGATAAAAAATATTTATTTAAATAAAAAACTAGATGAGTGAAATAATATTCAATGCATCGTATTTGCATTAAATGTAGTTGTGAATTGGTGTTGGTGTTGGTACTTTGCTATATTGTATTTGCATGCACAAGTACATAAATTGTGTTTGTTGCATATAGTACTACAAACAAACAAAACGAATGGGATATTAATTTGTGCACAAGTGAACAAATGTTTTTTTTATTGAGATAAATATATATATATATTATATTAATTATTAATAATAAACCACAGTACTCAAGTCACTATTTTAAAAAATAGAAAGTAGGGAAAAGTACTTGTAAGTTTTAGTCAACAACAACCAAGGAATAGGAACCTAATAAAGAAATATTAGAAATTTTTATGGCAGAATAAAAATATATATTTGGTAAGAAGATTCAAAATATATAAAAATAAGAGAATTCAACATTAATTATTATTTAAATAATTTGATTTTTTGACGAAAGAAATTTAGATAAACATAACAACTTTGGTACCTTAGCTCTGCCTTTTGGAATTAGAAGAGCAGTTTATATGGACAATTTGGATTTTTGGCATATGATATTAGGAATGTTCTACGAACCCACAAAAAGTTCATGTTTCATGTTTGATTACTTCTCGTTGCGGTTTATTTTTATTCGTCAGTCATTTTTATAAATAATTAGATTATAATATTTGTTATTTATAAAATTAATGTATAAAGTATCATATTTTTTCTATCATACCTTTGATAGAATAGTTAAGTAATTTTAAAAGCATATACTTTGACCAACCTAAAAAAACTAATAAGTAATTAATATTAATTGGAGTATTTCATATATTGATGTTATTCTCTCCATTTACTATTCTATAAAATCTGTTTTTAAAAATAAACTCATAAATTTATTCAAAAGCATTTTAATTTTTAAAATCTAGCATTTTTATTATCAATTGAAAAGTAACTTAAAAAAATATTGAATAAGAGTAGAATGATAAATTTATTTAATTTTTTAATATCAGTATAATCTAAAAAAGTGACATATAAAAAAAACGAAAAGAATACATTTGAATGATTAGTAACTAATTAAAAAAAGTCTAGATGATATTTGTATGGCCCTTAACTTTAAACAAGCAATAAATTAAAAAATAAAACTAAGAAGGTAGCAAGATTATGTGGTCTATTTCTAGAAGTTGATTAGGTTATCTACCATAAGCACCAAAATTGCACTATATAACCTAATAATGTAGGAGAATTTCCATTTTCCTACAAACACAAAGACTTACTTTAACTTGGTCCACAAGGGCTTGGTCAAATCTATATATAGAACTATACATTCATTTAGGGTGGATATGACATGGTATGGTGTGGTATTAAAATTTTGATTTTTTATTTTGAAAAATATTATGTCATTTATCATGTAAAACTAATTCTATATGGTTTTAGTATTTTTGAAGTTTAATTTTGATATTTTATGAATAAAATAAATTACTGGTAAATGATAATTGTTTGACTTACATATACTACATTCGTCCGGTATTGTATGTCACGGTTTCTATTTTTCGAATCAAACTATATAAACTTTGACTAACATTTTAAGATGAATTTTTTCATCATATTAATATGCAAAAAATTGTAACTTATAGTACTTTTCATATAGTTTTAGAATATCTATTTTTTTAAAAAATAAATAATCAAATTAATGTGATCTAATTTATCTTTGAAAATTAGTGAAATTGACTTTTGATAAACGGAACATGACAAACAATTTCGGACGGTGAAAGTAGTATTTATATAAATAAATATATAATTACGATTTTGATGTTTTTAATAATGACTCAATTATATCATATTAATATATTATATATGTAGAAATGTTCAAATAAAAGTACAAAAGATTCTCTTTATTAATCAATTACATAAAAAAACACTTCAATCGAATGAAGTAATAATCAAAGTTTCAGCGTCTAAATAGTTAATTTTCTTCTAACATTATTTTATTTATTTATTTATTAATATAATAATAAGATAATGAATTGCATATCTAACTATATAGGTCAAAACTGTACTCAACATTTCAACATTTATTTTATAAGTATCAAATATTATATCAAATATAAAAGAAAATGCATATTTATATAATAATCTCAAAAATTTGATATAAAATATTTCAATTTTAATATGATATACAATATTTATCATACCATACTCATATCTAATTTCAGCACAACTTATTCAGGCTATAACTCTCTTGATCAAATAAAATATGATTATCTAAATTTAAGTTTTTAAATCTCATTTTTCATATTAAAGTTTACCTCCATATCAACATTTTATTGTTTAAAACAATAACATTAATATACTAACGGTAGAAAAAGAAAAAGGCATATACTCTTTTAACTTTTACTTTTTAAATTTGATATACTTTAAAGTAAAACGACTTTATAACTAAATATCTTATTTTCTTAAAAAGTGTTTTTTTCTTAAAAGTGTTTTTGATCTCTTCACAACAATGCCAGTCGAGATATGAAATTAAAAAATATATATATAATTTAGATATGTGTTTAATATATACTTCACTTTAAAAAAAATATAATTTTAATCCCAATAAAAAAAAGGTACATCTTAGAGCACTTGCAGAAGACCAGTGAACAGTGTGTATATGACTTTAGGAATCTTCTGTGATCCCAATAGTGTGTATGTATGGACAATTTGGCAGGAATGTGACACTTGGAATCTTCTATGATCCCAACACTTTCATATTTCATATTTGAATACTTCTTCTTGACACCTTTAGTACACTGTTTGTGTCTCTGAATGATTGGTCACCAAGAAAAGTCTACATAATACTTGTACGGCCATTTAAACAATAAAATAAAATAATAATGAGATAAGTCTTATCTAAATTATAATTTTTTGGTTTCATGATTAAACTATTGGAAGTGTGAGTTTTGTATTTAATCTATTACTTATCACTTTGAGAAACACACATTTCTCTTTTATAATATTCTCATCATGTATATGAAATACATTCAGAGGTGGAGTTAGATGGGGTTCGTGGGTTCACATTAACCTAATAGCTTTTTTGTAGATCAATATTTATATTAAAAAATTAAATAAATAATATGTATATTGACTGCACTAACAAAATAAATTGACGATTCAATAATAAGGAATGGACTATACAAATGATTTTCACGCTAGAGTTATGGTTCAACCCCCCTCTCTTTCTGTTTAAAAAGAAATTTGCAATCTCAAATTCTTAATGTTAGTTCCACCTCTGAATACACTTTATCTTTTATTTCAAAAAATTGACATATCACATTCCACGTAAACAAAACATTTCACCTTAACAAAAATAAAATAAATTCTTAATATTTGTTAGATTAAAGATTAAAAAGTTATAAAATAAAATGTAAATTTTTTTATTACCCTGCCATTACTTCCTCTCACCATACACCCCCCCCCCCCCTTTTCTTAATTTATTTTGTAAAGTATTTAAGTTATTTTATATGATCTCCCCACTCAAATAATTATTTAAATATTATTTTTTTCCCTCATTTTGTGTTAGATATATACATATCAAAAATATTTTTTTACTTGTTATCGCAAAATTTCTTTCAAAATAAAATTTTTATTTATATTATATTCCGTACACATAATATCAAACTTTTTTTTAGAAAGGAGTGGGGAAGGTGAAGTCTGAATTTTTTTAAAATGTTTTATAAAATAAATTTTATTAAAAATAAATGGATGGGGGATTTGTCGAGGGCGGGGATGAGGGAGAAAAATATTTTGATTTTTTTAAAAAATAGCACTTTATTTTCTTTGGATAGGAATATTTTAATCTTAGCTTTTAACTAATATTAATATTTATTTAATTTTTATCAAGGTGGAATATTTTATTCGTGTGACAAGCTGATTTTTGCAAATAAAAGAGTGTGTAATAATATGAAATTCACATTCTCAATAATTTAGGGATGAAATTTAAAAAAAAAGGAATAATTTAGACATGTTTTTGACACTTATCTCTTATTAAATTGATAGCACTCAATTTTCAAGTATCAACTTTTAAAATTAAATAAATAACAATACATTATATAGAACATTGATTAAAACTCAAACTTTCAAATTAATAAGTCGAACAAAGATTTAACATAATTATTTTTTAAGAACTCGATCTGATCCAAGACTCGGTCCGTTAAGGCTCATTGGTCATGATTTGGCCCGACCAACCCAAAAAAAGATATAGGCAGGTTGTAGGCTAGATCAAACAACGTTTTGCTACTGCTTAGTTCGAATCGAACCAACCCAATAATAATTGACCCGATAAAATTTTTTGTTAATAGGTCGAATTGATGCGATCCAGCTCAATTGACACCCTTACCTATAATGGCCCCTGAGTAGGTATACATGGTAGTAGATATCCAATACCCTATCAAAATCAAAAATTTTAACACTTTTGTTTGGATTTAAGGTATTTGGTATGCAGCTTGTTATTCGATATGATATTTGATATTTATAAAAAAATTTTTTATCAAAATACCAAATATCGTATCGAAGAATATAATTACACATAAAATTCATTTATATGTAACTATGTAATACTAGCAAATATACAAAAAGTAATTAATTGTTTTGATGTTGAAATTCTGATTACTCTATCTTGATTTATATGTGTTTTTTGCTCGATAGAACACACATAAATCAAAATAGAACACTTATTTTTTGCTCGATTGATTAATTAAGAGAAATATGCTTTCTAGTGTAAGCTTGAACCAACTTCTGTGCTAGTATGATGTCTGTTTTATCGAAAAATGTATTTCGAAAAGAGTTTGTTTTTAGACTTTTAGGAGTCGCCACTTAATTTTTAAGAAAAATCAAGAAAACTTCGTTTCTAAACAACTTAAACAGAAAAATTGTTTTGAAACAATTTAAGGGTTCGGGATTCCTATTAGTATCTTAGGAAGGTGTTTAAGGCACCTAAGATACTCCGTTAATACGGTTTTCCGGCGATTAACTTATTTGACTATTTTGTTTTAACTTTTACAAATCGAAGTTTAAACTTTATCAGAATTTACTTAACCAAACTTTGCAAATATTGAAATATTTATTTTTGCAAATTTTCTTAAGGTTAAAGCTCTCTAGACTCAAACGGACTTGTGAAATATTATTGTTTTAAGACTTCTTTAAAGTTAAACTTTTTAAACTTTAAATCTAAGCAACCTAAAAAGTTAAACCTCTATCTTTTTTAACACTTAAATCTAAGCTTTAGTCTTGATAAAAGTAGAGAGGCGTTTCGACGGGGTTGGAGTTTTCTAACCTTAAACTAACGGCAAATCTAAACAAACGCACAAAAACAAGTAATAAAGAGAGAGAGAGAGAGGGAGAGAGAGAGATTTGGGTCCAAGCTCGGGTTCTGTTCGCCTTGACCGAGTTTGGACCCACCTGTCTTTGGTTTTTGACCCATTTTAGTACCTGTCCTAATCTAACATACAAACAAAACATAGAAAACAAAAGGCGACAAGAGGGCTTAGGCCCATTACAAAAATATACAAAGTAAGAATAAAAATGAAAGACAAGTCTTCTAGGCCATCATCTTCAGTTTCCATGATCCTGGTCTTTCTACACTTGCTCGTTTCGACGGATTGACTCGATAAAGTTCCGAGTCTTCACGACTCTCCCGAAATGTAGAGGAGAAGAGTTTATAACAAACTCAAGCAATTTTGCATGCACAAAAAGAGGAACAATGATTAGTATCTCATACAACGAAACTGAGATAAATGCGAGACAAATCAAGACAACATTCCCAATAATTACCACAACATGACTCAGCCTAATACATAGGTGACTAATGGAGAGACAAATCCTAATAAACCTAACAACTCGAATCACGCCATTTAATACTTTAGTAAGAGACCATATGACATTGAATTGGTTAGATTATCAGCTAAATTCATAACAAAATATGCAAAGAAATGGAAACTTAGATGCTACATATTGGTATTAGAAACGATTGATCTTTTAAAGACCAAGAGCAGAATTTTCCTAACCACAACTATGATATATGCAACAGAGAGCAAGCCACAGCTTTCATATGAGCTAATACAACATCCGAGAACAGCGATATACAAACCATTGAACTAACAATGACCACACGCAAAGACTTAGGCCTATTTGCTTGGACGAAAAGTGACTGAGAAGACCATTATCAGTAGAGAAAAATGCAGTGGGTCAGACTATCAAATGAATGACACTAAATTTAGAAGACAATACATGCTCAAATGATGACACCCACACTACTAACTTGCATGTAGACATAATGCTGGATAAATCAACAAAAGCGTGCCCTTGTTTTACTAAAATCCGGATACGGGAACAAAGAGACCGGTTTTCTTTTTATCTACTCTAGCATTCCTATAACTTTGAGCAAAGAAGAGAGCAGACCCAGGCAACACAAGACACAACAGTAAAGTTTGACATAAATATTCAGGCGAACAAATACGCATTTAGAGCCGAAATAAAATGGATAAAGATCAACTTTCTAAAGTTGAAAACTTTCGAGACAGAACTAAACCATGAACCTAACCTCGAATCAACGGCGTATTTTGCTAGAAGTCGAACTTGAACCGTCTTTGAACCACAAAATCATCAAGACGAGCCACAAGTGTAACACGGGCTTCGAACAATCACAACGCCACAGGCCAAATCTCAAATTTTGACACCTCGGTTCATTCTCTCAACTTGGGGTGAAAGAATGAAGAACGAGGTATCGAAAATCCAGCATTACTTCAAATACAACTCCCAAAAAAAAAGAAAGAAAAAGATGCTCAACAAGAAGAAGAAAAATGCAGAACCATCTTCGTTAAAAGTATGCGGACCTCAAACTATAACCAAACGACCTATTCATTCAAATAATTCAGACAAGAACCCATAAGCTATATCGCGTAATTCAAACAGTCAACAAATTCCAGCAGGCATGCCAGTGAGGAACAACAACGAACAGACCAAGGGCATACAACGGAAATTCTTCACCCTTAAACCATCCAGTCGAGACCAAGAGCAGAAAAGAACTACGTAAAGAAATAGAGGGTGTTTACCTGGTGATGAGCAGCGGAACAGGGACGGGTGAGCAGAGGGAGCGACGACTTCACGATCGCACCCGATACGATGAAACAGAATGTATCCTTCCGACTTCTTTTCAACTCCCTGTATTTTATTTCTACACCTATTTGGACTCTCAGCTAAACCTTCTAAGTTGTACTGAAAGTTTTCCCTTCCACGTTCGAGCAGAAGAAAAGCAGTATGTAAAAGGAAAATGTGAAGAAAGCTTGAACCAAAATATCTCGAAGATCTTTCCTCAACTCAAAGTTCTCCTCTCTAAAATTTTTCAACCTCAAAAATCGCCAATGCCTATTCTGAAAATCGAGGATGCTTATATAGAGGAAGGATTAGGGTTTTTTATTTTCGGGCGGGATTCGAATCCGGGGCCATTTTAATTCAAAATTTGAATCCCTTCCATTAATGGTGCAACATCTTTTTCTGAAGATTTCGCCCTTTTTTCGGAAATGGAAAAGGGAGAGGAATGGTTAGGATCGCTCCAATCGTCCTTGAGGCGAGACGTGGATTGATCTCGAGCCCTCAAGGACGAAAGCGCGTCTGCCACAGCCGCGAACGCAGGCCTGCCATCCGCCGAAAGCACTGCACAAGAACGAGGCAGAGGAGGAGACGTTGCAGGGGCTGTACGTCTGTTTTTTGCGTGGGGAAGGGGTCGCGTGAGGGAGAGACGCGGGAGAGGAGTAAGAGAGGGGAGAGACGCGAGGAGAGGTCGCGTCTTGGGGAGGGAGATTTCCGTTTGGGGGGGTCTGTTGTTTCTGCATTTTTCTGGGTTTTCTGTTCTTTCTCATATTTCTGGAAATGGCGTGAAGGGGGAGAAAGAGATAAGATGGGGTCTGGGTCGGGTGTAGGCGGGTATGGGCTGGGTCGGATCGGGCTGAAAGGGAGTGAAAAGGGGTTGGGCCTGGGAAGGAATAAAGAAATTTGGGCTGGTGGGTAAAGGTAGAGAAGGGGAGTTGGGTTAGGAGGGAAAGTGGGCCGCCTGTTAAGTGGGTGTTGGGCCATTGAAGTGGAAAAAGAATGGGCTGAGGTGGATGGGCCATCGGGAATTAACGGAAGGGAAGGGCTGGACGTTTGGGCCTGGGAATATTGTCTTGGATTATCTGAAATTGGTGGGGGGTGAAAGGAATTGGGCCTTTAATCTGAAAATAAAGAGAGTAGAAGGGAGTGGGCCTGGGGGAGAGTAAAATTTAGGAGGGAAGGGCCCAAATTCAGTTCTTCAAATAGGATTAAAGGAAGAAGAGTTAAATCTACTAAATAGTCAATCGATTTTAAAATAAAACGAACTTTGGCATAAATTTAATGACGAGCTTACTTATTTAGTAACATAATTTATAAAAGTTGTAAAATAGCGACTCAATATATAATTGTGATTTAAAATAAACTAGTTTAATAGAATACTTTCTAAACTTAATATATATATATATATATATACACATATATACATATAAATATATATATGTATATATTATATGTATATATATATATATATATATATATATATATATATATATATATATATACATATATTTTGAATAATCACAAAATATACACTAATTATATACATAATTAAAGAAATATATACCTTATCTAAAGTTATGCTAAAGGTAACCGGAATAACATAAAATCCATGCATTATATTATTATATTCGTAAAATTTATAAAACTAATTAATTTAAATTATTTGAAAATTTTAGGAAGCTCGATAATTAGTTTATACCAGCGCGGGTCAAAAATTTGGTGTCAACAACTGTCCCTCATTTTACTCGGGTTGATACAAGCAATTCGAGGAAAATGAAATTGACCAAGCCAATTTTGACCAATCCCATTCGTTTTAAAGGAAGGATTCGACAAACGGTTTAGTAATTATGGCCAAACCCTTGAAACGGGTTTCCTACATATCTCAGGCTATATGAGAATTCATGCCACTTGTAGTTCGATAAGCTCGATTTACCGCGCGATTTGAAAGAAATGGAAGTCACCCCGACATCGAATTATGAAGGTGCCGAGATGCTTGAGAATAGAATTCGAGAGCGAAATGTTGGAATACAGTCGAGTTTTCGACATTGAATCCGCCTACATATCCTTACCTTCGGAATCAGGCTGTGTGTAGTTCGACTCGATCGGTGTAAAAGGAAATCTATTACGCTAGATAACCTTCGGTTTTGGCCAAGTGACTTATTAACGAGTATGAAAAGGAGGCTTGTAACCTCTTAGCTATGAATGTGGAGCTCTTCACATCCATAGGTAAGAACTTACACGGACATAATTTCCAAAGCTCTTGGCGAGTTGTCACTCGGATTGGAAACTTGCTTCCGATAAGTCGGAACTTCCGGATGCGAGACTGAAACTGACAGAACTAAAGAAAGACCGACACGCCTTGAGAGAGTGGTTCGATTGTGGTGGAAGTCGCTCCTCTGCTCGCGTCCTAAGAGTTTGACATTCCTCTTCGGACTATGTCCCAGTCCGCTGCTAAGAAAAAGTTCCACGTTGTGCTGCATCCTTTTTGATGTCGTCCGCACCTGTGGTTTTTGGAGAATTCATCCTTTCGGATGCTCTCGACAAAACTAAGATAAAACTCGTTAGCTTAAAAATGCAATTAGGATGGGAGACAGTGTCTTTTTACTATGTCGACACTTCCTTGTTCTCCTCAATATTCGACGTCGATTCGATCGGTCTGACATCTAGCAAATAAAGCTTATGCCTTGTGCTTTGTAAATAAAATCTTCAGGGTACTCTTCATTTGATGCAATAAACAAATAAATGTTGATGCGACATTGATGTCTCTTTTGTTGCTATCTTCGATGCTCTTCTTGATGTTTTCTTTTATCAAAATAAGGAATGTGGTTGAGGCCGATGGATAAATATTGCTCTTTCTTTATCCGTGTATGTCCTCTTGCGGGGCATAAATATCTTCCCGCAATACGTAAATTCCCGCGAGATATGAATCTTTTCGCGATGCATAACTTTCAGCGAGGAATAAAATCTTCTCGCGATGTGCAAATTTAATGACTCGCGATGCATGATTTCCGCGATGCATGATTTTCGCTATGCATGAATTCCAGCGAGGCATAAATTCTTCTCGCGATGTATAAATTCCAGCGAGGTATGAAGTCTTCTCGCGATGCATAAATTTTGACGAGGCATGAAATCTTCTCGTCGTGCATAATTAATGACTCGCGATGCATGATTTCCGCGATGCATGATTTTCGCTATGCATGAATTCCAGCGAGGCATAAATCCTTCTCGCGATGTATAAATTTTGACGAGGCATGAAATCTTCTCGTCGTACATAATTGTCAGCGTGGCATAAAGTCTTCTCGCGATGTATAAATTTTGACGAGGCATGAAATCTTCTCGTCGTGCATAATTAATGACTCGCGATGCATGATTTCCGCGATGCATGATTTTCGTTATGCATGAATTCCAGCGAGGCATAAATTCTTCTCGCGATGTATAAATTCCAGCGAGGCATGAAGTCTTCTCGCGATGCATAAATTTTGACGAGGCATGAAATCTTCTCGTCGTGCATAATTAATGACTCGCGATGCATGATTTCCGCGATGCATGATTTCCGCAATGCATGATTTTGCGATGCATGATTCTTCAGTGTATAAATTCCGCGATGCATGATTCTTCAGTGTATAAATTCCGCGATGCATGAATATTTATATCGCCCCCGTGGATAGTAACGGTAAGACGATCTCCCAATAATATATCGACTTGATCGCTCATGATAAAATAATAATTGCATAACCGTCTCTTCTGAGGTAATGCATGGTCTTGATCGACAATAATCGTCTTACTTTGATAACGCAATGCAAATAGCGCCTTCTATAGAAATCGCGAAATCTTTGCTGAGATTCCCGTTTGATTCACCTTTGAATCTGACTGGATACTTTGCAAATTTCCCATTGTTGAGAATGGTTTGAAATAAACAAACACATTCATAAGCATCCTGACGCAAACGATATTCTTGCTTTCAATAAAATCACCGGTTTTGGAGATAGTTTTCTCCTTCTCCGTATTCATCCGTCGGAAGAATTCGGCCGATTTCGAAGCAAAGCTATAAACCTGCATCCACAGAAAAATTGTTTGTTTTAGACATACTGATCTGTGTCGATCCCTTCGGTTGTTTGCTCCTTGTCTTGATATCTCCGGTTGATTTCCAGATTTCCCGACTCTTGATAGATAAGAAAATATCTTATGCTAAAACAGATGAAATATAAAAAGGGAAATTTTTAATAGAAACAAGAAATTTTTAAGAAATAGTATCTCGAAAAATTCACTGCCAAGTCATGTCATGTCAGGCTTAACGAGCTTCCTTGAGTCCGACGCTTGTTGAATGAATTTCAGAGGCATTCCGGACTTGTAGGGAAAACCCATGACGAAATTTTGAGGCCATCCTCAAAATTTCTGTCCCAGTTTAGTATCTTGCTCATCTTTCCATTGTAACCGAACAGATCGCGGAATTTTTGAGATCTTCTCAAAAATTCTGTCCCAGTCGCAAATTCGAAATGTCTTTAGTTTGATCCGCTGAAGAGAAGACTTCTTCTGGAGAATTTTTGAGTCCCTCTCAAAAAATTCTGTCCCAGTTTCTATTGTAAAGGGGAATAGAAATCTTGGGAGATGTATGATCGAGCCCTTGTGGCGCCTACGTATCCCGTTGAGGCTGGAATCAGGTCAAACGTAGTTCCCCCTTAAAGGTTAACAAGAATAAAACTTACAAAGAAACCGACCGAGGCAGACAAAGGCCGCCTACGTATCTCATTCTTGAGAATTCAGGTCGAACGTAGTTCAGATACAAGGAAATAATTAAAGGGGGTAAATGGGGTGACCGAAGCCGACATAGGCCGCCTACGTATCTCGTTCTCGAGAATTCAGGTCAAACGTAGTTCGTTACAAGAGGGATAAGAGTTCAAATTCGAACAAATACAAGCAAACAGAACAATTACAAGTAAATGAAAGAAAATTGTAAAGCGAAACTTCACACGTAGTATCTCTTGACAGCATCTGAGTTGATAGGTTTGGGCCATACAGCGCCATCCATCTCTGACAAGACTTAAGCACCTCCAGATAGTACTTTGCAAACCATGTAAGGACCTTGCCTGTTTGGTGCGAACTTTCCTTTGCGCTCGTCTTGATGAGGAAAAATACGCTTAAGAACCAACTGACCAACTTCAAAATTTCTGGCTCTTACTCTTTTGTGAAAAGCGCGAGTCATTCTTTGTATATACAATTGGCCATGGCAAACAGCGACCATCCTCTTCTCATCAATCAAAGTTAGCTGATCAATCCGTTTGCTAACCCACTCAAAGATTACTTAGCTCACCTTCGGATGATCCTAAGTAGCGGTATCTCGACTTCAACAGTGCACGATCGCTTCGTTCGTATACTAGCAAGTATGGAGTAGCCCCAGTTGATGTTCGACCGCCGCTCGATAACCCAAAGAGAGCATATGGCAACGTTTCATGCCAACGGCACGCTTGTCAATCATCTTCCTCGTAATTTTCTTGATGTTCTTGTTGGCGGCCTCATGACTCATTCATTTGAGGCGATAAGCGATTGACCTTCGGTGAATAATCTTAAATTGTTCACATATCTCTTTCATCGACGATCGCTTGATTTGCACCGTTATCAGTGATGATGGATTCTGGAACTCCAAATCGGCAGATCAAATTGTTGCGGACAAAGTCGGCCACCACTTTCTTGGTTACCGATTTGTAAGAGGCTGCTTCCACCCACTTGGTGAAATAATCGATGGCAACCAAAATGAATCTGTGCCCATTTGAAGCGTCTGGCTCTATAGGGCCAATGACGTCCATTCCCCAAGCTACAAATGGCCAAGGTGAACTCATAGCATTGAGTTCGTGAGGTGGCACTTTATCGGATCGCCGCACTTGACATTTGTGGCATTTTTGCACGAATTTGCAACAGTCATTCTCCATAGTCATCCAGAAATAACCGGCTCGAAGGACTTTTCTTGCCAAGGTAAGCCCGTTCATATGTGTACCACAAACTCCAGCATGTACCTGTTCAATAAGCCTTATAGCTTCAGCAGCATCCACGCACCTCAAAAGACCCAAATCTGGAGTCCTCCTGTAAAGGACTTCTCCATTCAAAAAGAAATTGAGAGCCATACGACGTATCGACTTCTTTTGATTAGATATGACATCTTCTGGATATGTACCAGACTCCAAGTACCTCTTTATGTCAAAATACCAAGGCAAACCATCTGGTTCTGATTCAACATGTGAACAATGGACTGGATGTTCCTTCAAGTCTATATCCAACGGGTCGATGTAATCAGTATCCGGATGCTTGATCATTGAAGCGATGGTGGCAAGAGCATCAGCTAATTCATTCTGTATTCTGGGAGTATGTCTGAACTCGATCTTGCGAAACCTTTTACACAGATTTTGCACATATTGTACGTAAGGTACAATCTTCGGGTTCTTCACGGCCCATTCTCCTTGAACCTGATGGATGAAGAGGTCTGAATCTCCAATGACCAGTAACTCGTAAACATTCATGTCAACGGCCATTTTCAAACCGAGAATGCAAGCTTCATACTCTGCCATGTTGTTTGTGCAGTTGAATCGTAGCTTAGCCGCCACAGGATATTGCTGACCGGATTCTGATACCAGGACTGCTCCAAGCCCTTTACCCTGGTGATTCACCGCTCCATCGAAGAATAATCTCCAACCTAGATAAGCCTCAGAGATATCTTCACCCACAAATGACACTTCTTCATCGTGAAAATATGTCTTGAGAGGCTCATACTCTTCATCAACGGGATTTTCCGCAAGATGATCAGCCAAAGCTTGTGCCTTTATTGCCTTCTGAGTCACGTACACAATGTCAAACTCACTCAACAGCATTTGCCATTTAGCTAACTTCCCGGTCGGTATCGCTCGGAAAATATACTTGATGGATCCATCCCGGAGATAAGATATGTAGTATACGACGACAAATAGTGCCTCACCTTACGGGCAAGCCACGCCGAGCACAACATGTTCTTTCCGGTGAGTGTAACGAGACTGCAGACGGAGTAAATTTCTTCTTGATGTAGTAGATTGCCCTTTCCTTCTTCCCTGTCTCGCCGTGTTGACCCAAAGACAAATCCAAAGGCGTTATCAAAATGCACAAATACAAAGAACAAAGGACTCTTCTCGCGGAGGAACCAATCTCGTGGGTTAGACAAGTAGCTCTTGATAGCGTCAAAGCGGTGGCACTCCTCACCCACTTAGTCAGCATCTTTCTTCAAAGAACTCAAGATAGGCTCACATACCACTGTCGATTGTGCTATAAACCGGCTGATATAGTTTAACCTCCCCAAGAAACTCATCACCTCTTTTCTCGTCTTCGGCGGAGGTAACTCCTGAATCGCTTTGATCTTGGAAGGGTCGAGCTCAATACCTCTTCTGCTGACTATAAATCCCAACAACTTCCCAGCTGGGACTCCAAAAGCACATTTGGCGGGATTTAGCTTCAAGTTGTACCTACGCAAACGTTCAAAGAATTTTCGCAGGTGTGTCAAATGATCCGAACTCTCGCGGGATTTGATTATGACATCGTCCACGTATACTTCAATTTCCTTGTGAATCATGTCATGAAAGATAGTCGTCATGGCTCTCATGTAAGTGGCACCGGCGTTTTTTAGGCCGAACGGCATCACCCTGTAGTGATATACCCCCAAGGTGTAATGAAGGCCGTTTTCTCCGCGTCTTCCTCATCCATCAGAATCTGGTGATAACCCGCGTAACAATCCACAAATGACTGCATCTCATGTTTGGCGCAATTGTCGATCAGAATATGGATATTTGGCAACGGGAAATTATCCTTCGGACTAGCCTTGTTGAGATCTCTGTAATCGACACAAATCCTGATTTTTCCATCTTTTTTGGCGACCGGAACGACATTTGCCAACCAGGTGGGATATTGCGTTACTTCTACCAATCGAGACTCTATCTGCTTGGTGATTTCCTCCTTAATCTTCAAACTCAATTCAGGCTTGAATTTCCGAGTCTTTTGCTTCACCGGCTCGAACCGTGGGTTGATAGGCAGCTTATGAGATACGACATCAGTACTCAGCCCCTGCATGTCACTGACCTCCCAAACAAACACATCGCTGTATTCGGCAAGCAAATGAACCAGGCTTTCCTTCTGAGTTTCATTCAGGTGAGTGCTGATCTTAACCTCTTTGACATATTCTGAATCTCCCAATTTTACCGTCTTTGTTTCCTCCATATTCGGTTTATGTTGATTCTCGAACTGTCGAAACTCTTCTACCACATAGTCTGGTTCCCCACTTTCTTCGTCGTAGTCGTCAGCCTCGTCGTCATTTGCCTCATTTTGCTCGTTTAGCTCATGACATGACATGACATTGGCAGGTTTGTAACTTACGTTACTGAAATCATAAACAGACAAAATTAGAAAAGTAAAATATAACAAGCAACTGAATAAATAAAGTCAAAATAAGGAGGCTTTCATTTAAATCGAATCAAAAAAGCAAACTTGGGTCATGGCACAAGGCTATGTCGCCCTTTAAACAATCATAACAAAATTCAAAGTCAAGAAAATGCAAAAATGGTGGGTCTCGGGCCTCTTCCGAACGACCACCGATTTTGGTATGCACAAAATAACTCCATTCTACCACAGAGTACGGGACATCAGGATGGGCGTGGACGTCCAATTTTGCAGCATCTCCCCCGGTTCAACATCACGAATGCCAGCTGGCTCAGCCTCCTCCTCGATGACGGCATTGATCTCGTTGAACAGGTCACAGATTCCTTCCCCGTCGTCTTCAGGCTCGGCATGCTCCCGAACTGGAAAGGAGTGATAGAGATGCGGGATCGGCTTAGTCAACTCTTGATCCCTTCTTCTCTTCATCTTCATATCATCATCTGTGGGGATGTACCCCAAACCATACTTTGATCCATGAGCAAGGATGGGAACTGGCTTGATGATCCCTTGGGCATTCCTTCCTAGTCCGGAACCTGGTTCGAATCCGCTCTGCAGCATTACCGTGGCAATCATTTTGTACACGGCCGGCATGGGAGTCTGTGGTGCCAAGCCCTCATCGGTGGCATTTACCAACTCCACTGTGTAGAAATCCAAAGTTTGCGGCGTCTCGTCCAAGATCGGCACCTGCTTACCTGAATGGCTCCTTTCCCCGTGAATAACTAGTTCTTCATTTCTCCATACTAGTTTCATCACTTGGTGAAGAGTGGAGGGGATGGCTCCAGCCATATGAATGAATGGCCTTCCCAAAAGGAGGTTATAGCTGGTGTCGATATCCAACACCTGGAATTTTGCCTCGAACTCCGCAGGGCCCATTTGGATGATCATGTTCACCGCTCCTAACGTCTCTCTCTGCACACCATCAAATGCTCTCACATTGACCTGGTTTTTCTCCAACTTTCCGAGGTCAAACCTCAGCTGCTTCAACGTGGACAAGGGGCATATGTTTAGGCCAGATCCGTCGTCTACCAAAACACGGTTGACGATCTTTCCGCGGCATACCACGGTGATGTGTAGAGCTTTGTTGTGGGCTCTCCCTTCGGACGGCAACTCATCATCGCAGGCGACGGTGTCCACTGAATGACTTCGGTGAATCATAGCTGACGCGTTGTCGCCGCCAGTGCTCGAACGCACGTATGTATCATCAAGGGCTTTCATTAAGGCCTGCCTGTGGGACTGAGAGCTCATCAGTAGGGCCCACACAGATATCTGAGCCGGAGTCTTCTCTAAATGTTTGACGATGGAATAGTCCTTCGGTTGCATCCTTCTCCAGAACTCTTCTGCTTCCCCCTCGCTTATCGGCCTCTTAGCATGGTCCTTCTTCTGTCCTCCGAGAGCAAGCTCATCAGGAGTGTAGCACCTTTCGGACCTAGTCATGCCCTGAGCCACGGCCGTTTCTATCACAAACTTGGGTTTAGGGAGAGTTTTTGAGGGCACCAAGGCAACAGCCTTTGCAGGTGTCAGAATAACAAACTCCCTCCTTTCCTTGACGCTTAAAGAAGCGACAACCCTTTCCAAGTCTTCCTGAACAACAGGAGTAATTCTCTTGGCTTCACGCTCATCTTTGTCAGTTTCTATCATGTTGGTGTTTCCACCTTCATGATTTGGCAATGGCTTCGTGTTGACGTTTGGCGCCGCAGGCTGAAGGGAGACCACTTCCTGGTCAATCAAGTCCTGGATCCTGTGCTTGAGGTTGATACAGTCTTCTGTATCATGTCCAACACTGTTGGAATGATAAGCATATCTGCTTTCGGTCTGTAGAATGCGGAATTGACATCCACGGCCTTGGCCCCCACAGGGTGGATGTATCCCCCCGCCGATAATCTTTCGAACAATTTAGTTCCGCTTTCAGCCAACACGGCGAAGCACGGAGGGCTTCTCGGACACTGGCGAGGGGATCATACATACTGCTTTGTGAGGAGGGACTTGTTGATAACTGCGGGCATTTGGTCGTGGAGCTTGGGCTCTGGGATAGGGATTTGTTTGGTAGTTTGGCATTGGGGCTCGGTAATTTGGATGGGGGTTTTGATATGCTGGGGTTTGTATTTGATATGCGGGGGACGGTGCTTGATAGCTTGGCTGTACATTAGCGCAGCTGAGAGCAACATTCTGGTAGTGGGGAGGGACTTGATAGGCTTGGGGGTAGTTTGGAAAATTTTGGGGAATCGGGGGTGGATTATGATACGACACAATATGGGCTTCTGGATAAGTTGGGCCGGCATTGTAGTGGCCGGAATAATTCGAGTTTGGACGGTAGGCTTGATGAGGCTTTGATGGAGGGTAGGAGCGGCCTTGGGGACGTGGTAAGTTTCTGGGGGCTTTTCTTCCCCCGTGTGAGATAGCGTTAACCTCCTCTCTTTTCTTCCTTACCAGTCCGGAAGACCCAGGCGATGCAGACACTCGGGCTATCTTTCCCGACTTCAGGCCATCTTCAATAGTCTCACCCACTTTGACTATTTCGGCGAACTTGGCGCCGATTAACAAGATGATCCTGTCATAATACTCGGGCTCCTGCACCCGCACGAACATTTCCACAATCTCTTTCTCGGTCATGGGCGGCCTTACCCTCGCCGCTTCTTTCCTCCACCTATAGGCAAATTCCCTATAGCTTTCAGTTGGTTTCTGCTTCATCTTCTCTAGAGAATACCGATCGGGCACTATTTCAACATTGTAGGCGAATCGGTCAATGAAGTCTTTAGCCAATGCATTCCAACTGGGCCACTGCCTGGTTTCATGTGAGGTAAACCACTCGAGGGCCTCCCCACACAGACTTTGGCTGAAAAGCCGCATCAACAAGGCCTCATCCCTGCCAACTCCCACGAGTTGGTCACAGTATGCTCTTAGGTGTGCCATGGGGTTGCCCACCCCTCCGAAGGTATCAAACTTCGGGATCTTGAACCCTTCCGGCAGGTTCAAGTCTAGGTGGATGCATAGTTCCGCGTAGCTTAACCCGGCGACGTCTGGAGTGCATTGCAATTCTTTCATTGCCCTTTTGATCTCCTCCTTTATGTCTACCTTCGTTTCTTCCCTCGCCCTCCACTCTCTCTCTTGCTCCTCGTAATGGTCCAACTCGGAGCCGTGCACCTCATGCTCGACTGGGACAGGGACTTGAAAAGTGGTTCTTTTGGGGAGGGGTGGAGCTATAGAAGGGCTTGGGACATTCTGTGTGGTTTGATAATTTTGCGGATAATTTTGGGGACTGGTATTTTGGGTCAAGTGGGGATGCGGTGTTTGGGAAGTGAAGGCGGTGGGATTTTGGGTTTGATTTTGGGGTAGTGGGGCTGTTGGAATGCTTTGGGGGTGTAGGGGTATTTGTGGAGGATTGTTTGGGAGTGGTGAGGGAGTCTGATAGGAGACTGACGCGTATTGGGGGTTTTGGGTGGTTATATCTATTCTGGAGGGGTTATGCACGGGTGTCGATGGACGGTGCTGAGTAGGATCCGAGTTGGACGAGGGGAAGTATGTAGGAGGTCTCGCGTCGAGAAAGTTGGGGCCAAACCCGGGTGGAGGCGTATCTTGCCTTTGCTGCAATTCTACTCTCAGATCTGCTATCTGCTGCATTAGCTGCGCAATAAGCTCATTCTGCTCTGCTGCGGTGGGCTGAGCCACCACGACGTCTGTGAGGCTGATTTGTTCATTGTTGTCTCCCATGTCTGTATTTGCGTTTGGAACGGGGAAGGAATCTGCGGGACCTTTTGATCTGGTGAAGTAGTGGTGATCTGCCAGCTTTATCGACACAGATCAGTAAGAGTTACCTGAGAGGTAAAAACAACTCAAAGGCAAATTTGTTAGTGCATATCCGGAGTACAGAATGCATAATATCGCACATAAAACAGATAAACACACAAGTCGCTTTGTTTGAGGATATCTTAACCCACGAATGAGGACGGAAATATATTTTTAACAAACAGGAATTTGCTTGTTTTGACGTCATCTCGGGAAAGCTGAATCACGTTGAGCTATGGTCTTCTTGCAGCTGTTTTTCGACGTCCGTTGATCTTATCTTTGTACCTCCGAAACACGGAGGAGAATGAAAATTTTTGGTGATAGGGGCCGGGCCGGGAAGGCTGCCTACGTATCTCACGGGGAGAATTCAGGCCCAACGTAGTTCGGATTTTCGGATGAAGATTTTTCATTCATTCTTTCATAGCGATTATAAGGGAATTGAAAAACAACATTGGAATTTATAGAAGACAACATTTGGTGATTTCTTGTTTAGTGGGTGCGTCATTATTTTCCTCTCAAACAGTCGGAAATGGAGGTTTGTAGATGATTTCCTCCTCATCGTCCTCCTCAATTGATTCTTGGTCGGGACCATTGTCGTCTGCTCCCTGATCACGGGCAAGGTATTTTCCGCCCTTTAAGCTGTTATGGGTCGCCAATTCCTCATCGAGTGCCGCACTTCTGGCCGACAACACGGCAGTCTCAATATCTATCTTCGCTTCTCTCGCCTTTCCTTCGTGTATCTCCAAACGAAGCAAGTTTAACCTTTTCCTTAGGCTTTCGGTTTCCATCTCAACCTCCTTCTTTCTTTTCATCTGCGACGCCAGATCTTCATCTAAAGTCGTGACCGCAGCTTTATAGATCGTTGTGGTCATGTCTACCTTAAGCCCTTCCTTTTTAATCTTCTGAATTTCTCGAGTAACTCGTTCGATTTTTCTTCGCACCTCCTCGCCGATGAGCTCAAATGCGGGCGTTCTTGCCTTTGTCCATAGCGGTGATTCAACTTTCCTGAGAGGATAGAGAGGTATTTAGGATTTATGGTATGGGAGATGGATTTTTCGTGAGAAACTTGAGACTCGGGAATTTTGGTCGGACATTTGTGATAGTAGCTTCTGTATACTCTTTGGGATTTTAGCTAGGAGTGGGTTTACGATATCCTCATTCAAAGCAACATAACACATAAGCATACACATAGATAACGTGTCCTAATCATGCATGGGGACCCTTTTGTGCCAAGGGTAGGCCTAACGCATTCGAATGATGTACGTGTGAGTTTAAACCAGTTAAATGATTCCCCCCAAAAATAATATTTAATAATGATTGAAATGTTTGAAAAGGGAAATAAACAAACCCACGCAGGGGCAATTTAGAAAGTGCAATAATATCAGGCCCACGCAGGGGCTAAAATAAGGCGAGTACAAACAGAGAAAAACCCGCGCAGGGGCGAAGTCCACTACGCTCCTCCGGACGGTCCCGCTCCGTCGTCGTCTTTCCGGATTTTGTGCTGTTGGAACATGTACCTCAGCATCAGCAAGAACCCCTCACCAAGACGACCTTTGTCTTCCAGACTTTCATATCGCATTCTCTCGATTTTCTGCTGGATCCAGCTGTCGAACTCGTCATACCCTTGCTTCAATCTCTCGATCTCTCGAGTTGCCCTCTCGAGTGCGTCCTGATTCTCAACGAACTTGGCGTAGACCTCATTAGCCTCTTCCTTTAACTCTCGCAATTCGGCCACTACTTTGGCTTCTTTGTCTGTCACACTGCGAAAGCTACGTGGAATTTGAAAGGAGATATTTTGTATATCTCTTTTCAACCATGCTTTGTAACCTTCGTCGTATCCAGCGTCGAATCGGTCAGGAGCGATAGTGTCTTTACCCATACGCTTGGCATTCTTCCATTCTCTGAGCATCTCTGCGTAGTCCGCCCACCCTGCCGTCCCCAATGTCGCATACACAAGTCGCCATAGTATGCTTCTTCAGGCATACCGCTTCTTCTTCCGAATCGCCGCAAAGACTCGGAATGGCGCGTAAGGGCGAATTCCTCGAATGCCGGGTAGAGGGAGCACGGCACATCTACGACCCTCCACGACAACTTCCTTGGATATGAAGCGATCGAGCATCCATCGGAGGTCCTCTTCTCTCAACTCGGAGAAAATTTGAGCCCATCTCCCTCTCGTTCTCCGATTGTTCAGGTTGGCCCAGAATAGTAAGTCGTTCAGGTTTTTGAGAGTGCTCTTGTTGTCGAGAGTGTGCAGTTCTCGAGTTCCAGCACCCTTCGCTAAGTGGATGAGAATCCACCATTGGAGGAGAAAATTACACCCCTGGAAGTACCGATGTCCCTCTTTTCACTTACCCAAAGCGCGATATATGTCCGACAATATGACCGGAGCTACGGAGTAGTACTTTGTCGTTCCTTGATTCTCGTACTTTGAACAAATGGCCTGGACAAGTGTTACGACTCTGGTGTTGATGCTCAGGCTCGGGCCGTGCGGGAAGACCATTGTCCCCAACAAGGCTATGGCAAATGCCAATGGGCGGAGCTCGTTCCACTCCCTGTAGGAAATTCTAAACTCCTGATTATACGCGGCATAGAAACTCGCGTGTCCGAATCTGACGTACAAGTCCCTAAACATTATGTGGGAGTCTTGACACCAATAGGTGAAATCCTAACCAATCCGCGATGTTCTCAACGGAAGGTTTGTTGGGGATAAACACGTCCTCCTGTTTTCGGGCTCTTCTCTCCAGGCCTGTGCCCACGGTGTCTATGCAATCTCTTATTTCTTCTAATGTAGGGGTGATTTCGGCTGTTCCGAAACGGAAGACCATTCTTTGGCTGTCCCAGTAACCTGTAAGTACCTCGATCAACTCTGGCCAACCGTCCATATTGATTAGCTCGGTCAATCCCCCTACATATTTATTGAGAGTTCGCTTATGATCTCCGTCTAAGTCGTTGTGCCACATAGTAAGTTGGGGTGGCGCGGAAATGACCATGTTGAATTTCGGGAAGCGGTCCATATCTGCAAAACAGAAACCCGTTAGACTTTCCCCTACCCCAAGTTGGTTTTTTCACACATACACTTCGAATGTCACATAATATGATGCGTCGGGAGGTCGAAGACCTTTAGAAGCAATTTTGGTGGTTTTCTACTAAAATGGACTTAATACACCTTGGGTATTAAGTCGTCCTAGGTTGATGCCTAATTTGGTTTTGGTTTCGCTCTAACATAGGCTTTTCTAGAGTTGTTTTCAAATAGACGGTTACCCGAGTCGGACAAACATCGGGGTGGAGCTATCGAATAACGTCGGATGACCACATTCCGACTATTTATTCGATACTCCCAAATGAGTACATGGGTATTTCTGAGAGAAGTCGCGGTAAGCCGCGTAACTTCTGTTTCCTAATGCAATCTATTTGCCGTTTGGCGGAAGTTATGCCATGAAATGCAATTTTCAAAAGCTAAACAAGTAAACAGTTATTGCAAATAGTCAATCAAGTTAATCTTAAGGTTAGAATCCTCCACATTTCCCCAGCGGAGTCGCCATTTTTGTTTTATCGAAAAATGTATTTCGAAAAGAGTTTGTTTTTAGACTTTTAGGAGTCGCCACTTAATTTTTAAGAAAAATCAAGAAAACTTCGTTTCTAAACAACTTAAACAGAAAAATTGTTTTGAAACAATTTAAGGGTTCGGGATTCCTATTAGTATCTTAGGAAGGTGTTTAAGGCACCTAAGATACTCCGTTAATCTGATTTTCAGCGATTAACTTATTTGACTATTTTGTTTTAACTTTTACAAATCGAAGTTTAAACTTTATCAGAATTTACTTAACCAAACTTTGCAAATATTGAAATATTTATTTTTGCAAATTTTCTTAAGGTTAAAGCTCTCTAGACTCAAACGGACTTGTGAAATATTATTGTTTTAAGACTTCGTTAAAGTTAAACTTTTTAAACTTTAAATCTAAGCAACCTAAAAAGTTAAACCTCTATCTTTTTTAACACTTAAATCTAAGCTTTAGTCTTGATAAAAGTAGAGAGGCGTTTCGACGGGGTTGGAGTTTTCTAACCTTAAACTAACGGCAAATCTAAACAAACGCACAAAAACAAGTAATAAAGAGAGAGAGAGAGAGAGAGATTTGGGTCCAAGCTCGGGTTCTGTTCGCCTTGACCGAGTTTGGACTCCACCTGTCTTTGGTTTTGACCCATTTTAGTACTGTCCTAATCTAACATACAAACAAAACATAGAAAACAAAAGGCGACAAGAGGGCTTAGCCCATTACAAAAATATACAAAGTAAGAATAAAAATGAAAGACAAGTCTTCTAGGCCATCATCTTCAGTTTCCATGATCCTGGTCTTTCTACACTTGCTCGTTTCGACGGATTGACTCGATAAAGTTCCGAGTCTTCACGACTCTCCCGAAATGTAGAGGAGAAGAGTTTATAACAAACTCAAGCAATTTTGCATGCACAAAAAGAGGAACAATGATTAGTATCTCATACAACGAAACTGAGATAAATGCGAGACAAATCAAGACAACATTCCCAATAATTACCACAACATGACTCAGCCTAATACATAGGTGACTAATGGAGAGACAAATCCTAATAAACCTAACAACTCGAATCACGCCATTTAATACTTTAGTAAGAGACCATATGACATTGAATTGGTTAGATTATCAGCTAAATTCATAACAAAATATGCAAAGAAATGGAAACTTAGATGCCACATATTGGTATTAGAAACGATTGATCTTTTAAAGACCAAGAGCAGAATTTTCCTAACCACAACTATGATATATGCAACAGAGAGCAAGCCACAGCTTTCATATGAGCTAATACAACATCCGAGAACAGCGATATACAAACCATTGAACTAACAATGACCACACGCAAAGACTTAGGCCTATTTGCTTGGACGAAAAGTGACTGAGAAGACCATTATCAGTAGAGAAAAATGCAGTGGGTCAGACTATCAAATGAATGACACTAAATTTAGAAGACAATACATGCTCAAATGATGACACCCACACTACTAACTTGCATGTAGACATAATGCTGGATAAATCAACAAAAGTGTGCCCCTGTTTTACTAAAATCCGGATACGGGAACAAAGAGACCGATTTTCTTTTTATCTACTCTAGCATTCCTATAACTTTGAGAAAAGAAGAGAGCAGACCCAGGCAACACAAGACACAACAGTAAAGTTTGACATAAATATTCAGGCGAACAAATACGCATTTAGAGCCGAAATAAAATGGATAAAGATCAACTTTCTAAAGTTGAAAACTTTCGAGACAGAACTAAACCATGAACCTAACCTCGAATCAACGGCGTATTTTGCTAGAAGTCGAACTTGAACCGTCTTTGAACCACAAAATCATCAAGACGAGCCACAAGTGTAACACGGGCTTCGAACAATCACAACGCCACAGGCCAAATCTCAAATTTTGACACCTCGGTTCATTCTCTCAACTTGGGGTGAAAGAATGAAGAACGAGGTATCGAAAATCCAGCATTACTTCAAATACAACTCCCAAAAAAAAAGAAAGAAAAAGATGCTCAACAAGAAGAAGAAAAATGCAGAACCATCTTCGTTAAAAGTATGCGGACCTCAAACTATAACCAAACGACCTATTCATTCAAATAATTCAGACAAGAACCCATAAGCTATATCGCGTAATTCAAACAGTCAACAAATTCCAGCAGGCATGCCAGTGAGGAACAACAACGAACAGACCAAGGGCATACAACGGAAATTCTTCACCCTTAAACCATCCAGTCGAGACCAAGAGCAGAAAAGAACTACGTAAAGAAATAGAGGGTGTTTACCTGGTGATGGCGGAGCGAGGGCGGGTGGCGAGAGGGAGCGACGACTTCACGATCGCACCCGATACGATGAAACAGAATGTATCCTTCCGACTTCTTTTCAACTCCCTGTATTTTATTTCTACACCTATTTGGACTCTCAGCTAAACCTTCTAAGTTGTACTGAAAGTTTTCCCTTCCACGTTCGAGCAGAAGAAAAGCAGTATGTAAAAGGAAAATGTGAAGAAAGCTTGAACCAAAATATCTCGAAGATCTTTCCTCAACTCAAAGTTCTCCTCTCTAAAATTTTTCAACCTCAAAAATCGCCAATGCCTATTCTGAAAATCGAGGATGCTTATATAGAGGAAGGATTAGGGTTTTTTATTTTCATGGGATTGAATCAGGGGCCATTTTAATTCAAAATTTGAATCCCTTCCATTAATGGTGCAACATCTTTTACGAAGATTTCACTTTTTCGGAAATGGAAAAGGAGAGGAATGGTTAGGATCGCTCCAATCGCCCCGAGGCGAGGCGTGGATTGATCTCGAGCCCTCGCGAGGCCAGCGGCGTCACGCGCTACGCTAACGCAGCCCGCCATCCGCCAAAAGCACCGCACAAGAACGAGGCGGAGGAGGAGACGCTGCAGGGTCAGACGTCTGCTTTTCGGCGTGGGGAAGGGTCGCGTGAGGAGACGCGGAGAGGAGTAAGAGAGGGAGAGACGCGAGGAGAGGTCGCGTCTTGGGAGGAGATTTCCGTTTGGGAGTGCATTGTTTACGCATTTTTACGGGTTTTACATTCTTTCTCATATTTACGGAAATGGCGTGAAGGGGAGAAAGAGATAAGATGGGTCTGGGTCGGGTGTGGCGGGTATAAATTTGGGTCGGATCGAGTGAAAGGGAGTGAAAAGGGGTTGGGCCTGGGAAGGAATAAAGAAATTTGGGCTGGTGGGTAAAGGTAGAGAAGGGGAGTTGGGTTAGGAGGGAAAGTGGGCCGCCTGTTAAGTGGGTGTTGGGCCATTGAAGTGGAAAAAGAATGGGCTGAGGTGGATGGGCCATCGGGAATTAACGGAAGGGAAGGGCTGGACGTTTGGGCCTGGGAATATTGTCTTGGATTATCTGAAATTGGTGGGGGGTGAAAGGAATTGGGCCTTTAATCTGAAAATAAAGAGAGTAGAAGGGAGTGGGCCTGGGGGAGAGTAAAATTTAGGAGGGAAGGGCCCAAATTCAGTTCTTCAAATAGGATTAAAGGAAGAAGAGTTAAATCTACTAAATAGTCAATCGATTTTAAAATAAAACGAACTTTGGCATAAATTTAATGACGAGCTTACTTATTTAGTAACATAATTTATAAAAGTTGTAAAATAGCGACTCAATATATAATTGTGATTTAAAATAAACTAGTTTAATAGAATACTTTCTAAACTTAATATATATATATATACACATATATACATATAAATATATATATGTATATATTATATGTATATATATATATATATATATATATATATATATATATATATATATATATATATATATATATATATATATATATATATATACATATATTTTGAATAATCACAAAATATACACTAATTATATACATAATTAAAGAAATATATACCTTATCTAAAGTTATGCTAAAGGTAACCGGAATAACATAAAATCCATGCATTATATTATTATATTCGTAAAATTTATAAAACTAATTAATTTAAATTATTTGAAAAATTTAGAAAGCTCGATAATTAGTTTATACCAGCGCGGGTCAAAAATTGGGTGTCAACAATGTCTTCAACCCTCACATGTAATACTCCGTATAACCTTCTGCATTCTGGATGCCATTACTGCTGCAATTATTTTGTGATGGACAGCAATTGGCCTATATATAATCTTTCACTGTTAGGTACACTAGTGATGGTAGTGCAAAATTTATAAGGCATAATACATATATTGGATTCTGAATTTGGTTTCAAATTTTAATTTTAACCTCCAATTTTCATAATGTACAAATAGGCACTTTAAATATTCAACTTTTAAATAAATAAACACATGAGTCCTACATGACACAATACACGTAGGACAAAAAATGACATTTAGGACATGTGTGTCTATTTGTTCAACTTTATACAAGTTTAAGTGTGTATTTGTGCACATCCAAAGTTGAAGGGCATAACTGTAATTCGAAGCCAAGTTAAAGAATACATTCATGTATTATGACAATTTATAATAAGCTTACATATTGTACATGTCTTGAAAAATTCCTCAACTGCTGAGCATATATCTTCTTTTTCCACCTGCCAAGCTTTCTTGAAAAAGGATGCAGTATAACCATCTATTCAAGGAGCTTTGTCATCTGCTATACCCATTAGGCTTTGATTAAAAAAAAAAAAGTTTCACCTCTCCGGGCCAATTCATTTAGTTGGAGAAAAATTTCACACTAAAATGTTAGTCAAATTTTTTATAATTTGATTCTAATCTATAATAAATAAAAGTAGGCGGAGATAATATTAAATAAGTTTGTTGAATTTTACGGAATATACTTACATCATTGAAATATTCTTATGCACAATATCTTTAATACATCTCAAACTATAATAACTTTTCAATCCGTAATTTCTAAAAAAAAATTCCAAACACTTATAATTAATACTTTCTTATGTCCCACAATAGTTGTTCACTATTGACTTGACATAATGATTAAGAAGAAGTAAATGATATTACCAAATCACTCTTATTAAATATAAGTCGTTTAAATATTGAAAAATTAATACTAGTTATGGGATTACCTTCAAAATATTATCTACAAATGTGCACTTATGGAATATATAATGATATATTTTTCAAAGAGGCTAAAAGGTGACTTCTAAGTTTCCTTTTTAGAAGCGCGAATAGCCAGAGACCCCTTTTATCAATTGTAAAAAAGCCTTTACAGGACTTGGTAAATTAATAAAATAATTAAAACTTGATTTGCTTCTCTAAAGCAACATTTAAGAGTAAACTTAAATAATTCTTAACCTTCCTTCGATTCTTCTACTTCATTCATAATTCTTCACGAGATCATACTTGTCACGGGATATGTCATCAAATCAAAACAGGTTACTCAATATGAAACAAAGTAAATATCTTTTAATTTAATAATCAAAATCAATAAGTCGAAAAAAATTATATATAATAGCAAACTAATAACCTAAATTAAATGGAATAGCTAGGGTTTGATTTAATTGTGCTCCATAGCAAACATTAGCTAAAATTTGCCAGCTCTCCCAAAAATCTCGTCCGCCACTCTCCATTCTCGCTCACCTCTCTCGCTTTGTACAAAGAAGTGTATAATTTTGTTTCTGTTTTGTATAAAGCGAGAGAAAAATTGTATATACACATGCAAAAATGTATATTTTCGTGTTATACACTTAATTATACAATTTACAAACATTTTACTTCAAATATTGCAGAGAAAAAGGCCAACGAATTATACAATTGCGAATTATACAATTGCAGTGAAATACAATTTTCTCTAGCTTTATACAACAGAAGTGTATATATTGTGTTTCTGTTTTTGTATAAAGCGAGGAAAACATATATCTTCTTGCTACACACTTATAATTATGCAATATACATTTTAATTCGATTCAACTGTATGCAAAACAAATTATACAATTGCAGCGAAATAGGCCAGCGAATTATACAATTTAGGCCAGCGAATTATACTATTGTATATGTATAGCAAATATACATTTTTATGTTTGTTATGGAGCACAATTATGCAAAGTTTGCTATAGTATACAAATATGAATTTTTTATTTGCTATATGTGAAAGTTTAATACTAAATAAGCTTACTTACAACTACTCCTCTTAATTGTAATTCAATGCAAATTGGTGAAACCATCTCCAATACTATTCAAAAGCTTTTAATCTGAAACACTACGGACTAGGGTTATTAATGACCAATTCTCTAGCCACATGTTCAACTTGCAAGCTGAGGTAGATGCTTTTGTCCCACTTTCAGCAGAATACCAAATTGGTAGTTATTTTTAAAAACACAATCCAAGTTAGTTAACTGAATAGACCACTAACAAAATATTAGCTTTACTTAAATTTTCATATTTCAAATCATCTTTAAAATAAAAAAATTTAAGAGAGTTTTAAGTACTAAAACTGTTTGATGGCCACTATAAAACAAAGAAAAAGTGGCGAGTTCTTTATATATTTGAGTGCTTTTGATAACTTGTATGAATTCATTGCGAGTCAAGAGATTATGTCCTTAATAGTAGGAAGAACGATAAATGTTTAAAGTAAAAAATATAAATGCTTGTAGAAATCTTCTTGCTTGAGGAAAGAAAAATCATAATCTGTCGCATAGAATTTCTCAAGAATATCACTAATTTCAAGCAACTTGTGAGTACAATACTTTGATAATTACATAAGATTAAACTTTTAATCCTACATACCTTGTAACACCTTTATTACGAGACAAATTAATAACCCTATTGCCATTATATTAAATAACTCTAGTTAATACTAACTTCAATAATCACAAAGCGATTGAGTAACTCTAACCGACAAATCAACTCAATAATCGATTAAAACTAATACAATCTACTTAATAACAGAGGAATAGATTTACAATGTAAGAGCTCAACAGGGTGGTTAAGTAAGAAGGAGAGCTTTTGGACTTTAAAATTTGTGGGCCCCAACACACTCAAGGAAAGCTTTTTGAATATTTTTTTTCAAAAAAAAATTATAATTATTGTATATCGAAAAGGTAAATATTAAATAAATCGTTCCTGTGCATCTTTATGATTTTAGGTATTAGTCAACGTGAATGTAAAGAAAAGAAGATTTGTTGAACATAACGATTTTTAGGAGCTTTTTTGCTCAAATCTGTGGGCTACAAAAACAAGTTCAATATTGTATTGTGTTCTACTACATAGTATAGTAGCCTCAAAATCTATTTTGACACCTAACGTGGAACCCGCACAAGCAAAACCTGCAAATCCACCTGTCACGACCCAAAACCGAGCCGCGACTGGCACCCACATTTACCCTCCTATGTGAGCGAACCAACCAATTTAACCCTTATCATTTCAATATATAACAACAGAAAGTAATGCGGAAGACTTAAACTCATTAATAAAAACAATTCAAAACTATTATTATTATCCCCAAAATCTGGAAGTCATCATCACAAGAACATCTATCTCAAATTACTAAACTAGGAATGTCTAAGAAGCTAAAAATACATAAAAGCTAGTCCATGCAGGAAGTTCAAGGCATCAAGACTCAAGAAGAAGATCCACCCAAGCTAAGCGTTAGCTCACCCTCAAGATCCGGTGCAGACGAAGATCGGCTTGATTTATTCTTGAGTTGAAGTTGATCAACGCTTCTTTGCATTCCACAAATAACAAAGAAGAAAACATAAAAGTAGGGGGTCAAGACAACCACAAATCGAGTAGATATCATCGGCCAACTCAAAATAGAAGATAATATATGTATCAAGTAATATCATAAAATCAACTAATATCCTTAGCATGCAACATTTACAATTACCATAACCCTTGGCCACAACACCAAGCACATAAATGAGGACTCACGCCTCCTCATCATACTCATTTGGGAATTAAGTTCATTAGATTAAATTCATTAACATATTTCAAGATTCATTATCTTTATTCCCCTCGTGTCGGTACGTGACACTCCGCTCCTCATACTATCCTGGTGCCGGAACGTGGCACTCCGATCCTCATATACTATCCTGGTGTCTAACGTGACACTCCGATCCTCATTCTATCCTGGTGCACGAACGTGGCACCCGATCCATATACTATCCTGGTGTCGAACGTGACACTCCGATCCTCATTCTATCCTGGTACCGAACGTGGCACCCGATCCATATACTATCCTGGTGTCGGAACGTGACACCCGATCCTCATTCTATCCTGCACCTAACGTGGCACCCGATCCCCTAATCTCACCACTTTCGCTCATCAAGCCTTCTTTTATACCAAGGCATCATTATTAACAAAGTAGATTAGGTTTCTTTTCAAGATTTAGGATTCAATAGCTTCATCATGCTTATTTATTCACAATTTCATAATCATATTCATGCAAGCATACAATTTAAGCATATAGAAGGGTTCACAATATTACTAACACATATCATTCGCTATTAAGAGTTTACTACGGATAGTATGAAAACCATAACCTACCTCCACCGAAGAATTGAATTCAAACAAGCAATTTCCCAAGCTTTGTGTGCTTCCTCTTCGATCGTACGTTTCCCCCTCTCTCTTCTTGTTCTTTCTATTTTTCTTATTCCAACCCTCTTTCCTTTACCCTAATTAACATATAATTAAGTGTAAAAGATGACAATAATACCCTACTAATTAATCCAAAGTTACCTCTTTTATCCCTCAAGAATTTGAGTTATTAATATAAACCCACGAAATCTGTAATTAAGGAAAGAATAGTCCAAAACGTCCCTTAAAACTTAACCGTAAATCCGACTCCAACCGGGATTACGCTACGTGACGGCCGTCGTGCTCGCGACGGTCCGTCCACGGCTTCGTCGCAAGGACCGGACTCCATTTTTCACTAAGCGAGTCCGTGGACGGTCCGCCCCGCCATTCCGCTACGAAGTTCAGAGTCGATTTTCGCACTCCAATTTCGAATTTCTAAGTATATTGAAGCGAGACATTCATGACGGGCCGTCGTGCCTATGACGGCGCCGTGGTGTCCGTAATCTTAGCCGCTTTTTCCGAAATAAAATCACGCTTCAAAACGACTAAACGGTCGTTACAATAGATACCATTTACCCATCGTTCGTCCCGAACGATCAAAAGAAAAACAATGGCGAAAAGGAGTACCTGAACCTGTAAACAGATGTGGGTATTTTTCTTGCATATCTGCCTCCTTCTCCCAAGTAGCCTCTTCAACCGGTCGATTCTTCCATTGAACTTTGATGGATGCAATCTCTCTCGACCTCAACTTGCGAACCTCTCTATCTAATATAGCAACCGGTTCCTCTTCATAAGTCAAGTTCTCATCAAACAAAATCAATCCCAACGGATGATGTAGTTTCCATCTCCATGGTATCTTTCAACATGGACACATGAAATCTGGATGTACTCAGGACAGCCTGGAGGCAAGGCTAATTTATAAGCCACCTCTCCTATTCGCTTTAGTACCTCAAATGGCCCAATGTACCTTGGACTTAGCTTACCTCTTTTACCAAACCGCATCACCCCTTTCATTGGCGAAACTTTCAACAAGACTTGTTCACCCTCCATGAACTCTAAGTCTCTAACCTTTCGATCTGCATATTCTTTTTGCCTACTTTGCCGCTTAGAAGCTTTTCTTGAATAGACTTCACTTTCTCTAATGAATCCCTCAAAAGATCGGTACCCCAAGGTCTAACCTCAAATGCATCAAACCACCCAATGGGAGATCTACACCTCCTCCAATACAATGCTTCAAATGGGGCCATATCAATGCTTGAGTGATAACTATTATTGTATGAAAACTCCGCTAAGGGTAGGAAGTTATCCCAATGACCACCAAATTCTATCACACAAGCACGAAGCATATCCTCTAATACTTGAATCGTTCGCTCAGAATGACCATCGGTCTGAGGATGGAACGCAGTACTAAGGTCCAACCTACTACCCAATTCCGCATGCAATGTTTTCCAAAACTTAGAAGTAAACTGCGTACCTCTATTTGATATGATGGATAGTGGAACCCCATGCAGTCGAACAATCTCTGAAATATAGATTTTGGCTAACTTCTCGGCATTGTAAGTCACCTTGACCGGAATGAAATGAGCAGATTTCGTTAGCCTATCAACAATCACCCAAATAGAGTCGTACTTCCCCATTGTCTTTGGAAGACCAACCACAAATTCCATTGCAATTCTTTCCCACTTCCATTCCGGAATGGGCATTCTCTGAAGTGTTCCTCCGGGCCTTTGGTGTTCATACTTTACTTGTTGACAGATTGGACACTTGGCAATAAAGTCGACAATATCACGCTTCATTCTACTCCACCAAAAGTTTTGCTTGAGGTCACAATACATCTTGGTTGCACCCGGATGTATAGAATACCTTGAACTATGAGCCTCTGTCAGAATAGTGTTGATCAAATCATCGACGCGGGGTACACATACCCTTCCTTTGATTCTCAAAACACCTTCCTCATCGATTTGTGCTTCCTTAGCCTGTCCTCGCAATACTTTATCTTGGATTCGCCTTAATTTCTCATCATCAAACTGTTTCCTTAATCTTGTCAAGAAAAGAAGATCTTGACTCCACATTAGCCAACAATCCTCCCTTCTCATTTACTTCTAACCTCATCAAGTCGTTAGCCGAGTCCGAACCTCTAGCCAACGGGCGTCTAGAAGCTTGCAAGTGAGCTAGACTTCCCATGATTCCCGCTTTCTACTTAACGCATCCGCTACAACATTCGCCTTCCCGGATGATACAAAATAGTGATGTCGTAGTCCTTCAAGAGTTCCATCCATCTCCTCCGTCTCAAATTCAAATCTTTACGAGTAAAGACATCAGTAGGCTACGATGATCTGTATAGACCTCACACTTAACCCCATATAAATAGTGTCTCCATTGCTTTAGTGCAAATACTACCGCGGCCAACTCCAAATCATGGGTCGGATAGTTACGTTCATGCACCTTTAATTGCCTCGAAGCATAAGCAATCACATTCTTCTCTTGCATTAGCACTGCACCCAAACCCGAATAGGATGCATCACAATAAACGATGAAGTTTTTACCCTCTACTGGCAAGGTAAGAATTGGTGCGGTAGTCAACAAAGTCTTAAGCTTCAAAGCTTTCCTCACATTCATCCGACCATACAAAGGGAACATTACGCTTAGTCAAGTTCACAATTGAGAAGCAATAGAAGAGAATCCTCGACGAATCGGCGGTAGTAACTAGCTAACCCCACAAAACTTCTTATTTCTGACACATTAGTGGGTCTCACCCAATTCTTCACTGTCTCAATCTTAGATGGATCTACCATCACTCCATCCTTAGAAACTACGTGCCCCAAAAAGGACACTGCATCTAGCCAAAACTCACACTTGGAGAATTTCGCATAAATCCTCAACAACTCTAACACCATTCTCAAATGCTCCTCATGTTCCTTCTTGCTCTTTGAGTATACCAATATATCATCAATAAATACGATCACGAAGAGGTCCAAATATGGCTTAAAAATCCCGTTCATCAAGCTCATGAACGCAGCAAAGGCATTCGTAAGACCAAAAGACATCACTACGAATTCGTAATGCCCATATCTAGTTCGAAAAGCAGTCTTTGGCACATCCGTCGCCCGTATCTTCAATTGATGATAACGGATCTCAAGTCGATCTTCGAGAAGACACATACACCTTGTAGTTGATCGAACAAGTCATCAATGCGAGGAAGAGGATACTTGTTCTTAATCGTTACCTTGTTCAACTGCCGGTAGTCTATGCACATCCGAAAACTCCCATCCTTCTTCTTCACAAACAAAACCGGAGCACCCCAAGGAGATGCACTTGGTCTAATAAAGCCTTTGCTCAACAACTCTTGAAGTTGTGCCTTTAACTCTCTTAACTCTGCGGGAGCCATTCTATAAGAGGGTATAGAAATGGGGCGAGTGCCTGGTTCAAGATCAACGCGAAGTCAATATCCCTATCGGTGGCATGCCAGGAAGATCTGCAGGAACACATCCAAAAATTCACGGACTATCGAAACCGACTCAATCGAAGGTACTTGAGTAGTGTCATCCTTGAGATGTGCCAAGAAAGCTAAACAACCCTTACTAATCATCTTCTGAGCACAAAGAAAGGACACGATCTGAACCGGATTGGAAGTGTAGTCGCCTCCCACACTAACGGATCGCCTGTGCTTGGCTAACGCCACGCTTTAGCATTACATTCCAAAATCGCATAATCTGAGAAAGCCAAGTCATACCTGCACTACATCAAAGTCACCCATTTCTAAAATAACCAAATCTACATAAGTGTTGCTCCCACAAAATTCACCAAACAAGACCTATACACCTTTTTAACTATCGACTACCCACCTGAGTAGAAACACGAATAGGCGTGTCAAGTAATTCACAATGTAAATTTAGACCATTAGCAAACGAGGAAGATACATAAGAAAACGTGGATCCAGGATCAAACAATACGGAAGCCATGCAATCACAAATCAAAAGGTTACCTGTGGTGACAAAGATCCGATGCCTCCGCCAGCATCTCCCAGAAAAGCGTAACAATAGGCCCCATTATTCGCTTTGTCCGTTGCCTACCATGTTGCGTAGTAGTGGCTCCGGTTGCCCATCACCTCTGCCGTTGTGGTGACCACCATTACCTCGACCACCACGCCCTCCGGAATAACGGCCTCTACCACGACCACCCCTACCTCTACCGGTGGGGTTCTCAGAACTCTGGTTTGGACAATACCTCTTAATGTGTCCAATCTCCCCACATCCATAACATTCTCTGGGTTCACGCATCGGCCTCTCAGAGAAGTGTTGACCGGTCTTAGGTGGACCCCCAACTACAGTCTGTAGTGAAGACTGAATTGGTCGAACTAAGTAGCCTCCAGAACTCTGTCCTCTAGTATACGAACCATTGAACTCACCTCCCTTTCGAAACCTTTTATTGCCGATGTCGTGGTGAAGTCGCCTGGCTTCACTCCTTCCACCTCTATCACAAAGTCTACCACCTCTTGGAAGGATTTTGTCGTTGCCGCTACTGTAAGGCGAAATCCATGATTGACCTCGACCCCCTTCACAAAACGGCGAATCCGTTCTTGTGGATCAAACAAAGTTGGGTGGCATACCTAGATAATGCGCGGAATTTAGCCTCATATGCATTAACCGTCATCCTTCCTTGCTCAAGACTCAAGAACTCATCCCTTTTTCTATCTCTCAAAGTCCTTGGGATATACTTCTCCATAAACAAGCTAGAGAATGATTCTCAAGTCATAGGGGGTGTCTCTGTTGGTTGACACTCGATATGTGACCGCCACCACATCTTGGCGTTCCCTTGAAACTGATAGCTCACGAACTCAACACCGAACCGCTCCACTATACCCATCTTGTGTAGGAGCTCATGACAATCAACCAGAAAATCATAAGCATCTTCAAATTCTGCACCCTTGAAGACTGGAGGTTTCAATTTCAAGAACTTACTGAAAAGTTCGTGGCCGATCGCTTTGTCATTATCGGTCCAAAGAGTCGACGTGGAAATGTGCCTATCTCTAATGAGGCATCCATGCGGAGCCATAGTAGCCGCGTGTCGTACCTCTGGCCGGAGGTGTTGGTGCGTAAACTACTTTGGAGGTGCGACACGATCGGATAATCCGCTAAGATAAGCAAGTACTTGGTTGATCATCTCTGGGGTAGGTTGGGGTGGCAATTCCTCATGTTGCGCTTGTTCATTCTCCCCTTCCTCACCCTCTCTTATCACCTCTTGATCGGTGGAGGAGTCACCGCCTAGTATCGGATGGGCTAGGTGCTCGCCCTTCTTCTTCTGCAGGACGCCCTCCCACGACCTCTTCCACGGCCTTCGCCGCCATTACTCTTCCTCGAGCCACACCCGTGGTTGGCTCTCGCTGCTTCTTGTCTTTCCGTTGTTCTTCTTTGGTGCGGTTGTTGCTCTAGTTCTAACCATCTCGCGAAATAGAGTGAAGATGGTCGATACCAATTTGTATCACCTAGATACCAATCGACTCAAGTAATGTACGAAAGAAAGAATGAAAGAATGGAATTTTCCTAAAGTCTTATAGCCTCTCAAGGAAAAGTAAAGGCCCCCCTACCGTTCCTTAAGACTCTACTAGACCTGTCTCGTGTGATGAGACCAACGAACCTAATGCTCGATACCAAGTTTGTCACGACCCAAAAACCGAGCCGCGATTGGCACCCACATTTACCCTCCCATGAGCTTAACCAACCAATTTAACCCTTATCATTTCAACATATAACAACAGAAAGTAATGCGGAAGACTTAAACTCATTAATAAAAACAATTCAAAACTATTATTATTATCCCCAAAATCTGGAAGTCATCATCACAAGAACATCTATCTCAAATTACTAAACTAGGAATGTCTAAGAAGCTAAAAATACATAAAAGCTAGTCCATGCCAGGAAGTTCAAGGCATCAAGACTTGAAGAAGAAGATCCACCAAGCTAGAAGTTAGCTCACCCTCAAGATCCGGTGTGACGAAGATCGCTTGATTTATTGCCGAGTTGAAGTTGATCAACGCTTGTCGCATTCCACAAATAACAAAGAAGAAAACATAAAAGTAGGGTCAAGACAACCACAAGATCGAGTAGATATCATCGCCAACTAAAAATAGAAGATAATATATGTATCAAGTAATATCATAAAATCAACTAATATCCTTAGCATGCAACATTTACAATTACCATAACCTCGCCACAACACTAAGCACATAAATGAGGACTCACGCCTCCTCATCATACTCATTCGGGAATTAAGTTCATTAGATTAAATTCATTAACATATTTCAAGATTCATTATCTTTATTCCCTCGTGTCGCAGACGTGACACTCCGCCTCATACTATCCTGGTGCCTAACGTGGCACTCCGATCCTCATATACTATCCTGGTGTCTAACGTGACACTCCGATCCTCATTCGATCCTGGTACGAACGCGTGGCACCCGATCCATATACTATCCTGGTGTCGGAACGTGACACTCCGATCCTCATTCTATCCTGGTATCTAACGTGGCACCCGATCCATATACTATCCTGGTGTCGAACGTGACACTCCGATCCTCATTCTATCCTTGTACCAAACGCAGACCCGATCCCCTAATCTCACCACTTTCGTTCATCAAGCCTTCTTTTATACCAAGGCATCATTATTAACAAAGTAGATTAGGGTTTCTTTTCAAGATTTAGGATTCAATAGCTTCATCATGCTTATTTATTCACAATTTCATAATCATATTCATGCAAGCATACAATTTAAGCATATAGAAGGGTTCACAATATTACTAACACATATCATTCGCTATTAAGAGTTTACTACGGATAGTATGAAAACCATAACCTACCTCCACCGAAGAATTGAATTCAAACAAGCAATTTCCCAAGCTTTGTGTGCTTCCTCTTCGATCGTACGTTTCCCCCTCTCTCTTCTTGTTTTTTCTATTTTTCTTATTCCAACCCTCTTTCCTTTACCCTAATTAACATATAATTAAGTGTAAAAGATGACAATAATACCCTACTAATTAATCCAAAGTTACCTCTTTTATCCCTCAAGAATTTGAGTTATTAATATAAACCCACGAAATCTGTAATTAAGGAAAGAATAGTCCAAAACGTCCCTTAAAACTTAATCAGAAATCCGACTCCAACTGGGATTACGCTACTTCGTGACGCCGTCGTGCTCGCGACGGTCCGTCACGGCTCGTCGCAAGGACCAGACTCCATTTTTCACTAAGCGAGTGCAGACGGTCCGTCCCCGCCATTCCGCTACTGAAGTTCGAGAGTCGATTTTCGGCACTCCAATTTCGTAATTTCTAAGTATATTGAAACGAGACATCTGTGACGGGCCGTCGTGCCTATGAGGGCCCGTCGTGGTGTCCGTAATCTTAGCCAGTTTTTCCAGAAATAAAATCTGCACATGATGAGGTTCTCAACACTCTCACCTTAAAAATATAGAGACATAATATATATATATATATATATATATATATATATATATATATATATATATATATATATATATATATATTATTAGACTTTAAATTTAATTTTTAAATTTTAATTTTAATTTTTAATTTTTATAATGTACAAATCGATATTTTAAAAGAACTATTTTGACTTTTAAATAACTAAACACATGAATTCTATATGATACAATACACGTAGGCCAAAATATGACATGTAGAACATATGTATTTGATTGTTCAATTTTATAGACTTGTGCACACCCAAAATTAAAGGACATATATGTAATTCGAAGTCAAGTTAAAGATACATTTATAAATTATGCCAAATATAAAAGAAGTGTTTTATGTTTTGATATATATAAAAATAATTTTAAAGTGACTTAATATAAATTAAAAAGGTTTTTGTAAAGATAAAAATTGAAAATACAAAATTTAATTATTTTTTCTATATTTTTTCTATACAAATAGATAAATTGAGACAAACAAATTGACATAAAAGTAAATCGTTACTTCTAATGTCTTTCTTTTTTAATTATTATTATCAGAAAAGCAGTTTTGGATGGGCCTAATAAAAACAGCTTTAAAAAAGTACTTTTGAAAGTGCTGAAACTTATTTTTAAAATAAGGAGTTACGTGTTTGGATAAAAATGTTGAAGTTAAAAAAAAAGTTGTTGATGTGTTTGGCAAATAAGTGCTGATAAACAGATTTTTAAATCAAAATGTCTGAAATGCCCTTAAAAACTGTTAACATAATAAAAGTTAATTAATTTATATTTTACAGCCATAAATAATTAAATTTTGCTATCATTCACATATTTCTTTCATATCACAAATTATTTATAAGAGGAATATAAACTTATTATAGATTTTAAAGATACGTAATTTGAATAGATCAAAAAAAGATTTAAGATTTTATTTTAGTTTCATCCACAGGTAATAATAATTGTCTATCATTCACATATTTATTTATTATCACAAATTATTTATAAGAGGAATATAATTTTTATTTAAGTTATAAGTGCAACTTATTTTACATTTTAATAATATATAATTTGAATAGATCACTTGAAATAATATATAATTTGAATAGATCACTTGAAAGATTTAAGTTTTCTTTTATTTTCATTCATTAATAATAATAATTATTTATTATCCACACGTGAAAAGGGAAAAATAGAAGAAAGAGATGTTAAGGTTATGTTACTAATTTGAAGATTGTATAAAAATATTAAGGGCGAAAAGGTAAAAATGTAGTCAACTTAAAACAGATTATAAGCTAAAAAATAAAAAGCACCCCTACCCCAATTTTTAACTTTTGGCTTAAAATAAGTTTTTTTAACCTAAAATAAGTTATTTTAAGTATTACCAAACAGTTAAATAAGTAAAAAACCAGTTTTTAAGTCAGTTTGATCACCTTTTAAGCTGAACCAAACAGGCTCGAAATCTATCCATCTAGTGTTGGCGGAAACAATGCCAATATTCAGGCGGCTTATTTAGGTACAAGACAAACTGAAACAAAACGTAACACAAAAATAAAGAGTAGCGTGTAAGGTTGGCTACAAATCACAATTGAGATGACATCAAAAACTCATTTTACTTTCACATATTCTCTCTTTAACTCTCATTATCTTATTCTTTCTAAAAGCTACTTTTTCTGTTGCAATACATATATATTTTTCAAAAAAAATAAAAACATATCAATTGAATGAAGATGAAAGAAATACCAACTCTTCCTCAAGACATCATCATTGAAATTCTCATCAGGTTACCTCTCAAAACTCTCTTGAAATTCAGGTCTGTTTCCAAATCATGGCTTTATTTACTCTCAGATGCACAATTCCATAAAACCCATATCAGTTTTTCTATGAACAATCCCAAATTTACCGACTACACCCTTGCTGCTATACCCACTGTTTCTGGTTTGGGCAAAATTTGTCATGTCTACACTATAAGCTCTAAAAATTCATCTGTTATTGTGTCTAAACATGGGTGTCCTTCTAAGACACTGTCTCTCTCGGCTTGGATTTTGGGGTCTTGTAATGGGTTAATTTGCTTAACTTCTGATTCCTTTAATTTAATGTTATTGAACCCGTGTACTGGAAAGTTTAGTTTATTTCCTGATTTGATGATTGAGTATGAAGTTGGTGATGATGGTGTGCATATTCGATATGGGTTTGGTTATGATGCATCTACGGATGATTATAAGGTTGTTAAGATGTTTAGTTTTCCTCGAATCGATAATGAGGGAAGACATGTTAATATGGTTAGTGTTTATAGCTTAAAGGGTAGTTCTTGGTCAAGTATTCAGGGTTTTGATAGTGGTCATGTAAATGGAAATGTTGCTGTGTTTGCCAATGGGGTTCTTCATTGGGAAGGATGTTATGATTATGTTTCGGGTGGTGTTTCGTCGGAGATTGTTACGTTGGATTTGGCTAAAGAGAGATATGGGAGGATAGCTCTGCCTAGGTATGAAGGTGGAGGTATTCATTGGACATTAGGTGAATCGAGAGGGCGTTTAGTTGCTTGTTGCAATTATGAATCAAATAAGGCAGATATGTGGGTGTTGAAGGAATATGGTGTAGAGAAAACATGGACTAAAGTGGTTACCATTTCATTTCCGGATGATCGTAGAGTTAGTATCTCGCCGTTGTTTGTGGCAGAGAATGGTGATGAGGTTCTGGTGAAGCTTGGCACAGAGGTGACACTGTACAATTCAAGGAATGCATCATTCAAGCGAATTGCCGATTATGTGTCTACGGATGATTTTCTTCAAGTTCAAGTGACTACCTACTTAGAGAGCCTTGCTTCACCTCATATTTAGTGACCTGATGGTAAATGATCTCCCTGATTGCCAGGTGCTCTGTTTTCGAATTTGTTGATAATTTGTGTCATGTCAATGCCTTTTTGTATATTTTCATATCTTGTACAGGTGCTATAAATGTCATGTTCAATTGGAGTTCTATGTTTGTATACAACTCATATCTTGCATCATCTTGTTACACAATCCTTGAATCCACTAAAGATCATCAATGTCGAATAGACGAGATTTGAGTGATGAACAGTTGGTTGAATGCATATTAAAAATGTACGTAGATCATATTCTCATGAGCTTCATCCCTAGAGTAGTCTTGTTCATTTTGGTAAGTGTTGAATAACTAACCAAAAGGGACATCTGATATACATTGTTACAATAGACACTAATTTGGTCAAGTGGTTTTAGGTTCATTATACTTGATATCCAAGTCCCTTTGACACTGGTACAACAGAGTCTTTGGTTCTTTGGGTGGCCCGTTTGTTATTTTTATGCATGTTGTATATATATATATATACACATACATAAGAGTGTCGTGGAAGCTTGCATGTGGCATGGCACCTCCACGAGCCTTAATAGATCCGATTCACCTCTGCCAGGAACTAGGGTTATGCATCATTCTGTTGTTTGTTGAACACGCTTGCCCTCAAGCATGATCAACCTTGCATAAGTGCACACAGAGAGATGTGCATCTCTGTGTACAACCGGTTGTTAGAATCGAAAATAAGCAGGTGTAAATGCGGAATCTAGCAAAACAAATCTCGAAAGATCACGAGTAAGAAGACAACGAGAAATATTCCAAAAGACACAAAGATTTAATGTGGTTCGGTCAATCAACCTACGTCCACAAAGGGGATGAGCAATCCACTATAAATATGAGAGTACAAAATACAGAGAGAAACAACCTCAACCAATTCACTCGGAATACATGGGAGATTCACACAAGTGATAACGTATCAAATTTGTGATCCATAAATTTTCTCCCTAACCAAAACTCTCATAGCTTTTAAATTGTGAATGCTGGTTAAGTTAGAAGGAGCATGTCTCTATTTATAGAGTCCTAAACCTTTTCCTATCAGCAAAAAGATTAGTCAAATTCAAAACTTTTTTTTAAACGTAAAATTTATTTATGATAAGAAATTTAAGGAAAATAAAATCCAACAGCGGTGTGTGACTGCAATGGTTTGAGTATGTGAATATCTATGTACAACGTTTGGGTCGACATGCCCGAGTGTTACACGTGGTGGATCAGGTGGTTAAGGATCCGGGCCCATCGTCTTAAATGTGAAATTGAGCTGTTGAAGTTGCTTTAGACAAAAATGGCAATTGGGCCCAAGTGAGTTGTACTCGACTCTTGGGCTAATTTTAGAAATGGTGATCAGACATTGTACAAATCGACTAATGATTAGGACATTCCAATCGACAAAGTTACCACACAGACGCACAATAATACAACCATGAGCTTTGAGAACATGAATAATCGCTAGGAAAAAACAAAGAAAGAAACTACTGGCAGTTACTCTGTTTGTTTTCATTGATGGGATTCAAATTATCTAACCATAGTTGAAAAATAAGATATATGATTTGAAATCTTGAAGCTGTTGTTTCAAAATGAAAAGAAAGGGCTTAAAAGAGGCTCCTCATATATACGGATCTTTCTTTTCATTTTCAAACAACAGCTTCAAGATTTCAAATCACACATCTTATTTTGCCAAGTGAAACCCATTACTTTGTTTTTTCAATGAAGTAATGGATTTCATGAGGCAAATTTAGGATTTCGAGAATATGGCGATAACTACTTAAAAATAAATATATATACATAAAATATCTAGTTTTACAGAGAGACTATCGATTCAGGTGCTCATTTTTAAGCTATAAATTCACCCTGCTGCTAAATCGAGATATGAATAAAACTATAATCTTCACCTTTATTTGGACAAAAAAGATCAAACATTAACAAAACTCACATAACAATTTCTTTAATCCTCCTGGTAGTGTCAGCCATAGGCGGCCTCCTTTCTGGGTGCTGGGATGTACAAGAAATAGCAAGATGCAGCAATGAAACCATTTGCTCTTCCTCACAATTCTGAAATCTAATCAACTCAGGATCAAACACTTGTGTTGTCCCCCTCTCTTGAACTATACATTTCACCCATCTAGGCAGGTCAATTCCCTCGTCGTTGATGACACTACTAGGATTTTTACCGGTTAAGAGTTCCAAGAGAACAGTGCCAAAGCTGTAGACATCAGCTTTCTGAGAAACATTTCGAATATCTGTCACCTCAGGCGCATAATATCCAGACATTTTGGAGTTTGACGTTGAGGAAATCAACTGTGTTATGCCAAATTCGGATAGACATGCATCGTAGTAGTGTGTGAGGAGGATGTTAGATGACTTGATGTTGCCATGAGTGACTTTAGGGCCTAATGAATGGAGATATTCCACACCATTGGCAACTCCTAAAGCAATTCTGCTCCGTATCACCCATGTCAATGCTTCTTTTGAAACTCCGCCACCTAACAAAATCGAAAAGGTTAAAATAGTAAAATAGTAATCGGCAAGAATACCAAATAATACTATAGTAAAAATGATAGTTCGTTTTCCAAACATTTAATACAATGTAAGTTGATATGAAACCTGTTCAACTAATTAAAGAGGCTGTCCCTCTACACAGAAATGGCTATAAAGTTCTTGTTGTATGTTCCTTTCTCTATAATATATATTACATGGGTCCTTCATTAGTTCTGATGTGAACACGAGTTTAACTGCTGCTAAGTATATCACAAATGATCTTTAGTCGTAATAGCTTAATTGTCACTAAATATGCTTTTTAGAGGTAATTAATACAAATGACAATTACATTTTAACACTCTTTGTAAATGTGGCTTAGCCTATAGCGACAGTGGATTTGATGATAAGTAACTAATGTAAAAGAGAACTACCAAATGGTCTTCTTCCTTTCCCCTGTTTTCATACCATCTCTTCCACATAAATTCAGTTTTCATAGCTAAAGCTAAAAATCAATTAGCTAGAAGATAATTCAAGGGAAAATTGTATATAATGAATGACAAACTAATAAATCAAATTAAATGTTATAACCACATTTTGATTTAATTGTGCCTTGTAGCAAACTCTTTGTCAGTCCCCTCTGTCCCTCAAACTCTCGCTCACTGTTCTCCCTTTCTCGCTTCATCTCTCGCCCGCTCCCTCTACTTTTATACAAACACAAAATGTATAAAATGTGTTTGTATTTGTGTAAAACGAGAAACAATTGTATATATACATATATTTTCGTTCCTCTCTCCCAAATCTCACTCGCCACTCTCTCAGATCTAGCTCGCCACCCTCGCCTCTGTCACTTATACAAACAGAAACGAAATGTATAAATTGTGTTTCTGTTTGTATGAAGCAAGAGGAAATTATATATACACCTGCAAATCATATATCTTCGTCCTATACACTTATAATTATACAACACATATATTTCTCTGCCCAATTTTCTTTTTCTCATTTTATATATACACAACTTATACAATTGATTTGTATACAATTGCTTTCTTTTGTATATGTATAGCGAATTATACAATTGGTTTCTTTTGTATATGTATAACGAATTATATATATATATTTATGTTTGGTATGGAGCGCAACTATGAAAACTTTAATATAACATACAAATATGAATTTTATATTTGCTATATGTGAAAGTTGCTCATAATTTAATCTCATCTAAGAATTTTAATTAAGTTGATGGGCTCCCTAACCAAAACCAGATAAAACAAACTAATTAGAACTATCATAAAGAAGTAAGTAGCAAATATTATTATTAAAACAACAATAAGGCAAAGTTTATTAGAAATAATAAGATACTTACCATGCAAAACAGCATACAAGCTTGTAGGCATAGAATCATAAACAACAAGCTTTTCCTCTCTTCCATAATAATATGCTCTAAGAGGCACCAAGTTCCCATGAGCAATTCCTCCAGATACCTCCATTTTCGCCCTAAATTCCTCCTCTGAAACACAAACATTTCTCAACCTCTTCACAACAACTTCAACATCTCTATCCAAATATGCTTTATAAGTAGTTCCAGTTAACCCTTTCCCCAACACCTCCGCGGACGCCATCAATAAATCCTCCAAACCAAAAACCTCAAAACTTTCCCCAAAATATACCATACCTTTTGTACTATCATCACAAACTCGAACTTTCTTATCCGAAAAAACATCTTCAATATCATGATTTTCTGTCACTATTGAATCATGAGGACTCGAAACTACTTGATTCGGTGTAGGAGACACGTTCACTTGACGGAAACTTTTTTTGCTCCTATAAATTGATCTCACTAACATAAACAAAACTAATAGTAGTATGCAGAATCCGATAATCGAGCCAATTACTATTCCAGCTATTGCTCCACTTGAAAGTTTATCTGATTGATTGGTGATGTTATTGTTTTCAGGACAAGGACTATGAGAGCCACAGAGTGAATTTCCGAGAAATGAAGAAGCTAGAAATTGATTTAAACTCGAAGGGATTGAACCGGTTAATCTATTGAAAGACACATTGAATTCATTGAGCTGTGAGAGGTTTTTCAAATCAGGAAGTGAGCCAGAGAAGTTGTTATTCTCCAAATACAGAGTTCTCATCCTAGTCAGATTGTTAAACGCGTCTGATATCTCACCGGAGAATCTGTTCCCTGAAAGACTCACGCGTATGAGATTGTTCAGATTGAAAAAAGTAGTTGGAATTGAACCAGAAAAGTTGTTGTTTTCCAAATTAAGTATGCGTAGCTCGGTGCATGAACCTATGTCAGGAGGAAGAAGACCGGATAAAGAGTTACTCCGAAGGCTGAGACTACGGAGTTCAGTTAAGTTTCCGATGGAATTTAAGGGCATCTCACCGGATAGACCATATCCGGGGAGCCGGAGTTCAATAACACGGTTGATTGTAGTATCACATGTGACACCTTCCCATGAGCATGGGATTGAATTGGTTGTGTTCCACCTAAGAGTGCGGCCTCTGAAGGCCGCACTCAGGCGGAGTAGAGCGGCTCTATCCGCGTTAAGGTCCGAAAAGATGCCGGAAATTAGAAGAGAAAGGAAAAGGAATGAAAGAAAATGAGTAGAAGACATTTTTGTTTTATGATTTGGTAGTGTGGATGTGTTGCTAAGTCTAATATTTTATTTTTTGTTGTTGTGTGGATTAATAACAGAAATTCATCTATAGGAAAATGACCATTGATTATTTAAGTCAATGGCGTCTACTTTATGAAGTCGTCAGTTTGGACTTGTTCAAGCTTTGTGGGATTACAAGGAATTTTCATTTTTGGGTGTTATTTATTAGTATTTGAAAAAACATTTAGGTGTTAAATGGCAAAGTCATGGTATAAAAAGTTGAATGTCAACTTGGAGTTACAAAACTTAGGTATGAGTTTGAATTTCAAATTGGTTTTCCAGAAGTTGAAAGAAAATTTACTATGAAAATTACGGATTTGGCTCCTTTTCATTTTCCTTTCCTTCATTTTTTTCAAGTTCTTGATTTTCCTTTCCTTCGTTTTTTTCAAGTTCTTGCTTCAATGTGAGACACATGGCATAGGTAAAAACTAATGGTTAAGATTTAATTGAATAAAAATAAGATTTTAATTATAATTTAGATAATTAATATTTCATAAAAAATAATAATACCACAATCATAAAAATATATTATCTTGTCATAAATATATTATTAAAAGAAATCGTTTTCTTACTACTATTATCTTCTGTTTTGTCCATAAATATATTATAAAATTATTTCTCTTTTTCTAATTTTTTTTTCCGTGCGAGTATTATAAATAATATTGTAGCCTGTCGATAAGTCATATTTGGTGGAGATATTCCCAAAATAGTTTGAAGATTACTAAAAGCTGGTGAAAGTAGAGAGAATTAAATTGAAGTATTCAGTTAAGGAATTCAATGATTTACAACACATTTTGATTCTATAATTATATTTTGTAAATTATAGAGAGATCCTAAATGAGGCTTGTTGTGTTTGTGTATATAGACAAACTAGTGAGTTGTGTATCTATTGAACTACACATGCCAGAGCTTTTGCATTGCTAATAATATTAATATTGGTCCAGTTTAAAAGTTTAGAGTTTTTTAGTTTAGTTACAAGTTGTTTAGTGTAGTCATATTAGTCCTCTATAATATTAGAACCTACTTCATTAATATAAAATTTATTTGATCTTAACTATGCTATATGGAAATTAGAGACGTTAAAAAGGAAAAGAAACATTCTAGAGTGAAAAAGTAGGACAAACAAATTGAATGAGATTACATCCCAACAGCGATAAGGATTTTTCCAATATAAATGACGTTATTAAATTAGGAATAATTTTATTTTTTTAGAGTCGTCATTTTAAAATTGAGTCCACGAATAAATGATTCTTATTTTGATCTGTGAACTAGAAATTCAAATAAGGTATTTTGTTAAACGAAGAAAAGGTATTACGCATCCCTCGAGTCCCGTAATTCTACCACGGTCGCTTTTATTGACTTATACTTATTTTTTACTATTTTTTGAATATTATTTTCAGGTCATGACTTGTTCGCATTTTTATTATTGAATCTTATTGATCTTAAGTCGGATTCATAACTGCATTCTCGATTGTCTTTTCCTCTCGAGTATCTCACACCTAATAATTTTTATTTATACCCTCTTGATTTAAATTAATGAAAGTTAATTAATTATGAAAATAATTTGGCCAAGGTGCATATAAAGCACCTTGAGTGTCTTTTCGTATCTCAAAAAGATATGTAACCACATTCTTAATTGAAACAAATATTTTTTAGCATGCCTCAAACTCATTTAGTTATTAAAAATTAATTTTTTTGCTTTATACATAAAACCAAATAAAGTAAAACAAAGCTAAATGTTGATGATACAATATATAATTTTGGAAGTATACATTTTCTATTCAAACAAAACAATAACGAATTGTTAAAAATAAATCTCAATCTTTATTGGATAAAACAAACAACAACAATTTTTTTTCACCAAAAAAAGCATTTAAAAAAAGATATAACACTTAAAATATTCTTTCATTTCATTCAAATTATGAATAAAACAAAAGTATAAGAAATGTATCATAATAATTACATCAAATTTCCTGAATAAATTAAAGTACTGAGATAAAGTTTAATCTGAAATAAAGAGAATAAATATCGTAAAATTTTGATCGATTTGCAGTGTTCTTTTTTTTGCTTTTTCTTTGTAATAAACGTTTGTATGCGTTGAAAGTGTGTTGCTATGTGTTGTGTATGTATGAGTAGTATGTATATAATGTAAGGGAGGGGCTGTACGTGGAGTGGAAAATGGTTGGGGTAGTGGGATAAGGGTAGTGGGTGTGGGGAGTGGGGAGTGGAGAGTAAAAGTTTAATTTCTTTTTTTATAATTAATTATATTTAAAAATTATAATAATACTAATAATAATAATAATAATAATAATAATAATAATATTAACTAATTATTTTAAACTTACAAAACATAAAAAAGGTTAAAATAAAGTTGTTATTAGCATCGCCGTCTACGAACTTGTGATCCATATCTCTCAACTGGATGAAAAATCCTAAATAAAAAATAATAAACTGATTTTACTTAACAATTTTAACTCGATTCGATCCACCTAATAATATAACCTAATTCTTTTACCTTAATTAACAACTTTTTTTCAATTTTCCTTTCTAATAATTATGTCCAAAACCCCAAATCAAATAAGGGTTGTTTGGAAGTTGAAAATTGAATTTATATAATTGGGTGTAATTACGTTGTCTGTTTTGTCCGATTGAATAACTAATTACTTGGTTAGTAAGTAATTAGTGTAATTGGCACGAGTAATTACACTCTACAGAGAGAGACAGAAAAATTGTGAATTGCTGGTAATTACATTGTGTAATTACATGATTTAATTACCAATGGATTATTTTTAATTTTAATTTTTAATTTCTATTTTGATTTTTTTGTTTTAATTTTTACCACTATTATTTTTTAAAGTTTTTTTTATTCTAAAAGTTCATTTTTTTTTATTTTATACTATTATATTTGAATTTCTTTTTATTCTTAACCTTACTTTACGTGTTTCTATGCAATTTTTTTTCGTATTATCTATTTCTTTATGTAATGCGTATTTTCTCATTAGCATAATTTTATTAGTATTCTGATTTTTAAAATTAAAATAGAATTTATGTTAAGTAAGGCTATAGACTTGTGTTTCTTTTTTTAAAAAAGTTAAAATCATATTTATGTATGCTGTGTTGAAATTTGCTATAAGAGTATTATGTTAAATTTTTTGTTTTGAATTTATAACTTATGTAATATTTCTAGTTTCATTTGTTTTAGTAATTTTAAATTTACATTGCACGTCATTTTTAATTAGACTCGATAGATTATCTTTCACGCAGACATCTCATGATGTTCATAGAAAATTTCATACTTTGTAATTTTTATGATCAATTCAATTAAAATATATTAATTTAATAACTATAAATCAACTATTTTTTCATAGAATATATGTTTATTGAAAGACTGGAATTTGTCCAGCCAGCGAATCAGAAACATTATGTTCAAATCTTCCATGGTGATTATGTTGTTTCACATCCAATTAGTTTTTTTCTGTTCACTAAATTCGTATTTTCCTTCCTTTCACTCTCTTGTTAATGGAATATATAGTTTCAAAAGTACATTCAACAAAATGAGTTGTAAATCATTGAAACGAAACTGTGTTGAAAAGAGAGGTTTCATATATATAATTCAAAAAACAAAAAAAACAGAGTTGTGATAAGTCTACAACTACGTCTAATACACGTTCAGTACAAGCTAAACTACATCACCAATATAATTCAAACGAAACTGTTTCCGTCTCTGTAAGGTCCCTCATTGCCAGCTCTCCACTTTCGAGTTCCACACACGGATGCTCCGTCTCAAATTTACTGACTTTTACGTCTTTTAATTGACTAGATTTGCGACGCTTGCTTTCATGACAAGTAGAACGCCTCGAACTCCTCATATACATTAAACGATCCATGAAACAACATATCATTTGAATGGTTGATTTTAGGACGAGTCTGCTAGGATGACAACTCCATAGCAAAGCATCCACAAGTAATCTCGGGTACTTGTTAGACGATTCTATACATACAACTAAATCGTGCACTTTGGGTGTTGCAACTATAGAATTCAGTACCAAATCTTTCATGTTGATCTCACCGCATTCCTCAAAACTAATGGAAACTAGAGACCAAGAGCTCGACTTTGATAGAAATTTCCTCAACTCACCAAACCATGCAGCATTCAATTTTTTCAAGTTATCAAGATATATTTCTGATTTCTTCAACTGGCGAGACATTTTTGCAATTTTAAGCTCAGGAATCTGATCGCCATCATACTCGAGTGATACCAAATTTGGTGCATCAATCTCCTGTAATCCCTTACAATTCTCAATCGCCACGAACCTTAGAGATGGACTCCCGCTGATTTTGAACCTTTCCAACCTTGTAGAAACGTTATCTAATGCCAAACTCTCAAGGAATTGAGATGTAGAAATAAGGCGCTGGAGAAATCCTTCAGATACCCTCATATCTGTTAGCTCTAAAGATTTTAGATTTCGACATTCAACAATATCAAATACAGGGGAATCTTCTCGGAAACACCCAAAATAAGACAAGTGCTGTAGAGTCGGCGTCTGGATTTTAACACTCTGGTTCCTGCAGCAACTAATAGACACTGACTTGATATTTTGAAGATTCCGCAGCTCAATCTTTGTCAATAAACGACAATGCTCAAGGATGAAATCATCAATCAAAGGACAGCAATTGAGCAGATCTCGAAGCATGTTATCGTCTAATCCAACCTCACTTAGAGAAAGCTTTCTCAAAGAATGACAGATTTTGGTAATAGATAATGAATGATCCATGAGATTACATCCGGACAGAACCAATTCTCTTAAGGAATTTGGTGCCAAGAATTTGAAAATAGGGAAAGGGTATGAAGGGAGAGAAACCTCACAAGACAAATATTTTACACCATTCTGAAGAGCAATGTCGAGCCACTTATCCATCTGAGGGAACGCAAAAGGATGAGCAAAAATTGTAACCGAAAGGTGAAAATTTTCAATAGGGATTTTCGTTTGCCTATATCGCTCCATTATTTGATCCACAATGTTCCTATCATGAATATTGTGGCCATGTTCTGAAGACACTAAGGTGAATTCCAAGTTGGGATGAGCTAACCAAGCGTGTAGCCATGTTTTCGAGACGAGGCTCAACTTGGCTGCTTCTTCAAAACTAAGGTAAGAAAGTATTTTGTGAATAAGACATTCAGACAATACGTCCATACTAGTCATGACTGGAATTTGATAGAGAGTGTATGGAATTCTTGTGTAGTATTTATAGAATGCAAATTTTGTAAGTCTTGAGAAACCCTTTCCTAGACAAAGTTGGTTAAGCTTTTCCTTTTTCTTAAAGTAATTAAGAAAATTGTGGTTTCCAATTTTTTTTTGGGGTATTATGCTTTGAGAAGGTTTATTTTGTGTGCGTATTATAAAATGGAACTTAAACTGTTTCCTTTTTTTAATTGAATTTGGACCCAAATATGTAAATTACTAAAATTGTTCAAAAACAAAAAAAAGGTCTGACCAGCCGATAAGTGGCTGGTTAATGAATTAACAAAAATTAAACAGAAAATAAGTAACAGTATAGCAAAAAATAAATTGGAAACAAATTTCCTCTAAAAGGGTCCAAGAAACAAATAGTAACTTGTTTACTTTTTTTTAGGTAAAACTGTTTTTTTTCTTTTTCATCTAAAGCAAAAAATATTATATTGATTTATCTACTTGGTTTACATGTTTTCATGTCATTTAATTTATAGTTATTTCGTTTATACAATTGGGATCGTTTGGTATAAAAAATTAATAACGTAGAGATTAGTAATGCAGGGACTAAAAATGCAGAGACTTATTTTTGTCAAGTATTTTGATTCATTGTTTTCAATCCCATCTTGTGTATGGATTAGAACTTTTTAAAATCTTCTTTTCAATTATACCCTAAAATTATTATGTAATTGGTCAAGCTAGATAATTATCGGATGATATTATTTTTTTATGGCCAGAGAAATTATTTTGTTGTCATGTTTCCTATTTTCTTTCACTTGCATTATTTGAGGATAAATAACTCTCATCTTAATAAATTGATCATTGACAAAATGTCAATTTTCAATTTAAAAAAGATAAATTATCTACTTTTAAAATTAAAAAGATGATCAAATATGGTAAAATTGAATAAATAATTTAAAGTTACACATAAAAATTGCAAATTATAGTTCTAATATATGTATGTAATTTTTAAAATTGTTCAAAATACAAATAATTAGAAAAAACCCACACACATACACAACACAAATTTAAGATCTCAAATGTCATATAGTGATATATTTGTCTTTTTAATTAGTAAATGTTAAATAATTCACATTCCAAATTTGTATTAATTTATATTGAATTTATTTAATAACAAACAAGTCTCTCTAAATAATTTGTAAGCTAATTTATTTAAATAAATTTACTAACGCAAATATAAATATAAAATCAAAAAAATAAACAAAATAATTAAAATGATTTGAGGGATATTTTTATCTTTACATAGACTTATTCCATGGCTATGGATTACTAATACCTCCAAATGGAAGGTATTAGTAATAAATCCTATAATACCATAGGATGTATAACTAATCCATTGGCTCAAATTCTATCAAACATAGTATTAAATAATATCATACATAATACATGAATTATTTATTTTAATACGATCTACCAAACGACCCCTTAGTTTGATGTACATTCTTAAACCACACCTCTTTCACTAAAGCTGTGCTTTTGTTTTCATAAAGATGACATGTTTGAATCAGAACACACATCTAAATATTTAGATGTGTATCAAGATTTAGACCTTTAAATCTATATGCGCATTTGAATATTTAAAATGTTGTATTAAGATCTGAATATTAAATAGTTAAAATTATCTATTTTTCAACATTTTAATGTATAAAATTAGATTATGTTTAAGGAATAATAAATATAAATACAAATAAAATACTAAATTGTAATCAAAATAAAAGGAAAGGCAAAGAAAATAAAAAATATTAAATGAAATCAATGGAAAAAAAGAGGGATAAAACAATGTATGAAGGTAAAAAATGAAGAAAAAAAAGGTTTACATATTAGGTAAATGATTTTTTTTTTTTAAAAATAAAATAAAATATATATATATATATATATATATATATATATATATATATATATATATATCCACTTATATTAAATATACGAGATAAAGAAAATAACAAGATTTTTTTTAAAAAAAATTAACAAATATTTAAAAAGAAAAAGGTATAAAAAACATATACACAAAAAACGTCTAAATTTGTTTTGATAAATAATAAATGAATATTTGAAAGAATCCCAAAGAACGTCAAGAAACAATACATGGAGTCAAGGTAACTGCATAGACAGAGGTAAACTTTCCTAAAAGCCTAATAATTAACTGCATTGGAAACGATGAATCATCTTATACTCCCTCCTTTAAAATTGAGGAAAGACTCAAAATAGTCCATCATCTTTGGATTAAGGCTCAAAGTCATTCTTGAGTTTCACATAAAAGTACTAATAGTCCCTCATGTTTTCAATATTGGTGCACTTTTAGTCCTCTTCTAAAATTTTACCTATTTTTTAGCATTAATTTTGTCCAGAATTTTTAAGTAAGGAATATACAATCGTAAGATGAGGGTTTAGGGTTAAGGCAACCTTGAAAAAAATTAAGTTTTTTTTTTTATGATACAATAAAACTAAATGAAGCATTTTCAATATATTTTTTCTAAAAAAAAACTTTATTTTCTCTATGTTGAATTATTAAGTAGAGTATTATTTACTCATGAAATATGGATAAACTTGTATTTTACCCAACCTATCCATATCAAATATGGACGGATTGAATCACGACAACTTTCACATATAGCAAACATAAAATTCATATTTGTATGCTATAACAAATTTTGCATAATTGCACTCCATAGCAAACATGAATATGCATAATTCACTATACATATACAAAGAAATTAATTGTATAATTCACTATACATATACAAAAGAAAGCAGTTGTATACAAATCAATTGTATAATTTATGTATGTAAAAAACGAGAAAGAGATAAAGACAAAAGAAAATTGGGCAGGAAAATATTTATATTGTATAATTATAAATGTATAGAGCCCTGAGTGACTTTAGGGCCTAATGAATGGAGATATTCCATACCATTGGCAACTCCTAATGAGAAGAAGCAAACGAGAGAGGGAGGGATGTAACTGACAAACAGTTTGCTACATAGCACAATTAAATCAAAGTGTGATTATAGCATTTAATTTGATTTATTAATTTACCATCATATACAATTTTCTCTTGAATTATTACCCATTTTCAACCCGTCCAAATTTAACCCAACCCGCCCACTTGTCACCACTGATGTTCACTCAATTGAACAAATGTTTGTTTCTACATATCTATCGTGCATTCTTGCCTATTTCTTATCATAGATAAACACCAGTATTCCATATTTAAGTAGAGGAACACATTGATTTATTTGCTTGTTGTACACCTTTCCTTTTGATGCATCTGTAAATTCAAAGATTATACAAAAATATAGAAAACTTTATTTGAAACTTTATCAAGCTGAAGCAACCAAGAATTAAACAAAACAAACAACAAAAGCAAAGAATCTAAGATCTTTTTAAAAAAAAGAAGAGCTAATTCACTATGGTTGAGAGTCTCCTCTGATTTCATGCCGAGAGTGCAACTTTTCGCCTCCCATACATATTGTCTTCTTAGTTCTTAGAGCTTTTACTCATCGGCAGAATGTAATGTAACTCACTTTGTAACAGATCGACTATGATGGTGCTAAGAACGGATAAAAGATTGATTCCGGGTAGCATTACTGTATAAACTCATCCCTGTCTGATTTTGCCAGCTTGAGTTAATAGGCAAAATGATATGGAACTCCAACTCTCAATCTTGTGTTGCCCTGCAGAAGGTAGTATTCAAAAACCAGCAGTTCCTTTCCCACAATAGCATGTTGGCACTGTGCTTTGTCTTTTTTGATGACAAAGGAACCCCCATTCGTACCCTTTGGGTGCACACAGGAGAGGTAAACTACACTTGACAAGCCCCGTGCAACCGAAAAAGCATTCAAGGGGTTTCAAACTTGTGACCACCTATTTGAAATATCCCTTGCTCAACCAACTCATCCACCCTGGGGGTATGTTGCAAACTGCGGTTGCACTACATTCGAACCATTGAGTCAGAGAAAGTGGAGGATAAATAAACTTTGGAGGAACTTCCAAGCTGACTTTTAAGATTCAAAAAGGCCAATTTTGTCCGTGTCACCTACTTTTGTAAAGAATGAAATTTTGAAAGAACCAGTTCCAACCATAAGTATCATACGAAGGACTTTATTCCCTTTGATGATACAATTTGTCTGCCTAAGAGCCAAAATTTCACTCTTACTTCTTTTTGCCAAAATCTGGAATCATCGAGTAAGATTTATCATTATGCATAAGACCACAAAAGAAACCATAGCACAAATGTTCATCAGTCATTCATCGATCCATAACTTTTCAACCTTCCTCTACAAAATGTGGCGAAACAAGACTTCTCGTGTACAAACTAAATTGAATTTCATAACCACGATGGATCTGAACCTGAGGATGCTTAAAAGTGTTGTCTGTTGAATTATATATCAATAAACTTGAACCATCTTGCAGCAAAATTTCATCATTATGGGAGATGAAAACTGGAAAAGGCGAGTGCTCAATAGCTCTAAAATAAGGGATTGAAGCCACCTTAGTCCACGACTTCACAAGTCCATATGCCTTCATTACCCACACATCCATCCGAACCTTATAATAATCACAAAATACACATAGATTACCACCTAAAATCCCTAATTCCCAATCAAAATTACCATAAACAAGATCAGGCAATGCTACATTTTCATACGTCTCATCGACCAGATTTAATGAAAAAACAAACCATGAGTCGTTCTTATCACTAACACGGGTGGCGATCCAATGAAGTCTTCCATTCACAAATTTAGCAGGATCGTTGCAAAATATAACACCGGGGTACTCTTGAATCATCTTCCAAGAATTAGTTCTTAGACTATAAACCCTAAACTCATTCTGAAACCCATACTCACTATGTGAACTTCCCACAACTTGTACAACTTTATAATCATCTTGACACTCATTATAACCAATACCATAAGCCAGATACGAACTACAATCCACATTACTTCCTGAAATTGGAAGTTTCTTCGACTTTCCTATAGACGGATTCCATAGAAATAAATCGCGAACACCACTAGAAATACAGAGCAACCCATCACAAGAACCCACAAAGTTATAATCAACAAGTGGGTCTTTATAAGGAAAATTAAGGTCATCAGGTACATGGGGAGATTCTTGATACCTAATTGCATAAAGAGAGCAAGTGTAAAATTTTAGGCTATACTCATAACAAGAGGTACTAAGAAGAAGCATGTCAAAATCTTGTTTGTTGGTTGAAAATTTTAGATGGGTTTTGATGAATTGACGAGTTGAGATTAGAGAAAGCCAAGATTTAGAAACGGACCTCATTCTCAACAAGGATTTGACGGGTAGCCTTACCAGTATTTCAGATATAATTTCTGGAGGAAGAAGTGACACGAATTCTGATTCATGCGCCATTGATGTTGTTGCCCGGTAAAAAAGAGAGGTTTTAGCTGAGCCTGAGCTTTAACCCTTTCAATGAAGTGAGATAGGGTTTTAGGTTTTCAATTTTTGTGTGTTAATTTCATGGATTACTGGTAGGAGGTGAAACATATACTATAATTTTTTCTTTTCTTTAGTTAAAACTAGAGAAACTTACATAATGACTATAGTTTGTGGGTTATCAGATTTTTTTTAGCTATAATTATCATAATTACTTTATGTAGCTATAATTATTATGATAAAATCGCTATATTTTATGTATTCAAAGCTTATTTATTTTGTATACTATAATATAATTCATAATTAGATGATATTAAAAATGACAGTTTTTTTTAAAAATAAGGCAATAACTTAAATCACGCCAATTTACATTGTCATACTACCCATTATTAAAAAAAACCATCTATATTTAGTTGATCTCATGTTTTAAGATTATTTAGTGTGTAAACACACAAAATATTTTTAATGGAAAAGGGTCTAAAATACCTTTAAAGTATTGGAAATGGTACAAAATTATCCTCCATCCAACTATTGGCTCCAAAATACCCTTCTCACCCACCTATTGGGTCCAAAATACCTTTGTCATTCACCTTTTGGTTCAAAATTGACCACTTATTTAACGGTTTTATATTTAAACTATTTAAATATTTTTTTAAATACGCGGCGCTCAACTATTTATTATAATTTAACTTATTAATATAATTTATAAATCAATCCACTACCACCCATTACTAATTAAACCCCTCTAAATTAATATCCGTCACATTATTAATACAACAACATATTAGCTACTACCAATTGAGTGTTTTTAAAAATTTGAGGCGAAAATATCTATAGAAGTAAATTATCATACATTCAAGTGTCTAAATAAAATTAACGATAAATTTAAAAGTCTGATTATGTTTATCTTAATTATTATTACATCTCAATTATGTGATGTTACTTCATAGGTAACTTTTTTTATAAATAATATATTAAAGGTTTTAAAAAAAATAATAAGTATTTATAAAATTATATTTTAAAAAATGCATGAATTAATTTGGATTGTATTACTTCTTTACCTTTAATCATAAATTTCTCATTCAATCTTGAAAGAAAGTGTCCTCCTAAATAAGCGTCTCAACCTATATTTAATTGGGGCTTTGATTCGGACTCGAATAATTTTGAATGTTATTTTCAGAAATCTTTAATTTCATCGTGTTTTAGTAGTGTTTATGATGATTTTGATATTATAATTGAATTATTAATTGGGTGAGATTTAGTTAGTAATTAGTGAGTAGTGTGTTGATTTATTAATTATATTAATAAATTAAATTTTAACCAATAGTTGAACGTCAAGTATTTTAAAAAATATTTAAATAGTTTAATTTTAAAACAATTAAAAAAGTGGTCAATTTTGAATCCAAAGGTGGATGACAATGGTATTTTGGAGCCAATAGGTGGATGAAAAGAACATTTTGAAGCTAATAGGTGGATGAAGGGTAATTTTGTACCATTTTCAAAACTTTAAGGGTATTTTATGCCCTTTTCCGTATTTTTAAAAAAATTATCAATTTTTTATAATAATTAAAAAAAAAAAGCAACATATTTCTGAGCATCTTTTATTGATTCGGGCTAAGATTTGTCTTCAAGCAATGGATTATATTGTTATTTATAGATTCACATATACGTAGCTTCAATTAGAAATTAATATAACACATGATATCCATTTCACTGCATATGCATAAACAAAAATTAATAATAAAATACATAACAATATAGTAATAATAAACTTATAATGATAAAGTATAAATAAATACAATGAATATACATACATTGAATATAACAGCTATACCAACTAAATATGCATTCATATCATATATAAACGGATAGAATAAATATAATTCCCGATTTATTAAATAATTATACGGTAAATACACTAATACACCTATTGTTTGAATATGGTATACATATATTTGTTTGATAACTAAATGTATCCATATATAATAACATATTAAAATATAATTTTTTTTAAAAAAAATCATTTTATTTATGTATACATGTATGATACTGTATACATATATCAAAATGTATACTTATATAAGGAAAAAGGAAATACATGTATTGATAACTAGACATTTTCATGTATTAAGAAAATCAACAATGAAGTGTGCAAATATCTACCTATATTGTCCAATTTAATGTGAAGTTAGTAATGATATAAACACAAAAAATTATACAAGTATTCAATTGTATGCAAAATAAGTGGGAACAAGTAAATACAAACTAATTGGGGAATGATAAAATACTTTTTTGGTGGTTTTTGTTGTTCTTCGGGAACACTTATTTTTCTTTCTATTAAACCTTTTTTTTTAATATAGATTTTGAAGTTTGAACATTATTCATTTGGATCGGTATGGGGTCATTCTGATTTTTATCAAATAATGTAATATCTCGCGTAACATTCTTCATAATACTAATCTTCGCATTTTAATGGAGAGAATAAAAGGTTCAACTAAAATACTGAATTTAAAATTATAGACACTCTTATACAAATACTATGAAAAACTAAACGAGGAGAATAAATTGATGCTACCTGAAAAATAAGTATACCGAAAACATAAGGAGTTGTGGGCTTGTGGCCGAGAAAGACACCTAGACAAAGCATATTGACATGCAAGTTTATCTTTGCTGATTAATAGTAAAATATATTCATATATAATAATTATTTTGAATATTAGCTATAGACACTAAATACTTATAAATGTTAGCTATAGTTTTTCCATGAAGAACTAAAAAAATCGTTCCTAAAATCATACAAAAGGATCTTGAATTGAAAGGAATTGGGGGAAAATATAAAAAAATTGTAATATAGAGATATTGATGAAAGAGAACATATTGATGGGACATACTTAATTGTTAGTGTAATAATAACTTTTTTATTTATTATTTATTATTTATTAATATTAAATATAAAAAAAAATTGACTATTGATAGATAATTAACTTTGTTATTTATTGTATAGTTATAGTCATATAACATAAAAAATTAAATTATAGCTATTTTTAAAATCGAGAATTAAATTTAAAAAATCAAAGTTGAAGAAAACAATTATTGAAAAATCTTTGGTAAAAACTAGATTTTCTCCAATTGAGTAAAGTCCAAATAAAGCAGGTAGAGCTGTCAAAAAGGGCCGGTTCAGCCCAGTCCCACCCGGCTCAAGAAATAAAGCAAATAGAGCTATAAAAAAGGGGTCGGGCCAGCCCAGCCTATTCCTACCCGGCTTAAGCCTCGAGCGCCAAGGAGTTTGAAGAGTTAGGGCGGGTCGACCCTTCATTTTGGAAGGCCTTGAAAATTCTCAACTTAGTCCAACCCTAGAAGGGCCGAGGGCTGGGGCGGGCAAACCCTTCTTTTTTCAATTTTTTTTTCTTTTCAAACTAATAATTTATAACATCAAGAAAATGAAATGATTTTCAAATCAAATATGACAAAGGTGTTGTTTTAATAACAATCGCAAAAAATCTAGTATATTTAACATGTATCTCACATACCAGATACGCGAGCGTGATAAGAGAGTGACAAACAAAATGTGAGTGAAGTGAGAGCGCGAGATTTGCCTATGTATCCTAGATACTTGCAAATTTACTTGGATAGAGTGTATCTAGAACAAACTAACTTAATTTTGAGTCTATATATTTCGAAATACTTGTATCTCGACGAACCAAAATATAATAAAATTAATAATATTACAACATAGTATGTAATTAAATAATTTGATTATATACTAGTGAGACAATTGTAAATTGCCATTATATAAAAAGTTTGGCCCATGGATTGACCGTGGCCCGACCCCAATCAAGTCTAAAAGGACAAGGGCTTATATGGTCTGGCTTATAAGCGTTAATTTTAAATGGAAAAAATTATATATAATGACAAACTAATAAATCAAATTAAATGTTATAACTACACTTTGATTTAATTGTGCTCTGTAGCAAACTGTTTGTCAGTCGCCTCTCTCTCTCTCAAACTCTCGCTCGCCAGTCTCCCTCTCTCGCTCGCTCCCTTTCACTTTATACAAACACAAATGTATAAAATGTGTTTGTGTTTGTATAAACGAGAAAAAATTGTATATATGCATATATTTTCGTTTCCCTCTCTCCTCGATCTTGCTCGCTACTCTCCCCGATCTCACTCGTCATCCTCGCTCCTATAGCTTATACAAACAGAAATGAAATGTATAAATTGTGTTTCTGTTTGTATAAAATGATCAAAAATTGTATATACAAATGCAAATACATATATTTTCGTCCTATACACTTATAATTATACAATACAAATATTCCTAATCCGCACTTTTTTTGTCTTTCTCTCTTTCTTGTTTTATACATACACAAATTATACAATTGATTTGTATACAACTGCTTTCTTTTGTATATGTATAGAGAATTATACAATTGATCTCTTTGTATATGTATAGCGAATTATACAACTATTTTTTTTTATATATGTATAGCAAAATATACATATTTATGTTTGATGTGGAACGCAATATACAAACTTTGTTATAGCATACAAATATGATTTTATGTTTGCTATATGTGAAAGTTGCTCATTTTAAATTGTCTTGAAAAAATTATCTCAATCTACCCTAATAACGGGTTGGGTTGGGTTGGTCCCTTGGGCTAAGCCCGTGTTGCCGGCTCTAAAAGAAGGAATAATTTTTGCATCAACAATCAAAAGAGTTTAAATTGCTTATAGAAGCCAGCTAGCTCTAATCCATTATCAAGCATAGAAGAGCAAGAACAAACTTCTCTTTATACAATTTCAGTCAAGAAGTCCAGTTTCAACAACATAATCAGTGAAATTCGACACGAGGGGTCAGGGAGTGAAAAGTGTACGCAAACTTTACCTACCTCATGGAGATAGAGGGGAGATGTTTCCAAAAGGCTCAGAGAACACATATCAAAAGTAGATTTATGAAGATATAGCAAATAAGAGGAGTCAAGAAGCCTGGTTCAAAAGTCTACTAAAAGGTTTGGCGAAAATCAGTTGCAGATAAAGGTAAATAAGAACTAGCCAGAAACAAAAATAAGTTTTACACTCTTCTCCTCTTCTCATCATTCAGTATATCTTATCATCTCATTTGAGTTCACTTGGCTGCTTTTTCAAAACTAAGATAAGAGAGTATTTTGTGAATAACGCACACAGACAACACGTTCATGCTAGTCATGACTGCAATATGATACAGATTCTATGGAATTCTATTGTATTTATAGAATGCAAATATTGTAATCCTGTCTTAGCTAGAATTGGAAATAAGGAAAAACTAAGCTAAATCCTTTCCTAGTTAAAATTGGTTAAGGTTTTTTTTTTCTTATTTGTTATTTTAATTAATCGGTTAAGTTCTTAAAGTATTTTAATTGTAGGATACCAAAAATGGAGAACCAAACCAAAAAATCAAAGTTGAAGAAAACAAGTAATGAAAAATCTTTGATGAATACTAGATTTTCTCAGCAATTAATAGAGTTTAAATTGCTTAGACCATCTCGAACTCACATGTATTTTATTCTCTATTCTCTATATTTGGATAGTAAAATAGAGAATGCCCTCTTTAACCCCTCTCCATATTACTCTAGATACTCCATTTATAGATAGGTGGCTATTTGCACTCTCTATTTCACTTTTTTAATATTTTATTATTATTTTTATTACTTTTCAATTAACATAGTATTTTATAAATAATTTCATTAATTAATATCTAATATTCATGATTCTTTTTAAATGTAATATACTATTTTTAAAAATATATTATCTAATAATATATACTACTTTAATTTCAATTAATATATTTTAAATAATTTTCACCAATAATAAAATTTTATTTTATTATTAATTTTCCTTATAAAAAATACACAAAATTAAAATGGTAAGATGAAAAAATTAATTTAAATACAAATAACAATACAATACATAACATAATAATTTAAATACAAGATAAAAATCAAATATATAACATAATAATTAATTCGCGATGAAACAAGAATCATGTCGAAAAGATGAAACGTGCATTCGGAGTTTTGTCACATTTTGGAGAAAGGAAGTGCTACATTATGCTAGCGTTTGGCCATAGATTTCCAAATATTCTTGGCAAATATTATTTGTGTAAAAATTTGGGTGAAATTTCACCATGTGTTTGGCCATAAAATTTGGGAAATATATTTCACCTTTTTAGAAAAATATGATTTATACACACAAGTTTTAAAACTATCAAAACTAACTAAAAGTTTGTATTACAAGTCAATTAAATGTTAGTTACAACAATAACAAATAATGTCCATGACACTGAAGCAATGTGGTAATTTGGAGTGAGTGCAACAAGAATTATTCCATACATCGTGAAGTAGATAAAGTACATGACTTTGTTACCTAAAGCCAATTTTTAATAATTTTCATCAACAATCATATCATTATTTAATATTCACTAAATATTTCATCACTATTTTGGTGTTCACGTAAAAAATGATGTAATGCAACGCAAGCAAATACTAGAGAGGATGTTTTTGTAAAAGATAAAAGATTGGGGTAAAATTTTAATTTTTAAAATATTCCAAATAATGATATTTGGCCCAAATACTAGAAAAAAACTAGTATTTGGAAATTTGGGATATTTGCCAAAAATATTTGCCAAATAATAACAAATTGTATGGACAAACATTATTTGCCAAATTTTTTTCAAATATTATTTGGAAAATTTATGGCCAAACAGGCCCATATATATAATGACTACATGTATTATACTACACAACAAGATAATTGAGGACATAATCTTAATGCACCAATTTAAGATGTCGTAGAGGCTCCAACTGCAATGACAGAAATGTGGGTAGATGAAAAATCTCCGATTTGAACAATTTTTAGCTTGACATAATAAAATTAAGGACAAAAATGCTCATTTTGAACTCCGTAATGCATTAATAGAGAATTTATGGGAGCAGTGTAATAATTTCAAAAATTGAGTGTCTATTGTAATGTTTATATATTTGTATTTACGTTTATTTGAATTTGTTCATTAATTTATATATTATATAATATTTTTGTTTCATGATATTTAAAAATTTAGAATAAAATATAATTAATATTGAATAAAAAAATTGAAAAATAAAATTTTTATCACATGAGAATTATATAAAGTAATCATTGGAAAAAAGAAATAAATGATTTATATGAAATAAGAAAATAAGAATGAAATAGAAATAATAATATAATATTATGGAGCGAAAAAAAGATTTAAAGAGTAAAATAGAGAATTGAATTAGAGTTGGTTGTCTGGAAAAAAAATAGAGAACGCTATATTTGGAGAGTAAAATAGAGGGTAGGGTTAAAGATGCCCTTATAGAAGCCACAACTAGCTCTAACCCATTTTCAAGCATAGAAGAGCAAAAACACTTCTCTTCATACAATTTTCTGTCAAGAAGAAGCCTAGTTTCAACTAGTGAAATCATAGGTGGGGTCTGAGGGTGTAGATTGTACACAGACTTTCTCCTACCTCATGGATGTAGAGGAGATGTTTCCGAAAGTCTTAGACAACACATATCCAAGTAGATTTATAAGGAGAGTGTTAAAATACGTAAACAAAGAGAATAGTTTTTGGTTAATTTTTTTTGTATATTGCTCTTGTGAAATAACTATTACATTTATACAGGTAAGATGGAAAGAAATACGGAACCAGATAAGGAAAAAGATTATACAGAATATATTACTAACATAATTAGTCTATTTTGTTCCTATAATTATTTTGCTAAGTATGGGTATTTTCTACACTCCCCCTCAAGTTGTGCACTCGGATTTCCAATGCTCAACTTGCGCAAGACATTCTTTGAAAGCTTCAAGACTTAACCTTGGTTAGGATGTCTGCCAGTTGATCTTTTGATCGAACAAATGGAAGTTTGATAACCTTGTCTTCTAACTTGTCTTTGATGAAGTGTCGATCAACCTCAACATGTTTTGTTCTGTCATGTTGGAATGATTTCGAAATACTTATTCTCGCTTTGTTGTCGCAAAATAACTTGCAGTGTCTTCGAGGAAAACCGAGTTCATTTAGCGCTTTCTAATCCATAGGATTTGATTATTCCTTTCACAATTCCTCTGAACTCGACTTCCGTGACTGACAGTGGCTACAACCTCGCTTGCTTCTCCAAGTGACTGATTCCCTCCTACCAAGGTGAAGTATCCGTAAGTGGATTTCTTTCATCTCGATCTCCTACCTAATCTGCATCGGTGTAGGCAATTATATCGAGGCTATCATTTTTCCGAAGTAGATCCGGTCTGCTTGTACCGCTTTAGATACCTCGGAATCCTCATTCTTCTTTGTCGTGTGATGTATTTGAGGTAGATGCATGAATCTACTCACTATCCCCAATCGCATATGCAATATCTGGTCTTGTGTGAGCTAGATAGATGAGTTTCCCAACAATCTTACGATATTGTTCTTTGTCGATCGCCTTTGCCCTTACATGACCTGAAGGCCATGATTTGCTACAATTTGAGTGTCGGTAGGTTTACTACCTAACATTCTGTTTCGCTTAAAAGATCGAGAATATACTTTCGTTGGTGAATAAAGATCCTTGCGTGGATCTTAAGACTCTCTATACCAAGAAAGTACTTTAAGTTTCCTAGATCTTTCATCTCAAATTCCTCAAAGCTTGACTTCCCTTTAAGGTAACAATTTCTTCCTCATCATTTCCGGTGATGATCATATCATCTACATATATAATTAGACAGGTGATTTTCTGATTTGCCCCTTTTATGAATAAAGTATGATCAGAATTACTCTGTCTGTACCCAAATTTCTTCATAGCCTTAGTGAACCTTCCAAACCAAGCTCTTGGAGACTGCTTTAAACCATACAGGGCTTTCTTCAATTTACATCCTTCTCCATCTTTAAAGTCATGAGAATATCCTGGAGGGGGTTCCATATAGACTTCTTCTTCAATGCTTCCATGGAGGAAGGCATTTTTAACATCGAACTGATACAAGGGCCAATCTTTGTTTCTTTGCTGAGAGAACAATACTCGTATTGTGTCTATCTTGGCTCTTGGGGAAAAGGTCTGCGAATAGTCGATCCCAAAAGTCTGAGTGTAACCCTTGGCCACCAATCTTGCCTTGTACCTTTCAATGGTTCCATCTGCCCGGTGCTTAATGGAGAATACCCATCTACACCCTACCTTCTTCTTCCCTTTGGGTAGAATACATTTATCCCATGTGTGATTTTTTTTTAAGGCAACATATTCATCTTCCATGGATTGTCTCCACTTCTCATCTTCAAAAGCTTCTTCCACGGTTCTGGGAATGTTTGTTGAGTACAGGGAGGTAGTGAAGGCAATAGCTGTGTTGGACAAGTTTTCATTGCTGATTCTTTCTATGGGGTATGGGACCGTTGATCTTCATATTCCGGTCATACCTTTTGGGAGGAACACCTCGTGGCTTGAGGAAGCTTCATATCTGCTTTTGACAATTATCACTAGACACAGTCGAGGAGCAGACACAATTCAATTTACCTCAACCGATGTTGACTCGGTGCTCGGTGGTTGTCATTGGAGTGGTTTGAGGAGAAGGAGGCGTCTGAGATGTTTGAGTTGACGTCGGTGGTATTGCTTACTTGCGTTGGAGGATCAAGGTCCATCATTTCTGGATATATTAACCAGCTAAGGTCATCATTCGTAGTCTCCCCCTGAAGACCAAGCTGGGTATAGTAATAGGAGTGTTCAAAAAACTCACACCAAGACCGTGTAGATTTTGTTTTGAATGGGATCATAGCATCGGTACCCTTTTTGAGTAACCCCATACCCAATAAAAACACATTTGATGGCTCGTGGTTCAAGTTTATTTCTGATTCTTTTTGGGAGATGAGCATAGACAACACATCCGAACACCCGTGGAGGTAGAGAATGATAGGAAGGGATGGACACATGGGAAGAAAGAGTGTCAAGAGGAGTTTGGTATGCAAGAGGTTTGGTAGGTAGTCGGTTGGTTAGATATGTGGCTGTGGCAATGGCTTCTGGCCAAAAATGGACAGGGACATGGGATTCTAACATAATGGCTCTAGTAATCTCAAGAAGGGTTCAGTTTTTCCGTTCAGCTATCCCATTTTGTTGAGGAGTATCCGGACAGTAGTCACAGTGAATGAGGCCATGATCAGAAATAAATTGTTTCATATCTAAGTTTATGTATTCTCCTCCGTTATCAGATCGAAGAATTTGAGGTTGGGCAGCAAATTGGGTACAGATCATGTTGTAGAAATTTATAAACACATCATATACTTCAGATTTATTTTTTAGAAAATAAACCCAACTCATACGGGTGCAATCATCCACAAACAAAACAAAATAGGAATATTTATAAAAGGCAAATTCAAAAGACCCAGGACATCGAATGAATTAAGGTAAATGGCTTAGAAACATGAGTTGAGCTGGGAGAATAAGAATGTTTATGACTTTTTGCAAGTACACATGCTTCACAATCCAAAACAAAATCAATGTCCTTAAAAGAGGGAAATAATCGTTTAAGATAACTTAAAGGCGGATGACCTGGCCGCTTGCCACATCCAGATCTGATATTCCGGCGACCCTTGAGCAAGCAAAGCGTTACCCTGTTGAGTCACCTCGTTCACATAGTATAGACCTCCTCGTTCAATACCACGACCAATGATACGCCCCGTCTGAGCATCCTGTACAATACAATCAGAGGAAGTCATTAGAATTGTACAGTTTAGTTCCTTGGTTAATTGACTAACAGATAAAAGTTTGTGGGTAAGACTTGGAATTAAAAGACAATTTTTTAAATGGATTTCTGATGTAATATCCACATCTCCGGCTTGAGTAATTGGAATAAACTCCCCATTTGCAGTTTGAATCTTAGTACGGGTAGTTGATGTGGAGGAGAGAAAATCGGATGGGTCGTATGACATGGTGTCCGTGGGTCCCACGCTTAAAAATCCAATTGGACTTATTGCACATGAGACCCACACTTTGTTTTTCCTTGGGTTTTTATAAAATTGGGCTTCGATTTTTGGGCTCAAGGGGCTAAAGTGGTCCGATTTTTAGGGCCTCTTGTTTTCCCTCACTTTCATTTCTAGAGGACGGCCTTCTAGAATTTTCTCTTCTTCTTCCCGCCGCCTTCTGTCTCCATCCATGGTTCACCGGAAATTTTGGTGAACCCATCTTTGCCACTCGTACCTGTTCTCCTGTCGGTAACGTTGGTCGACGAAGCCTCGCCGTACTGTTACTTTGTTGGTGGCGATGGTTGACGGCCTCGGCTGGTCGGTTCTCCTTCTCCTATGGCGGCGTTAGCCTTGCCGCCGGTCTTTGTTACCTTGGTGGCGGCTTTACTGTCTCAGGTCTTCCCACCATTACGGGTAGCCGATGAGCTTAAAGCATCCTTCCTTGGTGTGTTTGGTTCCTCCGCATGGTCGTGCATTTGAGGTGAGTTTTGTCCTCTCGCGGAATGATGAATCTGACCGCTAAATGAAGAATCGACCGGCGTTGAGTGACAAGACCACTTCCAATCTCGAGGGACCTCGTTCAGTTGATGAGTTGTTTGGTCATTATGCCACGACGAGCAATTTCTCGTCTGATGGTGGCATATGCGGCATCAATGGTTGGAAGGGGATCTAGATTTAGGATGTCTCGCTTTTCTTTGTCAAGTGAATCATTTACACCAGCCAGAAACTGGTACAGCCTTTGTCGCTGTATAAATGAGTTGAACACTGTGATGTCTTCTGCGCATTTCATTGGGTTCGGCATTCGTCTATCGATTTCTTTCCAGAGGGTATTCAATTTACTGAAATAGACCTCTATCGTGTCTATCCCTTGTTTCATAGAGGTTGCCTTTGTGTTCAGATCATAGATCTGCAGTTCATCTCTGCCGCTACTGAGTAGAGTTTCGATGCCTTTCCATAAATCTCGGGCAGTTTTGTAGTCCAAGAATTGATTCACGAGGTCTCCGTCAATATTCTCGATGATCCATGAAATGACCATCGAATCTTTGAGCCCATTCTTTGGTATTACGGATCGCCTGGTGAAAGCGGGGTTGGCGATGATGTGATTGAGTCTTCCCGCCACCACCAATTGCTATCTGCATCAGTTTACACCATTTGGTGTAGTTGGTAAAGTTCAATTTTTCCGCGACTCGACCGCTTTGTGAAGTCCCTGGTTCGATGTTGGTTGAGCTATTGTTGAGTGTTTGGAACATTTGAAACAGCTTGTTGCATATGTTCCATAGAAATAAGTCTGGTTTGGATTTTTACGGTGGGTTTTCCGATGGGTCTTCCATTTCGGTAGATCCCGGTAGATGATGAGTACGAACAACCGTCGAAGATCGACCTTATGGCTCTGATACCATGTTAAAATACGTAAACAAAGAGAATAGTTTTTGGTTAATTTTTTTTGTATATTGCTCTTGTGAAATAACTATTACATTTATACAGGTAAGATGGAAAGAAATACGGAACCAGATAAGGAAAAAGATTATACAGAATATATTACTAACATAATTAGTCTATTTTGTTCCTATAATTATTTTGCTAAGTATGGGTATTTTCTACAGAGAGAACATAAGTAATGAAGATATCTCAAATAATAGGGGGTCAAGAAGCCTGGTTCAAGAGTCTGAAATCAGCATAAACTACTAAAAGGTCTGGGGAAAATCACTTACAGATAAAGGTAAATAAAAACTGCCATAAACATAGTGTATATAATGCTTTATATAATAAGGTCTGGAGAAAATCACTTAAGAGATAAAGGTAAATAAGAACTAGCCATAAACATAGTATATATAATGCTTTATATAATAAGTTTTCTTTTCTTCTTCTCCGCATTCATCCTTCCCATCAGCATACATACAGTATATCTTATCATTCATTTGAGTTCACTCTGGTTGCTGAACTGGTCCTGTGACTCATCAATTCCACCCAAAATTTCATTGCACTTTTGGAAAAGGTTAGCCAGTTGAAGTGACAAATCTGAAGTGCTAATGGCACTGAGATTTTGTTGATAATGACTCTTCCATCCCTCATCCATGGAATATTTCGAATTAATAGACACAACAGTCTCATCCAGACAACCAACTTTGTGCTTATACTGAATGCTAGAAGAAACAGGACTTGAAGGACACAAGATATCAGAAAGGACCAGTGGACAGCTTTCAGAATCAATATTGACTTTTACATCAACCTCTGGATAGTCACAAACTCTGGATTTAGTATCTTTGATACCTTTGAGAAATGCCTTTTCTTCTACATCAGACCTCCACTTTGGATTTTCCTTGGGTAATGGCTTCATCTCAGTATCGAACTGCAAAGGCAACTCTTGGAATGACATATGAGGTGGTTCACTTTTAAACGATTGAATGTCATCAAAACATTCTCCCATTAACTTTTCTGAACCATCAAAGTCTACTAAGTGGTAGTTCACATCAGAGTTGAACAAAGTTCTACTTTGGACTGCATAGTCATATGCAGCCTGAGCATTACACTTGTTCAAAAATACAATCTGACATGTTGCTGAACCCCACGAAATACGGAGTGCTGATTCATCGAATGGCCCAAAAAATCCAAACTTGGCTTTTAATTCTGAAGCAGTTGGAAGCACAGTTTGAGGAGAGAACTTTATTACCAGCATTGTTGGTTCAGCTTTCCATTCAAGCTCCTCAGTGAACTTCTTTTCAGACTCCACTGACAATGTTGATTGGATATGCAAGGACTTGAAGCCCCTCAACTCTTCTTCGTCTTGGCAATTCAAGAGTGTCAGCTTTTTGTTAGTCTTCTCATGTTCATCTGGACAATGACTCTCTTTGTAAAAAGTTGATGGGGATTGCTTTAAATGCTTGAATGCATCAGTAACATTTCCTAGTTCTGCTCCATAGTCATTAAGCTCGTTATGTTTCTCAGTTTCTTCACCTGATTTTGCTACTAGATGGTCAAAGAGTGCATCCGTTTGGAACTTGCCTTTACGATCCTGGTCATCTGGTGGAGACTCTTCCCTCCTCTTCCTTTTAGTTTCTCTTTTACATGACTTCTTGGAGCAATCCCCTTGATATTCAAACGATTTGTCCCCATCTTTTGATACAAATGTATCAAAAGGAAAGGTACAACAAACAAATAAATCAGTGTTTTCTCTATTTAAAAATGGAATACTAGTGTTTATCTAGGATAAGAAATAGACAATAGAATGCATGATAAATCTGTAGAAACAAACATTTGTCCAATTGAGAAAGCACTTAGGAGGAGACAACCAAAAGAAACTGACCATGAGAATAAAATTTGGACGATGCACTGATGGAAAAGTTGAGAGCACAAACAGGTATGGCGTAAGCACACTATTTTACCTTGTGAAGTATTGTATTCAAGACACCTAAGGGCTAGGAAAGACATGTTAATCCACAATTAGATTATTATTCGTGACAGAATGGCTGCAACATTTGTTGGTTTATGGCTAGATATTGGTCTTACTTTTAAATGACTGGCAGAACAAGCACATCAAAGTTTATAGCTCGCCATCATACGTAGGTCGACTCCTTTTAACATCCATTTTATGCTTCAAAAAAGTTCTAAGTGTAAGGACGGTAAAATGCAATCGCTGTTATACATAGGTCTCCTCCTTTTAACATTCACATTATACTTTAGAATAATTCTGTTTGTAAGGACAACAAAGGGCAACGCCCACCCAAGCTTGATTAAATCTATACAACTATATACTCTAGATGCAGCCTGTAGGTGACCTACTTAGTCATCTGAATCTTCTCAGGTGATGCAACTAAAAAGAGGATTTGTTCCTGGCATAAACAAAAAAAAAAGCACAGAACTACAATGGTCTAGAAGACAAATCATGCATTATGAAATATTACCTGTACATTGATTCCCCTCTTTTTTCGAAAATTCTACAGGATCCACTGAGCTTGAGGCTTTCACTCCAAATGCTTGAACATAGGTGTCAACACCTTTTTCAAATTCATCAAATGCCTGATCATAAGTGTAATCATTCTCTTCAAAAATCGCTTTTCTGTAAGAAGTAACCTTTGCAATGTTAATTATCCCATGAACATTATTTGGCAAAGATCTTGGAGACATGGCCAACTTCTTTACAAATGAAAACATCCCATGTGGATGAAAACCATCTCTACATTTTTTAATTTGCTTTGATGAATAAATGGTCCCAGGTGTATACCCGCTCAAATCAACTTTATAAAGTCCTTCATTTCTTGTAGGCTGAAAATTACCCAGGCAAGAGCAAGTCAAGCCAAGTACGGCTCTCTTTTTCAGCTCATCAATAGCTTCTTCAACAGCCACAAAGAAAGTTTGAATTTTTGAATTGTTTGACTTCTCCTCAAAATGAGGTTCAAAAGGGATAATTTGATTATGTTCAAGCCATGCGTAACTATAATCACCATAAAAGGCAACGAGAACTGAACCATCTCTCTTGGCATCGCATACTGGAGAAGGTATTAGACACTCGTCGTATATTTGTCCTGGCCACCAGGGATGAGACATTACCTTTCCCCAAACAAGGTCTCCAATGACAAATATATTATTTGATTCTTCTTTTTTCAAGGAAGTTAACCCAAACTTTACCAGACTGTACATATCCATAGCGCCAGGTCTTATTCCTTTTGAGTTGTCACTTTCCATTTTCAGTGAACTACAGAGAAACAAGAATTAGAACTTTCTAATATGATAACTTGCCATCTTTATTCAAATAACACATATGGAGTGGTTTAGAGAACAAGAAAATCAAAACCCTTTAAGCAAGTGACAAAATCCCCCAAACAAACATTAGGAGTAGTTTCTTACAAAATTATGAAAAACAAACCTTACTTTGCATTCAAGTCTAAACAAAAATATCCCTGAATACACAACACCCATACACACATTTTGTAACTTCACCAAAATGCAAGACTAAGATATACCCATACAAGAAAGCTACAGAATCACATCACAGAACTATGTAAACCAAACGTCAAGGCCCAATTTAGTAGCACTTCCACTATAAATTTTTTTCTGACAATAGAACAGCAAAAAACATCACATTTACAAGCAAGAAAAACCCTTAATCCCAATTCTAGAGCACTTCCAGTATAATGTAGTTTTTCTTCCTCAGACATCAATGATTAAAAAAAATAAGAGTAAAATGCTAAATAACCGAAAAAGTAGAGATTTTCTAATTAGTGTCTATAAGCCATTTGCAGAACACTGAGACAATGAAACATCAAAGCAAGAGGTGGGACAAAAACAGAAGAAAAAGACCCCCAACAAGCTTAGATAGCTTAATAGAAGCAAAATTTTGCAATCGTAGAAGCAACCATCAAAATAATTTCTCAAATAATTCATGCTATAATGTAAACAAGATGGGAAACCACCACCACAAAAAAAAAAAAAAAGAAAAAAAAAAGAAAGGCTCACACACCTTTGAATCTACAAGCATTCAACACTCTTCTTGCTTCTCATTGTTAAACAATAGCTAATTTTTCATACAGATGCATATGCATGTACATTTATGTGTATATATGAAAAGGGGGAGAGAGAGAGAGGGGATATGAATAGGTGAATCAAATATGGCAGGACCAGCAATGTTATTTGCACTATGCTCAATTATACGTACTACTATAGCATTCCCAGTCTTAACTTGCTGCTACAACTCACACTCACCGTGGCACCATCTTATTTATTCTCATATTTCTAACCTTTACTTTGTTTTTTCACTTAAGTTTATACAAGACATATATATATATATATATATATATATAATACTATAAATTAGAGTTATATTTTTCAACATTGAAGTTAGTTTTTGAAAAAGAAAAAGCAATTTCTAGATAGTTTTAGGACTTTATTTAAGCAAAACCTTTCCAAAAAAATATTCAAGAGAAAAAGTGAAAAATATTAATGGCTAAACGGGAACTTGTTGAGAATAAATCCGTAACAAAAATAATATTTGCGGTAATAAAGGCAATAAATGCGGAACACAACAATATGGTTAATCAACAAGAACAAAAGAGAAATAATGACACCAAGATTTTACATGGAAACCCTCCTAAATAAGGGAAAAATCACGACCCGAGAGGAGCAACGAAAATCACTATAGTAAGGATTTTACACTTGTATGTCTGAGTAAAACTCCAAAGAACACTACACATTCAAAAGAAATAACATTCTTTTGAATTTTCCACCTCACTACAATATCACTCACACTCTCTATTTTTTCCTCACAGATTATTTTCCTCTGTGATGTCTCACTCTTCTTTCTCTCCTTTGTAATTCTTTTTGGTGCATATAGAATGAAGAATTGTCCTCCCTTTTATAGAGAACAAATACACTACCCTCTAAATGTGCTACAGAAGAAAATCAATTTTTTCTTCTTCATAGCTTACCTACTCTGCCAAACTTTGAAATTTGCAAAGAACAATTTTTTCTTCTTCATACCTTACCAACTCTACCAAACTTTGAAATTGGCACAAAGTTATTCAAAGTTTGGTACATAGGGATGGACCCCACAATTCCCCCCCCCCCCCTTCTCCAGACCCATTCACCTGAAGAAGGTAGCTCTAGGTTTCTAGCTTGAGTGCATGCCGACAAGTTCTTTGCATATCTCAAACTTGTCTTTTGATACCACCTTGGTCAGCATATCTGAAGGGTTCTCAGTAGTAGGGATCTTCATGACTTGCATAGATCCGTCCTCTATCTTTTCACGAATCTAGTGATATCTCACGTCGATCTGCTTCGTCCTAGCATGATACATGGTGGTGTTCTTGCTCAAGTCTATTGCACTCTGACTATCACAATAGACTACATACTCCTTCTGATGCAATCCAAGTTCTTGAAGAAATCGTTTCAGCCATACCATCTCTTTGTCAGCTTCAGTAGCTGCAATATATTCTGCCTCAGTTGTAGAGAGTGCGACACACTTTTGTAACTTTGACTGCCATGATATAGCTCCTCCTGAAAGTGTAAACAAATATCCAGTAGTGGATTTTCTATTATCGAGGTCACCTGCCATATCAGCATCAGTATAGCCCTTCAAGATTGGATCAGATTCTTTAAAACACAAGCAATCTCTTGTGGTACCTCTTAGATATCTGAGTATCCACTTAACTGCCCCAGTGTTCTTTTCCAGGATTTTCAAGGAATCTGCTAACAACACCAACTGCATGAGCAATATCAGGTCTTGTACACACCATCGCATACATCAAACTCCCCACTGCTGAAGAATAACGAACTTTAGCCATTCCCTCTTTCTCCTCTTTTGTTGTAGGACACATCTGTTTGCTCAACTTCAGATGACTCGCAAGAGGCATGCTAACAAGTTTAGCACTCTTCATGTTGAAGCGTTCTAGTACACGTTCAATGTACTTCTCTTGAGATAGCCACAACTCTTTTTGTTCGTTCTCGAACAATCTTCATCCCTAGAATTTGTTGTGATGGGCCCAAGTCTTTCATGTCAAATGACTTGACAAATCTTTATTCAACTTTGCAATCAACTCTTTGTCTTGTCCTACAATTAACATGTCATCCACATATAACAACAAAATAATAAAATTGTTGTCAGAAAATCTTTTGAAGTATACACATTGATCAGAATTGGTCTTTGTGTACATTTGACTTTTCATGAAAGAGTCAAACTTTTTGTACCATTGTCTTGGCTCCTGTTTCAACCTATAAAGACTCTTATACAATTTGCACACCATGTGTTTCTTTCCAGATACTTCAAATCCCTCTGGTTGCTCCATATAAATCTCTTCTTCCAAATCTCCGTGAAGAAATGCAGTTTTCACGTCCAATTGCTCCACTTCAAAATCTAGACTAGCTGTTATGCTCAAAATAGTTTGAATAGAAGTCATTTTGACAACAAGTGAAAAAATTTCATCAAAATCAATACCTTTCTTTTGTTCGAAGCCTTTTACAACCAATTGAGCTTTGTACCTCACCAACTTGCCATATTTATCTTTCTTGAGTTTAAATACCCACTTGCACTTAAGTGATCTTTTTCCTTTTGGAAGTTCAACTAGTTGGTATGTGCCATTTTTCTGTAGAGATCCCATCTCTTCGTGCATGACTTTCATCCATTGGCTCTTTTCTGGATGAGACAACACCTCCTTAAGACTTTCTGGCTCACCTTCATCATTGATAAGGACATACTCTGAGGAAGGGTATTTGGTTGATTTTACCCTTTGTCTTTCTGATCTCCTCAGAGGTTGAGATTGTTCTTCTTCTGGGTACTCCATTTGCTCGGTATTATCACCAAGTTTCTCCCCCTGCTCAACAATCTCATCAGGTTGCTCTTCATGCTCAACAACTTCATCAATCATACTTTCTGCACTTATGGGATGGTTAGAAGAAGAAGGAATATTAACAAGATTAGTGACTATACCATTCTTTTTCTTGGCCTTCTTGGATAGATCATCAGCAGTTCCAACTTCACTTTCTCGAAAGATTACATCTCTACTTCTGATAACCTTCTTCTTTACAAGATCTCATAGTCTATACCCGAACTCTTCATCTCCATATCCGATGAATATGCAAGGAACTGATTTATCATCTAGCTTGGTTCTTTGATCCTTCGGTACATGTGCAAAAGCTTTGCAACCGAACACCTTTAGGTGCGAGTAATACATCTCTTTGTTGGTCCAAACTCTCTCCGGAATGTCAAACTCCAACGGAACTGATGGACTGCGATTGATAAGATAACACGCTGTCCGAACTGCTTCACCCCAGAATGTCTTGGGTAATTTAGCCATTCTGAGCATGCTTCTCACCTTCTCAACAATGGTGCGATTCATTCTCTCAGCTACACCATTGTGTTATGGGGTTCCAGGAACTGTCTTTCATGTTTGATTCCATGATTTGAACAGTACTCTTCAAATTCTCGTGAAGTGTACTCACCTCCATTGTCGGTTCGGAGATGTTTTAGCTTTCGACCTATCTCTCTTTATATCAGAGCATGAAATTTTTGAAATACTTGAAACACCTGATAAGATATAAACCCACAGTTTTCGAGAAGCGTCATCAATAAAGGTAACAAAGTATTTATTACCTCCTATCGATTCTATCTCCATTGGACCACAAACATCAAAATATACCAAATCAAGTATATTCGACTTTCTTTCGGATGATGTCTTAAATGAGACTCTATGTTGTTTACCAAATAAGAGTAGTTACACGATTTTATTGTTGTACCTTTGGCAAAAGAGATGAGTGACTTTTTGGAAAGAATTTGCAACCTTTCTCGCTCATATGACCCATTCTTTTATGCCTAAAATCTGCAGAATTTTCTTCGTGAGCCGCATTTAATTCACCTTGGCATATTTCTGCATTTGTCCTGTATAACGTGCCACGAGCAACTCCTTTTGCAATCACCAATGCCCCTTTGGTGAGTCTCCATTTTTTATTTGCAAAGTAGTTCTCATATCCATCTCGGTCCAAAGCAACCCCCGAGATCAAGTTCATCCGCAAATCAGGTACGTGACGCACATCTTTCAGCACTAATGTGCATCTAACATTTATTTTTAAGCAAATGTCTTCGATCCCCGCAATCTTTGAGTAACTTGTGTTACCCATTTTCACATTGCCATAATCACCGGCTACATATATATAAAAAAGATCTCTTACCGGTGTGGCATGATAAGATGCTGTTGTATCGACCACCCATTCTGACTCTATACCTGCCAAGTGCATACATTCTTCTTCCTCATTTATGAGGAGAACCACATCATCATTATTTTGCACCATGGCAGTTGTGTTGTCATCATTCTTTTGGCCGCTGCTTTCCCCTTTGCCCCTTTTTAGATTTGGACAATCTCTTTTGAAATGTCCTGGTTGATCGCAATTGTAGCAATTTCTGGCCTTCGATTTTGATCGGACCTTAAACTTTCCACGAGCTCCGGATCTACCATAGTTACTTGAGCTCCTTTGATAACTTCTGCTTCTACTTTCCGTGATGAGAGCCTGTCCGTGATTTTCAGGCCTTTTTCTCATCTTCTCATTAAGCAAAAGGGTTGATGTGCATCCTTCAACTCAATAGAGTCTTTACCATGTAAAATAGTTGTTGCTAAAGTATCGTAGGAAGATGGCAGCGAGTTTAGGAGCACTATGACTTTATCTTCATCCTTGATCTTTACTCCGAGGTTTGCTAGCTGCGTGATTAGTCCATTAAGTACATTTAAATGAGACGAAAAAATTTGTACCTTCACCCATATGTAGCGCATATAACTGCTTCTTTAGGTACAATTTATTTGTCAGCGTTTTGGACATGTATAGATTTTCTAACTTTGTCCAAATGCCACATGCACTCTCTTCATCGATGATGTTATTAACTACATCACCTGTTAAGTGCAATCTGATTGCACTAGCAGCCTTTTCATCCATTTCTTCCCAATCCTCAAGTTTCATGGATTCGGGCTTTTTGGATTTGCCGCCTAGTGCCTTGTGTAAACCTTGTTGGATGAGCAAGTCTTTCATCCTTCTCTGCCACGTTGAGAAACCGCTATCACTGTTAAATTTTTCTACCTCGTACTTTACTCCAGACATTTTTTTTATTGAGTATAATACAATAAGCTGCAAAAAAATATTTCTGTAAATGACCAGAACCTATGCTCTGATACCAATTGTTGGAAATAAATCCGTAACAGAAATAATATTTGCGGTAATAAAGGCAATAAATGTGGATCACAACAATACGGTTAATCAACGAGAACAAAAGAGAAATAATGACACCAAGATTTTACGTGGAAACCCTCCTAAATAAGGGAAAAATCACGACCCAAGAGGAGCAACGAATATCACTATAGTAAGGATTTTACACTTGTATGTCTGAGTAAAACTCCGAAGACCACTACACATTCAAAAGAAATAACACTCTTTTGAATTTTCCACCTCACTACAATATCGCTCACACTCTCTATTTTTTACTCACAGATTATTTTCCTCTGTGATGCCTCACTCTTCTTTCTCTCCTTTGTAATTCTTTTTGGTTCATATAGAATGAAGAATTGTCCTCCCTTTTATAGAGAACAAATACACTACCCTTCAAATGTGCTACAGAAGAAAACCAATTTTTTCTTCTTCATAGCTTACCTACTCTGCCAAAATTTGAAATTGGCAGAGAACATTTTTTCTTCTTCATACCTTACCAACTCTATCAAACTTTGAAATTGGCACAAAGTTATTCAAAGTTTGGTATATGGGGATGGACCCCACAGAACTTACAAAAAAAAGTTCAAAGTAATGTGCATCATAGTAAAGATGATTTTTACACTATTAAAATATTTTCATTTGTTGTAACACATAGCATATCAATCTGAAAGAGGTATTGAGTTAATGTGGTAGGATATCTCAAAGGTAGATGTGATCATCCGTATAGGTAAGTATATGTGGTCTCAAAAGTGATTGTGTAAACAATCATATTATCGATCTCACAAGGACTTAGTTGTTAACAAGCTACTTATTTAACTATCATTGTTATGACAACCAGTGTTATGTAGTTCAAGAAAGAGTTATTTGTTTGTTTTAAGTGCTAACTATAACTACAGTAATAGAGTAAATGAGAATGAAATTATAGAAGTTGTTCACAAAGTTATTAAATCCTAGGGCTATGGTGCTTTCGGTCATCATATTTGTTAATCATTGTTAAATTGATTTACAATATCTACTAACTTGTTAAGTCATAGGGTTGATAACATTTATGGTCATGGTTTCTTGAGCGTCTAACCTTCTACCTAGATTAGCCTTTTAATTACATCATATTGAATGGGTATAGTAGCTAAAACAATTCGAATGCATTTATAAATTTAAGTCAAGTAGGTTAAACTAGGTATGTCTTCATCATAACCATTAATTTATCCGCAGACGAACCCTACTCATGTTAACTCATATGTATTCCTAACTTTAATCTCCCAAATTTCACTAGGAACAATCATTTTACCTTATGAATCGCAAAACCACAAAATAATAAGCACAAAATTCAGAGAACAAGGCATGGATAGTAGAATACGCAATAACAAACAATTAACAAATTATAATGTTCATACAATGGCTATAAAGCAAGGTAGATAGATTATCCACTCGTAATCTTATTACAAAAGCTAGAATTCATAAACAAGTAAAAAAATAGCAAAGCAAAGGATGAAGAAGTTACCTTAATAATAGTTAGCTTCCAATTTTGTTATGTCCTAATGCATTTGTTCTCTCCTAAAAAAGCTGCTAAGTATGGATATTTATACTATCTAAAAACACATAGAAGGCCCCACCAAGGTGGGATAGAAAAGGAAAACAATTGTCCAAGGTCGACCTACCTCACAACACGTGGCAGTGGGCTTCGCTGTAATGCCCCATTTCTTCAGAAACTGATTTAATTTGTGTAATGACTATTTTCTCCTTCCTCTTAGCTCTTTCATGTTTTGTTTGCATTACTAAAATGGTTAGTGTGGTCCACGACGCAGCCGGGTGAGATTTTGGTGATTTTAGCCTTTTGAGTTGAATTATATTGATATAGTTGACTTTGGTCAAGATTTTGAAATCCGAGCATCGAATATCAGTTCTCCTACGTTAGAAATGTCAAGTTTGGTGTAGTAAGGTGGATGGCAATAGTTGCAATGCTTTAGGATTAAATTTGAGTGTTTGGGCGAAAAAGTTAAACTTTGGCCCTAAAGAGAGGTCTGGAGGGGTATTTCTTTCATAACTATATTTTTTTAGAAGTCAAATAATTTTATTGAGTCTGAATGTTAAATTAGTGGGATAACATTTTTATCGAGTCCTAAATGAATCTCTATGATCCGTTCAGATATTTTAATAAGATAAAAATTTATTTTTCTAGTGCTGGTCCAATTGACTACGCGACAGTCAAAGGTGATTAACAATGATTAGAGCTGCCAATATGGGGTAGCCCACCCAATGCGGGCTAACCCAGTCAGACTTTGACATTTTAAGGGTTAGGCCGGGCTAGCCCATTTTTGGTGTGAGCTGGAAAATGATCGACCCAACCCATAAGTACGTGGGCTACAGGCTTGCCGGGCTAGCCCACTTTTTAAAAAATTATATATTTTTTTAATTATTAATTTAAATTATAAATTATAATTTAAAAATATTATCATACAATCGACAAAACAATATTACATGATGTTTATGTTACTACTTGTTGATCAAATTCACAAATAAAATTGTCTTTATAAAATATTTATTAAGTTAAGTTACCATTTTCAGAAAATTAAAAAATATTATTAAGTTTTTTCAAGTAAAAGTATAAATATTTAAATAGAAATATTAACCTTTTTTTTTTTAGTTTTGACTCTCTTTAATTTTAAATTATAATATTATATTATATTTTTTAATTAAATTTTATTGGCCCACGGGTCGGCCCTACCGATATTTCTCAAGCCCCTCAAATCAACAGACTTATTCAGGCTGGGCTAAAAAACCATTTTTTTAAATGGGCTCCAAAAATCTTAGTTCAACCCTACTAAATTCCGGATTAGGCCAGGCTAGCCCACATTGACGGCTCTAACAGTGATCAACAAAAAGTCAACAATTTTTTTTGGCTCATTTATTCCCATTTCACTTTCTTTTATTATTTTTTAAATATTGGGATCTTGGGAAGGATACTTTGAAAGCATTTTCTTGAGTAAAAAATTGTGTGGATAAGTTCATTTATCGATCTTATATTGTTTTCTTCGAATTTCATCTTCCAAATCACTTAAAATCAAGATTACAAATGTGGGTTTTGGGTTTTTTCCCAAATTTAAAAATGAATGAATTTCTTGATTTGGAACTCGATTTTAATGACTTTTTCAACCATGAATAACTTGTTGCTAGTAGAACATAATTTTCAAATAAAAATCTAATTTTACCCTTCTATTTTCGAAAAAATTTTTGGACTATTTTACCCCCGTTTCAAACCTTAGTAATATGGGTATCGTTGGAATCCTTTTGATAAAATCTCTCCTTTCTTGGTAGTTAGGGATCATTTTGGTGATTTTTTGATTGAAGGATGCTCCGATAGAGTTGTTTGGGTAAAATTTTGGCCTTCAAGATAGATTTGGCTATCCCTATTTTAGACTAAATGAATAATTAATTTTTCTTAGAAAGTCAAGTGAGAAATGAGTTGTGATTTGAGTTTAGAGGTGGATAAGTGTTGAATTTCTTGTTTATTATGGTGTCGATTTGTGATGTTTAGCCTGCGTGGAGGCTCATGTGACACCCTTAATTTTTGTTGAAAATCTGTGATAACTGAGAATTTGCCTTAGTGAGGAGTTAAGTCTATTTGTTATATTTGGCATTGGGATGCCAAAATTAGGGGCTCGAGTTGGTATTTGTTCATCTTAAAATGAAAAAAAATAATTATTTAAATGGTGAAGACTAATTTCAAATGAATTCTTCTTATATACCTATAACTTGAGGGTGTGTTTCATGACTTATTGAGTTTGAAACTTTAAGATATTAAAAGTTCCTGATGAGTTGATTATGCCTTTGTGTTGTATGCATTTGTGATGCATTCATCCTCACTCAGCATATCATTGTTCATGGAAATGTGAGAAAGTGAATAAATACTATTTTTTAGAAAAAATAAATGAGACACCTTACATTTATCCTTGACCACGAGATAGTGACAAGTTGATGACATATTGAGATTTATAGATTGGTAGATCAACTACAAGTCCCCCATGGGTCCTTGTCTGGAAACTAAAGCTCGACAAAGTGTATATGATAGGTTGTGCGATGACATTGATTCCACTACATCATTTCAACATCTCATTGCATTGCATTGACCAACTTTGTTGTGTTGCGTAACTTGTTTATCTGTTAATTAGAGTATCATTTCAATCTTTATGTGTTATTTTATTTACGTCGTGATTATATACATTGGCGGCACCAATGTTAGAATTGGACTTTATTTATACATAGTGAAAGTGTGTATAGTTTACTTCTTAAGTCTGTTTAGTTGTTTATACTATATGGGTCTAACCTATTGAGTATATGTGGATTGTACTCACCACTACTTCAATTATCTTCTTAAGCCAAGGTGATTTTCGTAGTGGTTGATTGAATCTTGCGATTTATTCTCATTCAGAGTAGTGGTTTGGTCTTCATATGTCTTTTAAAGTCTTTAACTTATTTTCGTAGATTTGATATGTATTCGACATTTTAGAAACTTATTAGATGCTCTTTATGCTTATGATACTATGTTTTGAAAATTTCCTTGTTGTGTTTCTTTTCTTTATATTGTGGCCTATCTTCCTTAGAAATCTCGTATGTGTTATTTCTTTCGGCTTACATCAATTTGGAATATCAGAGGTGTGTGTCATCATGGCCTCGTATTTTGGATCGTGATATTCGTCTTGTATTTGGCTGCTCCATAAGGCCTTCTGTCTCGCCTTGCCCCTTCACTATAAAAAAAAAGTTTGTATAAGACATTTCAACAATTTTCGTGAGTTTTGGATATATATATATATATATATATATATATATATATATATTTGAGTTATGTTTGAACGTGAATATAAAGTGAAGTTAGTTTTTGAATTTTCTTGAGTGATTTAGCGTAAAATTTGTGAAATAACTTTTTGACATTTTTCAAATTTCAAAAATTGTAACAATTCTATTTTAAGTTGTATACGAAATTAATATTCGGGATAAAGTGAAAATATTGATAGGTAAACGAGCACTTACAAAAAGAGTCCAAACAATATGCATCATACTATGTGTGATTTTCCACCGTTAGGTCATTTTGATTGATTTATTATAACAAAGAATATATCGACTTGAAAGAGGTGTTGAGTTAATGTAGTAGAGTATCCCATATGGTAGGTGTGGTCCTCCATATAAGTAAGTGTACGTAGTCGCAAGTAATAAGTTATTCTTTAGATAATCATATTTAACGATCTCATCGAGACTTAATTATTGACTAGCTACTGATTTAATTGTTATTATTATTATAATAAGTGTTAATTATTCAGTGGGGTCCTAGGATTTTTATAAAGTGGGTTCAAAATATAAAAAATAAATAAATAAAAATGCAAACAAAATAATTTTTTTTTAATTAAAATATATATCATTACAATTCTATTCTACGAGTTTTGATTTCTTGAAACCAATTCATAATACTCTCATCAGAAATAGTATTAAATATTCTTTTCTCTATATAGGCACCATACAACTACTCATGAAATCATCATCCATTCGATTTCGCAATTCACTCTTGATCAACTTCATTGCCGAGAAAGCTCTTTGAACTATAGTAGTATCAACCGGTAGGAGCAAGGCAAATTTTATTAGACGAAACACAAGAGGTTATTTTAAATGCTTTTTTACCTTAACTAGCATTTCAAAAAGATCGCCAAGCCAATTTAAGTTGGAGAACCTTTTATCAACATCACAGACATCAACTATATAAGTCTCTAGCTGATTCCCAAGAGTAACCATTACATTTTACCAAAATCATAAGGATATAATTCAACCATTCTCATTATATTCTTGATGTCAAAACTGGAAAGAGTCAACTAGATTCAAGGAAGCAACTCCAATAAGCAAATATGATCTTATCTCATTAAACAATCATTGAGTTCTTGAAGTTGCCAATCAATAATCTTAAAAAATACTTCCACAAGATAGTATGTGAAATAATATAATCAGCAACTTTACGTCGAGATCTTCGAAAATTGACATAGAACTCATTAAAATTAGGTATCACAATATCATACTTGACACAAAATATGAACAGATTCTCGACAAGTGAATCCCATCCTTCATCTCTTAAATCTTGCAATCGTTTCTTCACCACTTTAAAAGTAAAATGCATTTGCAATATCTTGTTCTTTGTTTTGTAAATACTCATTAAGCTCATTTGTGATTGCTAAAATATCTCTCATTAAATGCAATATGAAAGCAATCTCAAATGTTTGACAAACTTTAAGATATCCGGTTGCCTTAGATTTTTCTTCAACAGATTCAGAATTAACAACAATAGTATCAAGAAAATTAGTAATAGAGCCAAACATACTAATGAAGCTCTTAAAAGATTTATTATGTGAATCATACCGAGTATTGACGCTTTAGCAAGACCAAGTTCTTGATTCAATCCCTTCCCACTTTCAACCTCACCCATATCAATATATATTATTGATATGGGTATGTATGTATATATATATATATAAAAATTAAAAACTAATTAAATATACATGTATATATGATGTTATTTTTCAATGAAGTGGGTTCATATGAACCCACTTGCACCGCTGTAGGTCCGCCAGTGTAATTATTTATCCAAGAGAGATGCAACACCTCTAAAAACTGAACTAAGATAGAATAATAGAGAAGGGAAAACTATGGAGGGGTTGATTAGTCCTGAGTTTTTGACTCATTTAGAGCTTTATTTATATAGATTTAGTGTGCTCAAATGCTTATTTTGTCCCTTTTGAAATCTTACCTGAATGGTATTTCTTTCCTGTATTTCAAATACTTTGTACAGTGTCAATACCAAAAACTGATGTTAAATTCTTGATTTTCAAGAATATGGATTGAGAAACAAAGCAGACACCAATAGGTAAAAAGGAACAAAACAGGCTGACGAAATGAAGATGGACAATCCTGAGGATCGCCAAGAGCACTCGGCGTGTCGCCGATTGGCTCAAAAAACTACCTAAAGTTTCAGCGTGCCAAACCCTGAAGGAAACAACCAAGTTGGCGATGTAAATGAGCAGTTGACGGGTCACCATGTGATTCCCCGAAGCCTAGACACATCGCCCAAAGTTACAAACCTTGAGAATGTTGAATAACAAGGCAAAAGGACAATGAAAACTACCAAAGGGCGGCTCGTCAAGTGGTTCGGAGAGCTCGACTTACTTCGCCGAATGGACTTTTTAGTATATTTTTGGAGACTATAAATATGTTATAAATATGTTTTTCAACATTTAGTTTAGTATCAAATACTCTTTAGAACAATTTATAAGTTTTGAGCAACTAGAGACAATTTTTCTCTAGTTTACCTTCGCTTCGAAGGATTGAAGATATTCACTTTTCAAAATATTGGAAGTAGGTCTTTGATATTCATCAAATTGGAGCATTGTAAGGATGAAATAATTCTTACCCAATTGATGAATAATTAATTTGGTTAACTGTTTTTACCTTTTTATAATATCTAGCTAAAATCTCAATTCTTGAGGTGTGGTCATGTGATTATGGTCTGATTCAGTTTATGGCTATTGCTAATTGTTAGTTTAAATGTTATTTTGAAGTGAGTTTAATCATTAATTGTGGTTTAATTTAAGAATGGTAGTTGCAAATGCAATTCTATGTTTGGGTTCTTGGCTTTCGAGAGAGAGAGGTTTTAGAACTAAGATTATTGGTTGATGGTTTGTGGGTGTCGACTTGACTTGGGTTCAGATCAAGAGAGTGAATTTCAAACACAATCTCACACATTCAGCTCGAAAGAGTGAATAGATTAAGGTGTGGACTGTTCTTATTTTGCATGCTTGATGATGTTCGGGGTAAATTATTCGAGAGAAAATTTACCTCCTCTATAACCTAGCCTACTCACTAATATCTAGTTATTTACTAATAGTTGCAATTTACAATATATTTATATTAGTCTATAATCAATCACATCCCAAGAATCCGTCCAACTATTGTTAATTCTTATTGCTTGTGAAAGTTGTTCGTAGTTGATAATCAAAATCAAAACCCTCATTTGACATTCGTATCACCCCTTAATTTGAATGATATCTTTATTCAACAATTTTTATTTTCGATCCCAACTCATTTAGTTGGGTTTTATACTGATTTACGATAATTGACGCTTAGAATTGAATAAAGTGTCTTTGAAATGTTAATGAATCAGGGGTCCATGGTCGTATAGAGGACTAGGACCCGTCACCCTGCTCGTGGTGTTGCACCCAGCCACTATGGATGACCACGACGCCCATACGATCTTGTGAATCGCCTCTCGAATTGTGAGGTCGTCCGTGAATATAGGCACGAAACCCCCCAAGATACTGTGAAGGGCCAAGGTCGCCTAAAAAGTCCATGGATCTTAATATGCACTGTAATGTCGTCCGTGAAAGGCTGATACGATTTTGAGTTTTGGATCAATTTCAAACGATCATATCTCTCAACACAAAATGAATTAGGTGACCCATGAACTATTAAATTAAAGGTCATTGAATCTTCTTTCCTACTCCACAAAGTCTGCCTCAATTCGTGTTCAGAGTAAAAAATTATGCTCGTTTTAGTGAAACCCTAATGGATAGGTGAAACTTCACGACCGACTATACGGACCGTGAAGCCTTAGACGGCTCACAAAGCCCCTCTTCTAAGTCACTTCATCAGGTTTTAAGTTAGAGTAATGTTAGTCTTTTCCCAAAGTGTTTAGTACCCAAACTACATCATTTTAAACTTTCAAAACATATAAAAGTGAATTAAGCCCCAAAACTAACAATTTCAATTAATTCTGCTAAATTTTCTAAACTTGACCAGATTCATCCTCTCCAAAAACCTTCTCTATAGATCAAGGAAGAAGAAAAAATTGGAGTTCTTCAAGTTCAAGTCTCCTTTCTTCATCATTGCTTAGGGCTTCAATCAGGTATGTAGGGGGTTCATTAATGACAGTTTAATTCGCCTATTGAGTCCCTAAAATTTCTCCAATTTTTCAAAATTGATTAGGTTTTCACTCAATTCCTCATGGGTTCTATTTGTATGGATTCAATTGCTTTATAATGATATTATTTGATGATTGGACTTAATTACATGCTTTTTAACCAATTTCTATGAACTCATGCATTAATCTATGAATTTTGACTATGAACCCTAATTTATACGAATTAATGAACAAGCTTGAATATATGAATATGTTTTACGAAATCATGCAAGTTTATTATGAAAGTAATGTTTATGACTCAAGTAAGCTTATAGATGAAGGTATTTATATTTTATATGAAGATTGACCACATGATATGAATGACTTCTAGATTTGCCCTTAATGCTTTTCGGGCTATTTTCCTAAATTAAGTCTTGAGTAGTATGATATCCGAATATGCCATCAACGAATACAGATCACACTTTTAAAATTATTTCTATTAATAGTAGGATATTTCTAGCATGAAGTAAATGACCGTGAGCCTTAAAAGTTATTATGAAAAGATCATGGATGGAAGGTTTTCTCATGCATGGCCTAAAGAGCTATCCCATGATAATACCAGTGACGATTACTCATATCTCTTTTGAGATATATACTATTAACCATGTAGTATATACAATTAACCATGTGTTTAGATATAATAATTATATCAAAACAATTGTTTATTCAATTTTAATAAAAATTTAATATATGGATATATTCATTTATGTGTCAATTTGCTTATATATAATTAATAATTTAGTGTATCGTTCCTTATATATATAAAATAGTTTGTTCGCAATCTAAGGTGGAAATTGGACAAGTTATTGATATGATTATAGTACAAGATTAAATATATCTTGATTATAGAAATGATATTGTTCCGACTTCTTCTCCTAGTACATTTTGTATGTATTGAACGGAATGAGTATGGATAGATGTATTAGACTTATTGACAAAAACATATTTTCTAAACTATTTAGTGTACTTATATTCTTAATTTTGACATAATATATATTAATTATCATTTTGTTTTATTAAAAGGTGAGATTTTGAGAAGGATCAATATGTGTGGTAGATTGGATGAAAATAATATATATTGATGAATAACTAGTCAGTTGATGTAATCTACTTCTCAATATAGAGATCAATGATATACCTTTTTATGAGAAACTTATAAATTTTTGGGACAAGACACAGATGAGCCTCTAAACTATGACCAAAATCCAGCGATACACTTAAACTTAACTAGGTAGCATTACCCCCTAAATAATTCTAAAATGAAACAAATACATCTTAAATGTTGACATGGCATAGAGATTGTGCACACACTCTTGAAGACAAGTGAGCCACAAATAAAAATTGGACATATATCCTTTTTAATTGGTCTATTATAATTAATTTACACACATAATTATTTACGTTAAAACTTATATATATTTAATTATTTTCATTTCTTTCTTTGTAAAATATTTATTTTCATCCTCACTTTAGACTTTTTATATTTTTTTTTCTCTTTTATTATTTTTATATTCACTTTTAACTATTTTTTTAAAAACTATGTGGTATTTTATAAAAAAATTTAACAATATCCTTTAATTTTAATTGTTCAATTTTTATATATATATTTTAATTTTTTACTTATTTAAATATAATTTTAAAATTAATTTATTTTAAATAAAATAAATTTAAATTAAATTTGAAATCAATCAAAAGGAAAGACAAATAAAATAAAAAGAATAAATAAAATTAATAGGAAAAAACAAATTGAAAAGACAAAGAATGATTTTTTTTATAACATTAAGATATTTTTTTAAATAAAAATTACTGTGTATTAACTTAGCTTAAATACAAAATAAAGAAAATAAAAAGTATCAAAAAAATATTAAAAAGTTTTTTAAAAAAGAATAATATTTACATACGTTGTGAGCGTGTTATACACACAACCAACTTTACGTGATTGAAGGTGTCATGTAAGCATAAATATGCAAGAAAAATACAAAAAAAATTGAGTTTGGAAGGGGGGTGGGGGGCGTAAAATGATTCAAATTTAGCTGAAGTGTAGTGCTGAGGTTTCACTCATAGTTTAGGAGATGCTTATGCTTTATTCTCAAGTTTTTATGTGCAAACTCGTTCGATGAATTTATGAATCTGACACATGAACTAAATTAAGCATTGCTCTAAAGAATCTTAATCATTAAATTAAATTCATTAGTTATAATTTATTAATTAGTATCTATAATCTTAACACATGAAATTACATTTCTGTATAATTGAGAATTATAAAATATAAATGGAGAAGTGCAATTACAAAAATATAGTGGCATTTTTTGTAATTTATTACTATACGAATAATTCAAATTTAATTTTGAAATTATTCTCGTAATGAAAACCAAAAATAATTCTATAATTCATATAGCGTTTATATTTAGCTAGAATTCAAAATTATACTTTGTCCTAAAGAAAAAAAGACATATTTTTAATTCTAGATTTGGACTGAAAAAGAAGTCTTTATAAGTAGAGAGTTTCCCTAATCTAAAGTTAATTATTAGCCTATTTAAGATATCTTCTAAGACTTTCTAAAGTATTTCTGTTATACTAGTTGTTTTATAATATGATTTCTGAATTGTGAAAATGTTTTTCAACAATATACTATATACTTTTCTTGTACTAATTTAGAGATGCCGACGTTCAACAGCCACCAATATGTGTTAGATATTTTGTTTTATTAATTGGTCACCTCTTCCTTTCCCCCAAAAAAGCCACTAAAAAAAGGTAAAGAAGAATAGTCTATTTCAAACTTTGAATTAGTGCTCTCTTCTATTTATTATTTTTATATAATATTTAATTATATACATATTCAACCTTTCTTAATTTAATTATTTAATGTATTTTTGATGAAAAATTTATTTATATCAAATATTTATATTAAATTAATATAATTTTTATTAGGGATAATACATATATTGGATCCTAAACTTGATTTCAAATTTTAACTTTGACCTCCAACTTTCATAATGCACAAACAGACATTTTAACTATCCAACTTTTAAATAAATAAACACATGAGTCCTACATGACAAAATACACGTAAGACACCACGTAGGATGAAAAATGACATGTAGGCATTAGTGTCTATTTGTTCAATTTTATACAAGTTTAAGTGTCTACTTCTGCACACCCAAAGTTGAGAGCATAAATATGATTCGAAGCTAAATTAAAAAGTATATTTATGTACTATGCCTATTTATTATTACGTGATTTAATGAATTACTTCAAAAACACGGAAATTGGTAAAGAAAAAGAGAAGGTTAATTTAGAGTGATAAAAATATGTAATAATTTTATTATTTTTTTGAGAAGAGTGTTTTGATAACGTAATTAAAATAATGAGAGAAGTTAAAATAAATAATTTAGAAATGATTTGGCCAATGAAAAAAAAGAAAATATTTGCTTCTCCTTTCATCTCCCTCCTTTTTGTTCGCTTTTCAGGTAAACAGAACCGCCATTAAATTCAACTTTTAGCCTTTCGCCTCTACAGCCACCAACCCGGGAAATTTCTTCTTCTTCTTCTTCTCCATTCTGAGAAGTTTCCCGGGTCGCTGCTGCTGCTGCTGCTGCTGCCCCGACCCGTATTGCGCCAAAATCCCTCTTTCAGTTTTGGTGGATATGATTTGAGCTCTCAAATCTGAAATCTTCAATGACTCCTCTTAGGTAAATTTATAGATTTTATTTCAATTGCTTCATGCTTGTGATTTGTTTTAACCCAATTCATTGCTTCTTTTTCTATGTATAGATCAGTTTATTATGTTTTTCTTTTTGTACGTTAATACTATTTACATATTGTTATGAGTTGTTGAATTCGTTTTTTAAGTTGGGTGTGGTTTCTATTTTGGGTTTGCAGATAGTTTTTGTGGTGGCTGTTAGGAGGGATGGAAGAGACGGGGCAGCTTAAACGAGCTTTTATAGATGCTTCGGCTGGTGCAATTTCTGGTGGTATATCCAGAACTGTAACATCACCTCTTGATGTTATTAAAATCAGATTCCAGGTAAGACATTCTTGTTTATGTTTACTGCATAAAGCCCCATTCGAGATGTTGTAGACTTGTAGCAGTAGTTGTTATTGTTATTGTGGTTAGTATATTATACAAATACTGGAAATAGCATAGTATTGCCTGGAAACTTAATCAGCTTATCGAGATGATCAGTCAGTAGTCATAAAATGATGAGTCATCTTTCTAACATTGTTATGGATTGGATTTTCCTAACTGCTTTTGTTATTGGTGGTTGTTAAAAAAATAAAACAGTTGGGGAGGGCACACGGTTATACAATTGGTTTAGCCCATTAGAACTAGTCTTGTAGATTGATATTTTCAAGTTCTCTCGTGAGTGTTATCCTTGTTACCACAGTGATGCTTTGACTTCTCTATAGAAGGCAGTCAGAACAACAGTCTGAGATTTTCAAATGTGTGAATTTAGCTCATTAGATTAGGAATATGTTTGATTTCAGAAATAACCTACCTTTCTCAGACTTTGGCCGGATCAGTTGTTGAATCTCTAATTCTAGCTGTAGGATGATTTGCGTTTATGTGAAATGGAGAACCCTCAAACATTCCACTAATTAAGCTCAACGCTTACACTTTTACATGTAGAGGCCATAAACAGCGCAAACCCTCAATTAGATTATAGAATTCTCGTTTTGTTTCAAAATGATATTCTTCGACAAACTTCCTTCAATAAAAGAGTAGTTGGTATTTGGTCTCTATGGTGCTGAATCTAGCTTTCTCGTGCTTCTTTGACAGTTTTTCTTCAGCGAAAACCCTCAATTAGTTTACAGAATTCTCGTTTTGTTTCAAAATGATATTCTTCGACGAACTTCCTTCTATAAAAAAGTAGTTGGTATTTGGTCTCTATGGTGCTGAATCTAGCTTTCTCGTGCTTCTTTGACAGTTTTTCTTCGTTGCTTCATTTTCATCAGACCTCCTTATTGGGATAGCCAGTAACATAAAAATTGCCTTGATCTACTGTGTATATCAAGTACAATTGTACATTGAAAGCTCCTTAGATATATATATATATATATATATATATATATATGTATATATATATATATATATATATATATATATATATATATAAAGAGTACAAAAAGAGCTGATGTTTTTGATATATTCTAATTTTTTTACAGGTTCAACTGGAACCCACTACCCAGTGGGCCTTACTTACAAGAACTGTATGTGGCAATTCCAATTCAAAATACACGGGGATGTTGCAAGCCAGTAAAGACATACTCAGAGAAGAAGGTTTACCGGTATGCTTTCTACCATATTGAGGACTTTGTAGGAATCTAATAATTATTTGATGCATGTGTTAGTCTCAGAGTTTTCGAGAGTTGGATATATTACTAATTATGCTTTGTCAGATTTTTTATTGCACTCAAATAAATTTGTAAGTGTACTCTCTTTGTTGGTTGAAAAATATTTAGTTTTTAAAAAACCAAGGCATGCACTCTATGATTTCTTCTTGTTAAAATTCCTTTTCACAGCTTTATCCTTAATTTACTATACATGTTGCTCGTCATTTTCTGCTCAGTTGATGAAAACTTTTTGAGGTGTTATCAAAATCCCGGTACGAGCAATGATGGGGGCTTGTCTAATTGTTGATTTGGCTCCTTCCTTGTAGAATATTTCTCTCTCCAATTGATAAAACATTATAGCAAACTCACACTAAATTACCAAAAAAAGGTCTCCTGATGGGGTTACTGATTCTGTTCCGTCCATGTTCTATATTTATGGTGTTAATCTATATGTGCCTCAGAAGATAATTGAAGTTTGATATTTCTGTGTACAACAATTTTGTCCTCCTTCTCTTCACATATTTAAGTTTATTTTTTGTATATGGGGAGCAGTGCAAGAGATTTTTCTACTTATTAGTTTTAATGATTTTGAAGAATGGTATCTTTTAAATTTCTGCACAATCCTCAAATTTATACTGCTTCCCTTGCTCACGTGACAGGGATTTTGGCGGGGTAATGTTCCTGCTTTACTGATGGTTATGCCATACACTGCAATACAATTTGCGGTGTTGCACAAATTGAAAAGTTTTGCTAGTGGATCTTCAAAGTCAGGTCTGTACAGTAGTCTGACCTACTCGAGTAGATTAGTTAGATTTTATTCATAGTTCTCCCCTTTTCTCCTCTGTCACAAGTTGTATAGCTTTTACACCATGTTTGCTTTTACAATCTCACTACATGAAGAAGTTTTATCTAGTCTAAGTTCAGTACGGAAATTCGATCTACATATTTAGCTGTTCAAAGATGTCTTTAAGTAAGTTATTTTGTGCTTCCCTCAAGTAAGCGTCATTATCTGATGGCATTCTTTTCAATGATGCAGAGGATCACGTTAACTTGAGCCCTTATCTTTCTTACATCAGTGGAGCATTAGCAGGCTGTGCAGCTACTGTTGGTTCTTATCCATTTGATCTATTGAGAACCATTTTAGCTTCTCAAGGAGAGCCAAAGGTACGCATCACTTGTGATCTGTGACTATGGTATAACCTTTGTTGCATGTAATACAAACTGTGCTCATACATGTGGGAACCAGGTTTCTTGCAATTGAAATCATGTTTGTATTGGGTAAATTTGCCAAGCTTATTTCTATAAGAAAGGGATAAGATTGGCAAATTCACCGTAACCTCTAATTAGATGCAGTTTGAACACTCAAATTACTGATAGACGTAGACAAGTAGTGGATTGATTGAACCTGGTCTCTTACAATGCAAATCATGTTTGTATTGGGTAAATTTGACAAACTTATCTCTATAAGAAAGGGATAAGATTTGCAAATTCAACATGCAGTGTTTTCACTCAAATTACAGATAGGCGTAGACATGTAGTGGATTGATTGATTGGTCACTGTCATGTCAAATAAACTATTGAATAAGAATATAGTCTTGCATGGACAGTGTCTACTGTGGTCCTCTGTTGTCAAGTCATGCATGTGGGAGAAAACACACAAACTTACTGTCCATCTGAATGCTTTTGACATCATTATTTGAATACATTGATATTGGACAGTTGAATTTGCAGAATCCATTTGTCAATACTGCTAAATTTGATGTAAAAGAATGCAATGTCATTGTCTTCATTGTTTCCCCATAGACTTATTTTAGTGATTACAATTAAACACGATGTTCATCCTAGTTGATGTAAGTATTGAGTTGCACGTAATGATCAGAAATTCAAGTTTAGTGGTTTTTTTTACTGATGAAAAAGTCAAGTGAGATATAAGTATTAACACTTCAAACCTGTTGTATTACCATTTTGTATGCTACTTGTAAGTTTCATGGGACTTATGTGATATGCTAACTAACAGGTTTATCCAAACATGAGGGCTGCATCTGTTGATATATTCAGAACTCGTGGCATTCGAGGACTGTATTCTGGATTGACACCTACACTTGTTGAGATTGTTCCTTATGCTGGTTTGCAATTTGGGACTTATGATACATTCAAACGCTGGATGATGGTAAAGGCTTACCCTTTCATAGAGTCTCTCACTTGCAATGTTTGATACTGTCGACAGTTGTTTGATCCATTGATAATGTACTGAATTGGATTTTTGACTTGGGATAATATTTGCAGATGTGACAACTTTAAAGGAAGCACTTCTAAATTCATAGGCGACATTTATGTGCATAAGCTGTTAAATTATGAGAGATGCTTTTACCTATAATATTAAATACACAAAAAGGTACTCCATATAATATCCTAAAGATTTGATGTCGAAAAGGTTAAGCTAGGCTTAGGTCAAAGCTACTTAATACTAGATTTTTTTTAAAAAGTGATGAAGTAGAAGAAACAATGATGTACATGGGACGTATTATAATGTAGAAGTTTTATGATTTTCTAAACGTGCATAAATTTATCTAAAACTACATTTTTTCCGAAATTTAAGTACTTTTCGGAGTCAACTAACAAGTTTTGGGTCAGAGACAGTGGTATATGCAGTTGTAGACACCAATGGGCATGACATCAATGTTATTAGATGAAGCCAATTCCATTCTATGGAAGTCCTGTTCCTGAATCATTCTGAGGATTAGAGTGACTGATTTTATTGAACCATTGTGTTCTTGAATTATTTTAGCTTGATAAGAATTTTAAACCACCCTAGCAGTTTGTGCATTTTACACTGGGTTATTTTTCTTGAAAAATCTGACTTCGCAGCACTATTCTGGAGATTGCTGAGACATGTATTTATGTGTCAGAAGCTCACACACAGTTTCATTTGATTATTAACTTATTTGTTGTACAGTGAGAATATGCTTTTGCCACCACTTTTCCTCAAGTTAAATGTAGCAAGTGTTCTCAATTTGGTCTCTCACAATTGGATTTATGTTTGTAGGCCTGGAATCATCTAAGATCTTCTAATGCTATCCATGGTGATGAGCAAGTGTCAAGCTTCCAGCTTTTCATCTGCGGTTTGGCTGCTGGGACATGTGCGAAAGCTGTCTGTCATCCTCTTGATGTTGTCAAGAAGAGGTTCCAGGTAGATTTCTCTCAGTTGATTCTCTACCTGTGGTTTAGTCCGAAATACAAATAAAGTGAAGCTTATTGATATTTTAAGAACAGCCTGTGCTTTTATCCTAAGTGGGCCAAGTGCTCTTTTTGATTTAAAACAAATTCACGAAATGCCCGTTTCCTCTTTAAAAGACAAACAATAGTTATCTTGTTCTCCAGGTCCAGGTTTTGGTTTTCGGGGTGGGGTGATGGGTGGTTTAAAGAGGAGGTTATTTTTTTCAAAAACCATTTTCTATTTTCTTAATCATTCTTTTTGTTTAAAGATTTTCAACAATCCCCAATAATGGTTTGGGGCAAAAACATCTTTTATTGGTTCAATCACACGTATTGTTCCCCAAAACCCAATGAAATCTGTTTCAAGTCCAAACGTCTGTCTGAACTGTGTTTTGAATTTGGAAACCAGGAAAAGGTCCGGTTTCTCCATATTCCTTCTTTGAGTGCCTAAAAAAGTTAGAATTCTTTCTATAGACGTGTTCCTGATATGTGTCTTTAGCGATGTCTGGATTTGGAACCTCCAGACTTAATATGCAATACAAACATCCTCCTCCTGCTTCTTTTTTTTCTTCACCTCTAATCGTTTGGTGTTAGTTTTCAAAATTTGACCTGCTATCTCACTATTTCTACACTCTTATAATTAAAAAAAATAATTTGTCATCGTTATCTTCTACAACCCATGAGTAATTCTAGGTGTGTGCAGTGTAGTGTCAAAAATTTGTCATGTTTAACTCGGACCAATTCTTTTATAAGTCTTCCTTTATATGTGATCAACTTTTATCTTTTGGTATGTCCCTTGCATTGTTAAAAGGAAAGATATAACAAAATCATATGCAAGTGGATGATTGTTTGTGACAACAGTTAATTTATACCATGCAGATTGAAGGATTACAAAGACATCCAAGGTATGGAGCTCAACTGAAGCCTCACGCCTACAAGAATATGTATGATGGCCTCAGACGGATCTTGATCGAGGAGGGTTGGGCTGGACTTTACAAAGGGATTGTTCCCTCAGTTATTAAAGCTGCACCTGCAGGTGCTGTGACATTTGTTGCTTACGAGTATACATCAGACTGGTTAGAGTCCGAATTGACTTGAAGCATGCAGAGTACTTTTTCTTACTTCCTCGTCATTGGTGGTGGCAACTGGAAAGGGCCTGATAATTTTGAGCTCGTTTATTTTTTTGTCATTCTTTTTCTCCTTGCATCTTAAGAAGTCCGAAGGAAGTAAAAAGTCGGGCCATAATTGACACTTGTTGCAAGATGGGGAGTATTATAGGGGTTTTGTTCAGTTGAATGACGTCTTGCTTTTGTTCTGTTCAAGAGAAAGACACTGAGCTCCTTTAAAGGCGACCACAATATTTCATGGCTTGACAATATCAGAGGTTTGTTGGAAGCTCTTGGTGCTTTTTTGCTTCCTTTTGTCTTTTGGATCTCCTTAGATGTTTTTTAACTGATTCACTCTATTAGGCAATCCGTAAATAATGCTGGAGCCAATCATTGAGTCAAGTTTACCTTCCATTAATTTCTTGTTTTGAGGAAGGTATTAAGTTTATATACTGTCATGTAGAAGACAAAAAACCGAAAAAGGAGTTAGTTGACCAGAGGAGTTTGCATGGCAAACACCCCTCACTTCAGCAAAGAGGGTGGGAGCTAAGTATAACGGATAATTTCAGAGACTTCTTTCACGTTTAGCTTCATCAAAGTGACCTTCTGTCTCTCTTAAAATCTCCATTCTTTTATCTGTTGCTATAACAAATTGAAAGATTTCTTTTGAAAAATCAAAGTTCTATCCATATATGGTATATCATGATCCAGTTTAGGCAAAACATTAACCATACTTGCATACTACTACATGCATATTTGTTTCCAATAGAACCATGGAAGATATTTTAGAGATACGATTTCAGAATTGAATTTCGAATATGAGATATGGTTAATTAACTAATATGAGTAAGAAATAAAAAGGAATTCGAGAACAAAAATGTGCAACACGTTTGAATTTTAAAATTTAAACATCAATGAAACAACAAAATCCGATTTGATAATCTTAATTGCTAGTAGTTAATCTTTGAGAGTTAAACTTCCAACTAAAATCCTTTCAAGAGAAAATTGGAACCAACGGATTTGTAAATTTTAGTGAACATGGAAAATATTTTGTCCTAAATTAATCAAATGAAATCTTTACAGAATTAATTAAATAAAAATTATATTACAGAGGGCAAATTAGTCATATTATAAAAATTTTATTCAATAATAAATAGGTAAAGAGAATCCTTACGAAAAACTAAAATAAGAAACACAAGTGTAATTAAACCACAAAGGGGTTACTCTGATGAAGGGAGCTCTATGAAATTATAAATCAAGGAATCATCAAGTCAGGTTGTCTGTAGAATTAATCAAAAGGCCAGTTCGCATTTAAGCTCCCGCTATGCGCAGGGTCCCAGAAGGGCCCGACCACAAGGACCTATTGTAAGCTTCTCAGATATGAGGAAAAAAAAAGGCTCTCTTCTAGTGCAACAAACATCATTACGATCAGTTTAGTGTATCCATTTTCTCTCCAGGACCATGATTATAGGTCATTATTACAACAGACCACTTACAATTGCAAAATTGATGCATAAAGGGAACCACCTCAGGGGAAGTGTGAACTCACTCATTTCTTTGAGATATCAATGACTATAAAATATGATACACTTATGTGTTCCTCTTTTTACTAGTGTCTTCCGGAGGCAAAGATACGAACTGCAGAATCCTCTGAACCTGGGCAGCATCAATTCTAAACCGCTCAGAAATTCCATTGATGTCCATAGGCCCTTGATGATCATCGGATCTGCCTTGATGCAGGAGAAGAATTTCTTTTATCTGTGCCACATTCAGCGTACCTGTAGGAGCAGGCCTTTCCTCATATCTGCTAGACTCTGAAGTTGTATTCCTTAGCTTAGGCAAGGGTCTATCATACCTCTCCACCACTGTTGCCTGTCACAGTAGGCATGAGTTAACAACTAATTATTCCTGATACATGTGTTCTTGTACCTATTACTATGTCGAATCTACATAAACTGGAACATTTAATCAGACAGCACAATTTAGTGCCGGATAACTTAAGATCTCTATTTTATTTGCACCCAAGAGGGAGCCCCATTGTTGAGATTAAACCTTCTATGAAGGGAAGAATATCTGACAGGCGATAAGAATGGTTTAACTACAATGTATGACATTATTTTCTCAGAAGCTTGACCGTCATCAGAAGAGTCACATATAGGAGCATGAAGTGCGCAGACATGGTGATCATACATCAGTTTAAGGCTCCAACAACTTAAGACTTAAAAAGACTTCTATAGGATTGCCAAATTTCAACAGATGAGTGTAAGCTGAATTCTCGAGGCCTGGATAATATCATGTTATTATCACATTGCCTCGTGCTTTTCGCCCCCCCATAAAGGAAAAAGAATTGATATGAGCTAAGTACTATTTAAAACTCCTGACTTGCACATTTTACACTACTCCTTACTTGCACATAAAGATGTGATTGAGGAAAGGAGTTAAAAAAAAAAAGAAGAGAAATTTCATCCGAGTGTTTACAACTTCTAGATATATAGAGGGTGCTGTATGTGGGGTGGGGTGAGGGGTGAGGGAATCATCTAGACCAAATTTAGTTAAACCAGGACAGTAAGATGGCACAAGAAATTCAGAATATACTTCCTTCAAGGGCAGACAACACTGGCCCCTCTAAATCACTCTCATACCTTCCGTCTTTAAAGAAGGTGAAGCTTTACGCAAAAGTTGAAATAGTGATTGACTAATTTAAGAAATAATCTATGAATGTCTCAAAAGTTGCAGAGTCCATGGCGCACATGTCCAATCTGAAAGTTACGCAAACAAATTAAACTTACCTCACCCATCTCTAGCTTTCCACCAGGCTTGGCTTGAATTCTACCGACCATTTGACTAAGCATTGCATCGAACTTGGGATCTTTCTCTTCCACGGTGTTTTTAATAGAAACCTTTGGGCTGCTCTCTAAAGAAGCAAAACCAAATAGTCACTTATCATGTAAGTATTTATGAAGTTCTACAAACACTCTTGCAATGGAAATATTGAAGCAAGTTGTTTTCCTGGGAAGATAGAAAAGTAAACAAGCGAAAGGCATTAACCGTTCTTGGAGCAAAAAAAGACACCTAAATGGATGACATCAATGTTTAATCCAAGACTCTCCCAGTTTGTTGTGCGATGTGATTAGAACTCCGTCTATCTCAAATTTATAGACCCATTTGGCTAATGGAGACTCAAATTTGATTTAATTTGCAATAAGTTGGATTAATATCAATTCATATGTCCGAAATTGTATTTAGATATTTGTTCCCATTTCACAAGTACAAACACATACATATTGCAATGCTAACTATAAATGGACAGGATGAAAGATCCATTTTCTGTGGTGGCTTAAAGATCTGTTTCTCCCTGATTGTTATCTTCGAACAAAAGCAAAAGAACTTGACAAAACCCAAATGTGGATTTAAGTTGTTCACACAGCTTGCATTGAGAGATTACACAAAAAAGCATAAAACTGACATAAATATAGTTCAACTACTCACACAGCAACTTGGTACAATTGACCTGTGAATTGTGATCCTGAGCGCACATGCATACACAAAGTAGTAAATACCATTCTAGCTACATACCAGTTCTACCTATCCTAACCGAATGCACAGGATTATTTATTGAAACAATCAAGCTCCAATTGTCACTGCCCTATGTGAGCCTTGCACATCCCAAACAGGATAAATGCAGAGGCTCCCAATAAGTTTGCAGTCAGATTATGATAAATTATGGCCTAGTGCTCAAGAAGTGGGTGTGAACCTCAGTTCAAATCGCAGCAGACAAAAAAATTCTAGGTGGAATCTTGGAAGAGTGCAGGCAAGACGGGTTTGGAGGGGCTGATTGAGTTGTTTAATGTCGTTTTTAGAATGGCCAAAATGCCCAAAGAATGGAGGTGGAGTATAATGGCTCCGTCATACAAGGACAAGGGTGACATTCAGAATTTTAACAACTACAGGGGTATAAAGCTGCTAAGTCACACCATGGAAGTTGAGAGGGTGGTGAAGATGAGGGTGAGGAGGAAGGGTGTGTCTATTTTTCAGAACCAGTTCGGATTCATGCCAAGGCGTTCAACCACAAAAGCCATTCATCTAGTAAGGAGACTGTTCCCATATCTTTAAAGTACGTACAACTTCACAATTCTTTAAATTACTAAAGAGAGAGCGGCTGAAAGGAAGACAGTAGACAACCAATAATTGTTCTACGTGTCTCGAGTTCACATAAGACATTTCTAATTAAAAAAGTAGTCCATTTTACAAGCAGAAAAGTAACCCATTTATTATGCTCTTACCAAAAAAAATAACTAATAAGAAAAACCAAATGAACCTAACCGAATCGGTTTGGTTTGGCATTTCGTACACACAATTGAATTACTGAACCGAAGAACCAAACACCTACCCCTAATATAAATGACCCCAACCATTTTAGTATAGATGTACAGTCAACTGATTTGATTGATAATGATGCACTAGTTATGCTCTTGAGAAAACTACAACCGAATCAACAAGCGAGCATAAGAATTTGATAAGAACATTGACTTCTTTAATGAGAAATATTTCCTCCTGTTACTCCATATTCTTTCAATGTCATATTCACCTTCAAAATGGTAGTTTGATTGAATACGTGTTAATAACAATGTTAAAGAATGACAAAAGTCCCACATAGGTGGTTAATGAGATGAGTGGAAACCTTATAAGGCTTGGGCAATTCACCTCCCTTTGAGTTAGCTTTTGGGGTGTGAGTTAGGTCTAAGACCTAATTTTAAGTATCAGAGCATTGGTGAGAACTTCAAGTCACCAGTGTCAAATTCTAGTGACGACGGTGGGACTGATTTGCGTCATCTTTCGTTCTGAAGGTGTTGTGCAAAAGACAACACCGTCACGAGGCTCGGGAAGCTCAGGCGACCAAACCCCAACTAGACCACTAGAAAATACCCCTCCACGCGCCGATCAGAGGTGGGAATTTTTCGGCAAGATTTATTCACGCACCGGCGCGAGTGGTTCTCCGGTCACTTTTTTTCGAGAATTTCTCTTTTGTTGGGGTCGCCCAGTAGACCTGAACCAGACCAGTTTTCTCTAGATCCGATCACCGAAATTAGGGTTCCGGTGATTTTCAAGCCGTTTCCGGCAAGATCAGAATTTTCAGGCCACTGGGGCAGATTCCGGCAGCTTGCAATATTTTCAGTTACATACCAGTCTATGGAGAATAGATGAAGGAGAGAACGTTTTGTTAAAACCTCGATCCAGGTATAGTCATTTTCATAAACCAGAACACACTCATGACATGTTATATTTTGCATGGTCCACCACCAGTTATGATCTTGTTGTTCTAAAGGAATATAGAGAGTTCCTTCGGTAGCGTGCAAATAAACAAACGTCTCCACAACTAGTTTTGGTTGCACAACCTCATGTTTCTGTTGCGGGTAATTCTTTTACTTGTGTGTCAAATCACTTTTGTCTAATATTGTTTATTCACAATCTCTTCCACCTATTACTTTAGCCAATGGGATCCAAACAAAACCAAAAGGGGTTGGAAAAGCCAAACATGTATCTTCTGTCACCCTAGACTCTGTTCTTATGACCCTGGTTTTCCTTTTAATCTAACATCGGTTAGTTGTTTGACAAAATCCCTACATTGTAGCATAACCTTTTTTATGATTTTTTTTTCTCATGCAGGACCGCAGTACAGGACAAATGATTAGAACAGGGCATGAATCACAAGGCCTTTACTGTCTTACCTCTTCTAATTCCCTAACAACATGCTCCGTTACAGATTCCCCAGATCTAATTCACAAGCGTTCAGGACATCCACGTCTATCCAAACTGCAAAAAAGGTGCCTATTTTGTCTAGTTTATCCACATTAGATTGTGAGTCGTGTCAACTTGGGAAACACACTCGTGCTACATTTTCACGTAGTACTAAGGGTCGTTTAGAGTCTATTTTTTCATTAGGTCATTATGATATTTAGGGTCCTAGTAGAGTCGGTTCCACCTTAGGATTTTGTTATTTTGTTAGTTTCATTGATGATTATTCGAGATGAACTTGAGTTTTCTTAATGAAAGATCGTTCTGAGTAATTTTCTATATTCAAAGATTTCTGTGCTGAAATACAAAATCAGTTTGGTATGTCTATTCGTACTTTCAGTAGTGATAATGCCTTAGAATACTTATCATCCTAGTTTCAGGAATTTATGTCTCACCACGGAATTATTCACCAAACACTTGTCCATACACTCCTCAACAAAATGGTGTCGTTTAAAGAAAGAATAGGCATCTCATAGAGACTGCTCGCACTCTCCTCATTGAATCCCATGTTCCGCTGCGTTTTTAGGGTGATGCAGTCCTTTCATCTTGTTATTTAATTAACAGAATGCCCTCTTCTTATATTCAAAATCAGGTTCCACATTCCATATTGTTTCCTCAGTCACATCTATATCCTATATCCCTCGTGTCTTTGGAAACACATGCTTTGTTCATAATTTAGCCCCGGGAAAAGATAAATTAGCTCCTCGTGCCCTCAAATGTGTCTTTCTTGGTTACTCTAGGGTTCAAAAAGGGTATTGTTGTTATTCACATGATCTTCATGGACACCTTATGTCCGCTGATGTTACATTTTTTGTGTCTCAGCATTATACATCTTCTGATCATCCTGATGTATCTATGGTCTTACTCATACCTCAAGTTTTACCTGTGCCAACCTTTGAAGAATCTACGATTAATTCTACATCTCCAGTTGTAGTGCCACCACTACTAACGTATCATCACCGTCCACGTCCAGCCCTAGTCCCAGATGATTCATGTCATGCGCCAGACCCTGCTCCTACTATAGGACTTGCCTCCTCCTAGCCAACCACTTGCACTTCAAAAAGGTATACGATCCACTCGAAATACTAACCCACATTATACCTTCTTAAGTTATCATCACCTATCATCACCCCATTTTGCCTTTATGTCGTCTTTGTCCTCTATTTCCATCCCCAAGACTATAGATGAGGCACTTTCTCATTCTGGATGGAGACAGACTATGGTTGATGAGATGTCTGCTTTGCATAAAAGTGGTATTTGGGAGTTTGTCTCGCTTCCTGAGGTAATCTACAGTTGGTTGTCGTTGGGTTTACACAATTAAAATTGGCCCAGACGGTCAGGTTGATCGACTTAAGGCTCGCCTTGTTGCCAGAGGGTATACTCAAATATTTGGGCTAGATTATACTGACACTTCCGCTTCTGTGGCTAAAATAGCATTTGTCCGCCTTTTTCTATCTATGGATGTCGTTCGTCATTGGCCTCTTCAACAGTTGGACATTAAGAATGCTTTTCTGCATGGTGATCTTGAGGAAGAAGTCTATATGGAGCAACCACCTGGTTTTGTTGCTCACGGGTAGTCTAGTAGCCTTGTATGTCGATTGTGTAGGTCACTCTATGGTCTGAAACAATTTTCTCAAGCTTGGTTTGGGAAGTTCAGCACAGTACTTCAGCAGTTTGACATGACTCGTTGTGTAGCTAATCACTCGGTGTTTTATCGACATTCTGCACAAAGTCGATGTGTCTATTTTGTTGTTTACGTTGATGATATTGTTATCATCGATAATGATCAAGATGGTATGACTGATTTGAAGCAACATCTCTTTAAGCATTTCCAGACTAAAAACCTTCGCAGATTGAAGTATTTTCAAGGTATTGAGGTTGCTCAATCTAGTTCAGGTATAGTTATTTCCCAACGCAAGTATGCCTTAGACATTCTTGAGGAGACATGAATGATGGGATGTAGACCTATTGACAATCCTATGGATTCCAATGTTAAACTCCTTCCAGGACAGGGGGAGCCACTTAGTAATCCTGAAAGGTATAGAAAGCTCGTCGGAAAGCTGAATTATCTCACAATGACTAGACTGACATCTCTTTTCCTGTGAGTGTTGTAAGTTTATGACTTGTCAAAGTCATTAGGAAGCAACGGTTCGTATTCTGTGATATATAAAGTCAGTTCATGAGAAAGGACTACTCTTTGAGGATCAAGGCCATGAGCATATCATTGGATATACAGATGCTGATTGGGCAGGATCATCCTCTGACAGACGTTCGACATCAGGATATTGTGTTTTAGTAGGAGGTAATTTGGTGTCGTGGAAGAATAAAAAACAGAATGTGGTTGCTCGATCTAGTGCGAAATCAGCATATCGAGCAATGGCGACAACAACTTATGAGCTAGTTTGGATCAAACAGTTACCGGGAGAACTAAAATTTGGCAAAATTGATCAGATGAAACTCGTATGTGATAATCAAGCAGCTTTTCATATCACATCAAATCCAGTGCTCCATTAAAGGACTAAGCACATTGAGATTAACCGCCACTTTGTTAGAGAAAAAATACTCTCAGGAGATATTGTTACAAAATTCGTGAAGTCAAATGATCAGCTTGCACATATCTTCACCAAGTCCCTCATAGGTCCTGTATTAATTACATTTGTAACAAGTTAGGTACATATAATTTGTATGCACCAGCTTGAGGGGGAGTGTAAAATAGAATAAGTATTTCCTACTTAAAATAGGAATAGGAATAAGAATAAGAATAGGATTCCTAGTCGGAATAGGATTTTAATGTAGTGTCTATAAATAGGGTCTCAATGTAAAATTTAGATATACAATTCAATAATATTTTTTTCCCATATATTTCTCACATGGAATCAGAACAGGATCCGTCTCACCCGATGTTGGCCCCCAAAAATCAAAATTGCCCACGCACCAAATGTTAAGCGCATTGGGCATGAGGTGGGGTGGTAAAGAATGACAAAAGTCTCACATAGATAGTTAATGAGATGACTGGGACAATCCTCCTCCCTTTGAGCTAGCTTTTGGGATGTGAGTTAGGCCTAAGACCTAATTTCAACAAACAATGCATGCAACAAACTCAGCTTTTGCAGATTTCGTTCTAATGGAAACTAAAGTAGAGGGATAACCAACCACACATTGATTATTCCAAAATTTCCTTTTTATGGTAGTGTTTCATAAACTTGTGGTACGTTGAAGGCAAGCGTAAAACTACTAAATTTATGATTACGAGATGAACCGGTTCAAAAGAAACAAAAATGATACTGAATACTCATATAGATAACCTGAACTAACATAGAAACTGTCTATATTTGTACTTGAGGTCAAAATAGTGAAATTGATCAACAATTTTACACTGCACTGTCCCTCCAATTAGTCTCAGGTCTTCCCTTCAGTTTCAGTTCCTAACTCAATCATTTCCCAGCAATGTAATGTACTACCTTCATCCAAAAAAGAATGACTCTACTTTTTGGAAACAAACATTTTTTCATCCGTAGTTATTGAAATGATAGTATATTTTTGATAACCTCCATATCCAGACCCCTTGTGCTCACCTCAATTAACTCCACGGATACCTGCTACCTCCCACCAACGGAGATATGGATTACTCTCTCCATTGGGTTGAATGGAGAGATATCATCTTGTATTTTTACCTCCATTAGAGTTTGAACCTGAGAACTCATGGTTCCCGCTTCATTGATCCTATTCTACACCTAGGGTGCCACTTTTTGCTACCGAAAGTTGAGATTCGCACTGTAGCAGTTTATAAAATGTAAATTTATTTGCACAGAGTAAGTTATCTTTGTGCAATGCAAGAAATTTAAACTAGCTGCGGCATGAATAAGACCTAAGTTCCTAAATTGCAAAAGATCGAATAAATGAATTAGAAACTGCAAAGGACATACCGGCAACTGGACCAACATTATCGGCAGGAGTTTTATTCACCGGCGGGATTCTCCGGTCGATAGGTTTCTTCGCCGCATCGACAGTAGAACTTCCGATCCTTCCTGTTGCTCGACGAAATGCCTGACCCATTTTTTACGAAATGATCCCTTTATACACAAATCTATTTATACAACACTATTTCTTAGAAACCCATTTTTTTTATAACTAAAAAATTCGTGTAAGTTTGATTTTTCGTTTTATGCTATTTTTTTTTCTCTTTGAGTTGATCGGTATATAAAATAAAATTGGTCCCTAAAATTGAATGAAGAGTTATTAGTGAAAATTGATGAATAGGAAGGTGAAGGTATTTATAGTAGGAAATTGGGATTGCGTTGCATACAACTTCCACGTAGAGGGTTTTACAATGACCACGTCTCATTTTTTTAAATTCTTTTTTGTATATTATTTTTTAAACGATGATGATCAGAGGTATATTTATTAGTTGTCAGTGGGTGTGCATCGATCGTTTCGATTCGATTTTATGTGTTATTGATTTGGTTTATTGATTTTCGATTTGTAAATATATATCAACAGATAATCAAACCAATAAGATATTTTTATCGATTTTTGGTTACTCAATTTATAATACTTAACGGTTCAATTTTCGATATATATATATACGCGATAAGAAAATTTTCATATAAACCATATGATTTTTTTAGCATTTGGCACGAAAGTAATAATCATAAAAGTAACAATCAATTTTGTTGCAAGTTTAGACAATACACATTCAAAAGAAAAAGTATTTCAGCAAGTCTAGGCAATTGATACATTCAAGTTAGAGTATGCTTGCAATTACAGAATGAACCAATTATTAAGATTTTAAGTAGGAAAAAAGGTCTGATATACACATCATCTTTGCCATTTGGAGCTGATATACCCCTCATTATGAAGGTGGTTCATATATATTCTTACCGTTATACAAACGGCTCACATATACCCCTGTCGTTATAAACTGGCCCGCATATACCCTTTATTTAATGAAAGTTAAAAAAATTAGTTTTATATTTATATTTATTACTTTTAATTTGTTTAAAAATTATTTAGGGGTATATATGATTCTTTTATCAATGTTTAAGGTATATTTTAATTTTTTTCATACATAAATTATTTTTTGACTTCTTTTGTTATAATTATTTGAGTTTCTTATTCTTATTTTATTTTTTTTCTTTCATTCCTTAGTTTAAAGGGGAAAAAATTAAACTATTTTTTTGTAGTTTAATTTTTGTATTCGAAGAAAAAATTTGGTCATCCACAATGTTTTACAAGAATATTAGTAAAACATAAATAAATTTGATTATCAAAATAATAATTCTAAATTAGTCATTGAAAAAAAAAAGTCAAAAAGAATATGTTTGACGAAGATTAAATTTACCCATATGAGATTATATTTTTTAGAAAAAAATACTAAAAAGTTAGATTAATTTTTTTTTCATTTCCGTTAGAGGAAAAGGGTATATGTGAGTCATTTGTTTATAAGTAGGGTGTATATATGAGTCACTTTCATAACAAAGGATATATCAGTTTTAAATGACAAAGTTGATGGGTATATATCAGACCCTTTTCCCTTTTAAGTAATATGCAAATTCTCACAAATACTTAATCAATGAGTTTCTTACAAATCAAGCTTCTCCATTTACAATGACTTTACCGTAAATGGAAAAGCTTGATTTATGACTATCTTACTGATTAAGAGTTTACCGTAAAGATAAGTTTGATTTGTGAGAATCTTACTGATTCAGAGCTTACCATGAATAGATGAATCTCTTGATTTAGAGGAAATTGAGAGATTTGAGCGATTTTAATTGATAGGTAGGGATGACAACGGGGCAAGGCAGATGTGGAGCGGTATGGGTTTAAGGTTATGTGGGGCGGGTCGGATGCAGGGCGCGATTGGGTTTAAGGCTATGTAGGCAGGACAGGTTTAAGGTTGTGTCGGACGGGTCGAAAGCAGGGTAGGGTTGGGTTTAAAGCTATGTGGGGTGGGGGCAGATTTAAGGTTGTGTGAGGCGGGTCAGATGCGAGGCGGCTTGAAGTGGGCTTTTTAAAATTAATGTGGGGTGGGGCAGGTATATGTTATTTTATGTTGGTTCAAGTTTAATTTTAACTTTTTACATGTTATAATACCGATAGAGCATTATTTATTAAGATAATTTTATTAAAGCTACTAAAATATTCAATATAATAAATGAAAATGGTTCAATAAAAAGTAATACAATTTTTTACATGTTTTCCAATCGACCTCTAAAAAACAAATCCTATAAATTAATACTACTTAATGAAAAAATGAATTTATGGTTTTTGAACTTTATTTTTAATATCAAACATTACTAGAAAAAAAAATATTAAAAAAATTATACGGCGAGGGACGGATTGAAAATGAAAAAAGTTATTATACAAGGCAGATTAAATTTTTTACAAATTAAGCTCAACCCGCATTTTTCGAATTAAGCTCAACCCGCACCGCCTCTGTTATACACTACTCCATTGTCGTCCCTTGCTATGGGTTTCTTTGTATTTTAGGCGCTTTTGGATTTAATTATATTTGTGAACAATTTAATTTGCTAAATGACATCAATTTTGTTTTTATTGTATGAACTGTCTAAAGCTAATTTAGAGAAATTGAATTGTCTTATTTTTAATTAAGGAAAAAGATTATATTTATGTAAACAATTAATTAAAATTAATTATGTTTTTTTTTCAGTTAAGAAAAAAAAAGAATTATATAATAAATATTGAATATATTGATACGTTTTTTTATGAATCCATAAATATTTAATTTTTCTTGCTACATCCATAACAAGTTCATAATTGCAGTTGTATCATTTATAAGGATTGAGACCACCTGCAACAACTAGTAGGGATATGTTCTCCCAAGAGTTCACTTATTAGTGCAATTTTTAAGTATCTCATGAACGAACAAAATGTTGTCCATAATGCTTTTTACCTTCTATAAAAGTTAACTTGTGAATTTTCTACTAATTCATATATAAAAGTCTTGAGTAGAGTCGACAAATTAAACTCAATCCGCTCAATTCATCAAATTTGTTTAAGTTTGAACGGATTATTGACCTGTTCATTCATTAGTTCAACTCATTTCAACCAATTATATAACAAAATGTACTCATGAGAAATCTTTTCAAAATCTTTCTAATTTTTTTAATATGTTATTTTATATATAGTCATAACAAAGAAAATAATAATAATTTTATTAAGTACTAAAATATTTTAAAAGAATAAATAAAATAATTAAGCTTAGTGAAAATTAGGTTAGGTTGGACTGAATCTTGACTCTTGACCCGTTATATAATTCATTACTTAATCTATTTTGACCCAACCCATTTTGATGTAAACAAATTTGAATTGAACTGAATATTGACTCAATTATTATCTTAAACCATCATGATCCACTCAAATTTGACTGAGCCAGTCCAATTATCACCCCTAGTCTTAGACTTCTAGTTATCACCTTGAAAATAATTTTATATAGAGTTGAATAACATGTCATAAGCCTAAAAAGTCTTTAACCTTGGAAGGAGCAGGAACCTAGGGATCAAGGTAACGCAGTTGTGTAAATAGCAGAAATTTTAGATAAAGAAATTCAATTAGGAATGATAATAGGGGTGGGCTAGGCGGATTGATAATACTTTTTCGAAACAACTCAATACATAAATGCTAATGTAGATTCTACTTAATTTAAAATATAAAAATAAATAATAAAAAAAGATTGATAAAAATTATTTTAAATACTAAAAATCTGAAATACATAAATATTTGATGAGTATGTTAACAAATTCACATACAAATTTAAAAAAATGACGAAAAATCCTCAATAATACAATCCAAAAATTTAACATAATGTGTGATTTTGAAAACAAAATCTCGCAAAATAAATGATAAATTCAAAAATACCTTTATCAATTGAGATATTTTTTTATTAATTGATATGTCTGATCAAATTGTTACGAACTTGAATAATTAGTTCTTTTTTAACAATGACAAAGAATAATGGTGAAATTTTGATGAAAAAAAAGAAGAAAAGAAAAGTGAATGATGAAGATGGTGAAAACTGAAAAGTTGACGAAAGAGAAAAAAAATTGAAAAGTGAATTTAACGGTTACTAAAGCATATAATAGGTAATAGATGTAGAATTTGATTCAAAGTTGTACTATTTTGAGAAATAAAATTTGAATATAAATCACTTTCTAAAATATTGACATTTTGACATTTTCAATAATTATTTTAAAATGTAGATGTTTTTACTAATTAATTAGGGATTGTGACTGGTTTGCTAATTTTTCCTTTTTTTAAATCCGTTCAACTTAATAATATTTTTCATTTTCAATCCGTCCGCTCCGCATAGATTCCCCTCGCATAAATCCATTTCACATAGTTTTTTAATATATTTTTTTCTATTAAGTTGATATTAAAAATAAAATTTATAAAAATAAAATTTATAAAAATAAAATTTATAAAATAAATTTATTTTTCATTAAGTTTTATTAATTTAATAGATAATACTTTAATATTTTTTTTTGAGAGATCAATTGAGAAACATGTAAGAAATTGTATTATTTTTATTGAATCATTTCTCCGCCCCCGCCCTGCACAACCTTAAATCCACCCCGCCATGCTCCATTGTCATCCAGAATTACGATGGGTTAGTTTATGAATGTTAGGATGCGAATGAATTTTTATATTGAGTCATCCCAAAATAGACACAAGTCACAGAATCAGTGTATACTCTAAGTTATTGATTAATTTTTCCTTATAATTAAGTAATAAATTAAAAATTAAACTTAAACTTGAGCGATAAATTTAATTACAAAGAACACATCGTTACAAAAGTTTTCGGTCTCTATATATTTGAAACTTTCATATTTATTCTTCTTTTTTTTTTGCGTAACCTTATGTTTTAAATTTTCATTAAAAAAAATTTACGTTAAGTTATGTAGATCGAACTAGACCAACACTATATTTTATCTGTTTTCGATCAACGCCTTCCCACGCTATGACGAACGAGCTCGGCATATTCAACTCTTGAGGGGTACTTTGATGTGTTAGCAACTGTATGTTTTGAGATAAAATTTTAGCATTGTCTTATTTTTTTTATTTGGTAATTAATTCTGGAATAAGTTACCTAATGAGTAGTAATTAGTATTGAGATAAATTATTTTTACTCCAGGGTAGAAAAATTAGTTATTTTAGGATAAAACAATAAAAATGACAAAAATATTCTCAAGGTTCCACGAACATTTTATTTTAACTTAAATAAAATAGAGGGTGTTTTTAGAAATAAGTTATACAAAATATGTTATTTTTAACAGAAAAGGGGTTTAAGATACCCTTAAACTATTCGAAATAGCTCATATTTATCCTTAAACTATATTTCGGCTCAAAACTAACCTTTCCGTCAAACTATTGGGTCAAAAGTGTCCTTATTAACGGAAGTTGTTAAATGTCACGTGGATGCCACATTGCACGCCAATAGGCTTCCATTGCCACATAGACTAAATCCCTTAATCTTGATTACCCCCCCCCACCCCACCCCACCCCACCCCTCTCATTTTATTATTTTCCAAAAACGACGTCACTCTTTCTCCCTCATTTCGCGGCTAGGAGTTTCACAGTTTTCTTCGTCGGTTTCAAAGTGGATATTCCTGATTGTAGGTTAGTAAATCTTTTTTCTTATTTTATTATGTTTACAACCACGAATATCCACTTTGAGACTCAACCCCGAAGAAAGCTATGAAGCCCTAATCGAAAAATGAGGGAAAAGTTGTGAAATCTTAACTATTATGCTTTGAAATAGCAAACATAAAACTAAGAAAAAAGATTTACTAACCTACAACCACAAATATCCACTTTGAAACCATGAAGAAAACTATGGAACCCTATTCGCGAAATGAGGAAGAAGGGGGTGAAAATCGTATCTGAAAATAATGAAATAAATTAGGGGGAGTAATTAGGATTTACTCTATGTGGCAGTGGAACCCTATTGGCAAGCGATGTGACATTCACATGACATTTATTAATTTCCGTTTATAAGAAGGGTACTTTTGACTTAATAGTTTGACGAGAATTAAAGGTAGTTTTGAGCCGAAATATAATTTAAGGGCAAGTATGAGCTATTTCGGATAGTTTAAGGGTATTTTGACCCTTTTCCGTTTATTCTATGTGGCACTAGAAACCCTATTGGCGTGCAATGTGACATTTAACAACTTCCATTAATAAGGATACTTTTGACCCATTAGTTTGACGAAAAGGTAATTTTGAGTCGAAATATAGTTTAAGGATAAATATGATTTATTTCAAATAAATAATCAATGAGAATAAAATACCTAATTCTAGCACAACTTATCTTCAAATCAAATAATCTAAAAGTTTCGTAACAAATTTTGAAATAATAATTGAAAATAGCATGTACTTATACAAGGGTGTGACGATATGGTAGGTATCAATCGATTCGGTCAAATTTATCGATTTGCGAACAAACTAAATTAATTACTAAATCAATAAGATTTGATTATTGATTAATCAATTTTTGGTCCTTAATGATTTAATATTCATGTAATAATATATACACAATATTCATAAAATAGAAATAGTAGTAACAATAGAATTGCAAAACAAATATCTATATTAATCAATTTTATTTAGTTGAGTTGACCAAATTCCTCCTATATATAATAAATTACGAAAACAACATTAATTATCCATTTGTCACAATCAAATTTGACATTAAGAAGTGAAAATGTAACGCTAGTTGTGCCGAGAAAAGACAATGTGATAGAAAGATAGATAGGCTAGTGTGTATTGCCTACTTTCGAAAGTAATATAAAAATTTAGAAAATAGTTAGTAAATCATTATTATATTATTAAGAGTAAAATAATAATACCATATTAGTAGGTTATCGGTTTAACGATTACTCAAAACGATTAAAGTGGAAAACGTACTGATAACCCAGTAAAATTTTTACAAAATCATTAACCCAATAATGCAATACCCATAAACCAATAGTGTATTTTTTTCATTTTGATTTATCGATTAAACTAGTTTTTGCACAATCATATATATCGTAAGGCGTTTTCAATCTCTCATCTTTGATTAGTCAAAATTCTATAGTAATAGACTGATAATAGAAAAAACAAATTTCACAAATGACATTTTGCGTCCTCCTCCCCCACCCTCCAACACACCTTTATCTTTCCCATTACCCTCTTAGTCCCCGTTCCCACCACCCCACCACACCTTCACCTCTCATAATATTAATTCTAGATTATATACATGTGTATTTACGATAATATTTTTTCTTACGCACTAAACACAACTAAAGTAAAAGCTCAACTAAAACATTTTTAAAGAAACTATTTTCCATGAAAATCATTTTCCTTTCGCAGTAAACACACCCTAAAACGAAAATGTACATGATAAAGTCCAAAAGTGTAGTTCATATGAGATAGTATTTGCCTTTTTCTTTTCTACATCTTATTAATGTGCATACTAAACTATTTCTTTTTTTAAAAAAAATTATGGATGTAGAAACTACAGAATCCAAAAGAAAACTCGAAATTCCAAAGCATCTCATTATGTAACTTGTTGGAGATGGATAGTAGTAAAGCACTCGCTAAACTAACAGACCAAACCCCTTGTACACACTACAGTTTACTAAGAGGTGCTATTCTACTCTTTTCAACTAGTCTTAAGTGAAGTTTATTACTAAAAAGTTGGGAATAACAGAACTGGAAATATGGAGGGGGAGGGGAAGGGAGGGAGGGGAGGGGGAGGGGGAGGCGGGAGGCGGGAGGGGGAAGTTCTAATGGCCTATGGACTGAATATAAGATATCTACAGTATCTCAACTAAAGAGACAACACTAACCACATGATCACTAGTTCTAAAACAACGGTTTTGCTGAGAATAACCTTTGCTCCTTCCTGCAACTGCAATCAAATGAATGAAGAACCTCTTCTTTTGAATCTGAACAACAATATTTCTCTCCCTTGTGCTATTATTCAGTATCCACAATTCCTCGGCTGCATGTACATTTTTTATGGTGACCTTTTTTTTTTTTTTTTATCTTTTACTGGTGAAATCCTGCATTTCAGAGACTGTTAACAGACATCAGCGAGAGCACAAATATGAGTAACAAGACACTGAAGCAGTTGTTAAATCATCTTGCCTATTTATGGACCTGCGACTGTCACCCCACTCTCCCCAGGTGGATGCTGATTTTTCCCAAACATGTTGTTATCACCTCCCATAGACACATCACCTTTATCTTCTTCCATTTGAGCAACCCCTGTGCTATTGCTTAAGTCAGTAACCCTCGTACCACTAGGAGTTTGTCGCGAACTCCTGGATGTCAACTTCCTTTTTGAACCCCCTTCTCTACTCTTTGGCCGTGTATTCACAGTCAAGAAACCATTTGCCACAGCTTCAATTACTCTTGTGGTTGGAGGCCGACTTCTAGTGCTATGCCTACGTGAGTTCAAGCTAGGTTGCTGTGGTTCCATTTTAGCACTATCTGTCACTGTCTTCAACTCACCAGAAACATCAGTACTTTTCATGGTACCACTTTGGTCTTCTGTCAATGCTGGCACCAGAACTTCATATTCTGAATCAGGGGGGACTTGAGGTTCATTGAGGTCAATCATTGTCCTAGTTTTAGGTTCTGCAACAGGAAGCTTCAAAACATGACCATCAGGAGAAGCACATTCGGCACTTTGAGAAGGACTGCTCTTTGATGAGTTGCTTGATGACACTTTATCCTCAGACAAAGCTATCGGAATGCTGTTCGGCGATAGGTCATTGCTGCTAGAGGTGTGGCGCATCTCTTGTTCCTTTACTGGAACCATATCACTTCCACGGCTACAAGCCGTTAGTCTCCTACGCCGCTTGGCAATGGGAGCTACAAAGTCCGCATTGTTTTCTTTCAATCTCTTAAGCGAGTGAGATTTTACCCCTTTTCTTGGCTGCTTGTCTTCACAAATGTTTTTTGTTTTCTTCAAATCATTCACTGGTATAGTAGAAGAAGTAGGATCAGATATAGGAATATCCTCATTTGAAGCTTCTTGAAACTTCTGGCTTGAAACACTGATTTTGTAATCTTTCCCATCAGAATGCATTTCTCCATTGGAGATAATCCTAGAGGAATTATTATGATTCGCCTCTGTTTCATTAACCACAGAAGTACCAACAGAGTCTGATTCATCAGTAGACTCCTCTTCACTCTCTTCAGCTTTGTTTCCAGAAGACAATTTGTTTGAGATATCCACTGGAAGACCTGTCAACTCTCTCAATTTGAAGGGTTTACCATCAGAGAGGCTTGTATCTACAACCGTAAACTTCATAACATCTGTATATCGATTAGGAGTTCTAGGTTGAAGATAACAAGGGCGTTGTCTTGTTGGAAGATCATCTTGTTCTAACTTTGTTTCATCTGTTTCACCTTCAGCCTTAAACTCTAAAAGAGTAGGATCTGCAGCAACTTTACCCAAGACATCTCTAAAAGAATCGAAATAGTGGTTCCCTTTGACTAATTTCCTAGAGAACTTTTTGATACCAGGCATCAGAAAAACCAAATCATTCTTGGGATTAGCAGCATAATTCAAGTGCTTAGGCTTCTCTGAGAGCCAACCTGTTGCTAATAGACGGGGCCAAACAGCTTCCCAGAATAGATCAGAGGATCGAGCTTTACTAAGTCGGTAATCTCCAGTTAAAAACTTAATCACTTCTTCAGTTGTAAGAGAGGAGCACGCTTTGCCAACTGGAACTTCTGAGCGTACAGCATGATTGGACCTTGAAGGTTCCAAGGTCATGCATGTAAGATCATATTTACCTTTGCCAATGCCAACTGCTTCAATGAGCTTGTTTACCCCAATCATAGCCTTTAAAGAGAAGACATACTCTTCCAACAATATCTTTCCTTCCCCAAATGCCTTAGAGACCTGTCAAGCAATCAGATTAATTATAGTATTATAAGATATAAAAATGACAAGTAGAAAGGGTACATTGCATGAATACCAAATTAGAAATGAAAATTAACCAACCATAGTGTGTTACAAACACTGAAAGCCCAAAAACTTGCCACTGATGTTACTCTTATACTCATCACAAATTATAGAACCTCTTAACTAAAGCCTATCCACGTAATCAGACAGAGAGATAATTAGCAATTTACAGACCTTTATGGTATGAGGTTCTATTTTAAGCTCAATCAAAATCCATCCTTGTTATACTTTACACTATGAGCAGTACATGTACATGTTCAGTCGATCAAGCAATCTCTAGTTTATTACTGAGAAGAGCAACGCTTAATCTTTTCCCTGCGTCTACAATAGATTTTTAGAATAATGCACATTTAGTCCAGATAATTAGAACTCTCTACATACAAAGCTATCAGCTTGCTGATGATAGGATCATCATAGCTTTTCATAGGACAAGGGAATTTCAAAAATTATAAAACCTAAAGTACCAATGTTGGATGGTAAATAAATAAGTAACACATACCAAATATTCTAGAAAATTAAGCATCTAAATCAACTAGACTGATGAACAACCATAAATGTTAAAAAGCCAGAGATAAATCAAAATGACATCTAACCAGGAAGAATTACTAAGCAGGGGGCACAAACATGAGAAAACACTGGGTATGGTGTATATAGCTTGTCTGAATACCTCTGTTAAAGCCTTTTGGTTTTCTTCTGAAATGCAGGGAAGTAGACGAGACATCAGCTCCTGTAGCCTTGATCCAGTGAACATCTTTTGTCCACACACGCTCCTTCTGCTTCTCACTTTTCGACATTCTGACCATCTACGGTACTCAGGGGATCCATAAAAATCCCCATAATAAAATGACAAGATGTCACCAGTCCTTTTAGTTTCAACAAACCTCTTAACATGAACAAAATTCTTCTCAAAGATGTACAGACCAAGAACTAAACTTGCCTTTTCAGTATCAGTCCAAAGATCTAGGACATTGCCAGGGACTAAACAATATCGCTGGCCTCTTATTTCCTGTAATTTGTTTTCAGAAAATAGATTTGATGATTCTCCTAGTGTCACCTTACTGGGCAAGATCATGTCTGATGGCTCTTTTTTAATTGTGATATTGCCCGTTTCTGAATGCATGTTGGTTAATCTGGTACTTTCAGGTTCTGAGGGTGCACTATCATTGGCTGCATTTATTGAATCAACCAGATCTTCCAACTTCTCATTTTTCATGCTTCCTACTTCCTGATTGACCCACACTAGTGGTATGGGTAATCCCACCATAAATTTCCAGGAAATATCAGCTCCGATCTCCTGATCAGCTAGCATTTTAGTAAATGAACTGCAGTCCCCCTGCAAAGGTGGAATTTCAACCTGATACTGGTTCCCAATGCGAGGAGGTATCTCTGGCTCTCCAACCACACCACTCATATCAGCAGACTCAAAAGAGAGCGACTGATCCGCAGACACATCATCCGTGTGATGTCCATTCACTTCAAATGAATCCATCTGCAAAAGAAAGAAACCCTCTGTCATGAGATACAACTATAAAAGCAAAAGATAACTCTTGTGAACAGATTAAGTCCAAAGGTTTCTGACGCGTTGGAATCAATAATCTACTAAGAATATAAGATAACCAACGGAACAATAAGAATGCTCGAATGCTCAAATTAGTTCTTCTAATCGTGAAAAGCAAAAAAGCTGAAGCGGTTAACTTAGTAGGACCCAAAAAAATAATGACAGATTCTGAACCTGTCTTGTTGCTTGTAGAAAATATACCCTTTGAGTAAAGCACTCAGATAGTTCAATTTAATAATGCTTGTAACAGTTAGAGTGGTTTGTAAAACAAAAGGGACTTTCAAAAAAAGAACTACTCACCATAGATGGCAATGGAACACCAACACTTCACGAAGTATTATATACTGAGCAAAGTCCTTCAAGAATTCCTTACACAAATATGCAAAGAGGTACCCAATTCAGAAAATCAATGAGTTTGACTGTCATCTTTCTTCTTCATAGTTTTCTGTTCACATTCTGCTGCCCCTTATCCGTCAATGTATCGCCTAAACATCCAGATAGATTGAAGTATAAGTATAGACCTAACTAAATTGATATAATGTTGATGAATAATCAAGTAAAATTCCATTTAAAGAAGGCAGAGGCAAGACTGATAACCAAACGCAAGATAACTTAAAGAATGCAGTTAAAAAGGAAAAAAACCAGAATCATCGAAATCATCGATACCAGAAACAATGGATCCAGTCATAAATCATCGAAACTAGAACCAATGGATTCAGTCATAAATCATTGAAACCAAAACCAAGGGATTCATTCATGAATCATCGAAACCAGAACCGATGAATTCAGTCACAAATAATCGAAACCAAAACCAAGGGATTCCTTCATAGCTCATCGAAACCAGAACGAATGAATACAGACATAAATCATCGAAACCAAAACCGATGAATTCAGTCACAAATCATCGAAATCATCGAAACCAAAACCAAGGGATTCCTTCATAGCTCATCGAAACCAGAACGAATGAATTCAGTCATAAATCATCGAAATCATCGAAACCAAAACCAAAGGATTCATTCATAACTCATAGAAAACTTGTGCATTTGAATTAGTAATAAAAAAAAAAAAAAAACACGAACACCGCTCTGCAGAACTCAATTTTTCATATAAATTACACCAACAGTAAAAGAATTCTTTCAAAAGAAAAACACATACATAATCAGAAGAGATGAAAGATGTACAGAGTGATATGACTTGTAACATCAAACCCCAGATCCCACTTCTGAACAAAAATCAACTCTACTATTAGTAAAAGACACAAACACTAACCGTCTGCCATAAATCCTCAACACAACAAACCCCAAATTTCAAAACAGAAGAAAACAAACAAGCATTCTTATCAAAACCGCAACTGAGAGAAAGAAACTAAAACAAAAAGACAATGTAGAAAAAGCAAGAATCTTTTATCAAGTCACACAACAAGAACTTACAAATAAATTCCCAATGGCGATCCTTAAATAAAATCAAAACACCATAAACATAACAAAAGTCTAAAACTTGAACAAACCCCACATCCCAAATCTTGTTTAACAAGCAAAACAAGACATCTAAACACCCAGAAAACCATACCCATCCATAACACATAAACAAGTGAGCCAAATAAACCAAAAAAGGAACGTGTAAGATAAAATGGGTCTACCAGTTATAGATGTAAAACAAATAAAACGTGAACATAAAAAAAACAAGAAAACTATTTATAAGAAAGAAAAAACATACAAACATATTCAAGAACATGATGTGTTAACATGATATAACATATAAAGGTGAAGTTTTTTACCTATAGAGTATGCTTCATGGAGTTGGGGGTGGGTTGAATTCGAAGAAAGAGAGGGGCAAAATAGAGGAAAAATGTGAGACTATTTTGCTGCATAGAGAGAAAAAATAGAAGGGGTGTGGGGGGTGGGGTGGGGGGGTTTAAACAAAGGGGCCTTTGATGGCTTAAAAATAATATACTTCTTCTACTGAGGGGGTTTGGTCCATTTAAAGAAAACAATAGATGATAAAACCAACGCGCTGTTTAAAAAGGTTGTACGTACTCGGAGACTTATATATGACACCTAATAAATTTTATACATTGATTTAATATTTCATTAAAGAAATAATTTTTATTTTATTTTATTTTTTGGGTTTGGAAGAAATTAATTTATATTTATTAGTTTAATAATTAAAAGGAGGAAAAGGAATGTTTTAATTTCCCATTTTTAACTTATATAAATACCTTAATTTTCATCATTTATTATATTTTAAATTTATTTTGTATCCTTATTAGCAAATTATTTGCTAGGTACATTGTACGCATTAAAATCGCGTAAAATGTATAGATTTTTTATATCTATTTTTCACTATTGATTTGAAATTGACTTATGTTATATACATCAGTCAATGTTTATATTAGAGTCAGTTACTATCAAGAAAAATAACAAAATATTTTGTTTATGAGTCACCACAATAAAAAATAATGATTCCAAATTATAAAAAAGAATATAACTAAAATATTTGGTATAATACAAGAGTATATTGACTCTTTTCCTAAAAAAAAAATATTCTTTTAAAATAACCTAAATGAAAAATTACATTTATTTTATGGAGTATAATCAAAGCGGAATTCATATTTCAAGTTGATATCATTTTTTATTTAGATATCTAAATAAAGACTTATATCACTTAAAAATTTGCAGCAGAGATTGATTGTGTCATTTTGAATTTTTTTGCATATTTGACAAATTATTTATTTGTTTTACACGAAAAAAACACGTGAAGAGTCTAAAACAATAATTTTTTATTTTTTTTATTTAGCAAATTGTTTAGTATTTACTTTTAATTTTGGCAGAGCTTAAAATGTAAAGTAGATACATTGTACGCGTTAAACTCACGCAAAATATTTAGATTTCTTAAATCTATTTTTGACTATTAATTTGAAATTATTTTCAGAAATATATAACAGTCATCGTTTATATTAAAATTTCATTATCATAAAAGAAAAATACAAAATAACTTACTCATAAGTCGTGAACAATAAATAATAATTCCAAAGTATAAAAAAGATCATGACTAATATATTTAGTATATCATAAGAGTACATTGACTCTTTCCTGTAAATGAGTTGTTCTTTTTTTTTTTTCATACATTCAAAGTTTCACACTTATTTTTCACTTAGAATTTTGATATAACAGTGATAGTTTAATGATTTTATTTGTAGTTTTTCTCTTATCAAATAATTAGAAAAGGAAAAAATAACCTTATCAAAGTACATTACTGTATGAACTACAATCAAGGTGAAATTCTTTAACAAATATTTAAAGTTAACAAAATTTTTACTTAGATATCTGAGCTATATCACTAAAAATTTTGTAGTAGAGATGATTTGTGCCATTTTGAAAATTTTCACATATTTGACAAATTATATATTTGTTTTACACAAAAGAAGCTAGAGCCGTCAATATGGGCTAGGCCCGTTGAGCCGGCCTAGCCTAACCTGGGATTTAATAGGGCTGAATTAAGATTTTTGGAGCTCATTTAAGAAAAGAGTTTTTTAGCCCGGCCTGAATAAGCCTGCTCATTTGGGGGCTTGAGAAATATCGATAGGGTCGGCCCGTGGGCCAATAAAAATTAATTAAAAATATAATATAATATTAAAATTTAAAAATAAAGAGAGTCCAAAATCAAAACAATTAGTTTAATATTTCTATTTACATATTTATACTTTTAGTTGAAAAAAAATTTAATAAATATCAAGTAAAATGCACAAGTACCCCCTAGATTATGACCAAAATCTCAGAGACACACCTTAACTAAACTAAGGTCCTATTACCCCCTGATTTTTTTTTAAATTTTATACACCTTTTGTGTTATATGGCACTCTATGTGACTCCACGCAATTGAGGCACGTCGGAGATATTTGGATGTCACGTAAGCCAAAGAGGTACACAAAATTATAAAAAAAAAAGTTCAGGGGGTAATACGACCTTAGTAAGGTGTGTCTTTGTGATTTCGGTCATAGTCTTGGTAGTACTTGTGTATTTTTCCTAAATATTATAAAGATAATTTTATTTGTGAATTTGATTAACAAGTAGTGAAATTAAGGTCTCATTGTTTCCATTAAGATTAAGACGTCTGAATTTGAATACGCGCTTAAATATTAAGATGTGCATTAAGATCAAGATGTGTAAATCTGAAGAAACATCTGAATATGAAAATATTGTCTCTGAACCTGAACACTAAATTATTGGGACAGTTTGTTTTCAATATATGAATACACATATGAAATTAAACATTATATCAATACAATATTATCAAAAATTTGTTAGTAAAATAGTTTTTTTTCCATATAAAATAATATTTTGAACATTTTTTACTGTAACAAGGTAATATGATTTATCATTTAAGAACTCAACATCAAGTTACATCATTAATATGACTATTTTTTGCACTTAAAATACTATGAGAATCTAATATAATGCAATTTAAAATAGTTTATATAGAGTAGTAAATATATAGTTTAGAGGGATAATGTCCAAGTACCCCCTCAACCTATGCTCGGAATCTCAGAGACACACTTATACTATACTAAGGTGCTATTACCCCCTTTAACTTATTTTATTAATAATTTTTTACCACTTTTTAGCTTACGTGGCACTATTTTGTGGGCCCAACAATGGTTGACTTTTTTTTTCGAACTAGTGCCACGTAGGCTAAAAAGGGGTAGAAAATTACATATAAAATAAGTTCAGGGGGGTAAAAGGACCTTAGTATAGTATAAGTGTGTCTCTGGGATTTCGGGCATAGGTTGAGGGGGTACTTGGGTATTTTCCCTAGTTTAGAAAATTATTTTATTTTATTTTATTATAGAAGTTTATTATTGTTATCGATCAAATAACTAATACTTTCTTATTTTTGAAACCGTGCTAAATATTATATCATGGAGTGCTTATCAATTCAAATATATTGATTAATTTATGAAAGTAAAAGATGTATATTAAGTTAATATGAATAAAGGAAATTATAATGGCAAGCATGTAATTAGATATTAATTAAATAAGAAAACAACTTTTATGAGTTTTTGTGATTTAGTTGAATTAAGATAGGAGTCTTATTTTTTAGTCTGAATAGTGTTAAGGGTGTGTTACAGATTTGATTCATTCAGATATATCCAGACCCATTAAGAGACTTATAAAATAATAAAACAAACGAACTTAATCTGAATAATTATGATCCAGTTCTTAAAAACAAATACATGAGACAAATCTGAATGATTAAGATTCAAAAACAAATGAGGCCTAACATAATGTAATATTGTTGTGTCGATATTTATGATAATATTTTTAAATTATAATTTATAATTTAATTTAATAATTATAAAAAATATATAATTTTTTAAAAAGTGAGCTGGCCCGGCAAGCCTGTAGCCCACGTACTTGTGGGCTGAGCCGACCATTTTCAGGCCCACAACAAAAATGGGCTAGCCCGGCCTGACCCGTAAAATGTCAAAGCCTGTATGGGTTAACCCGTATGGGGTGGACTAACCCATATTGACACCTCTAAAAGAAGCACGTGAAGAGTCTAAATCAATAAATTTTTACTTTTTTTATTTAGCAAATTGTTAAGTATTTACTCTTAATTTTGGCGGAGTTTAAAATGTGAAGAAGATACATTGTACGCGTTAAACTCACGCAAAATATTTAGATTTCTTAAATCTATTTTTGACTGTTAATTTGAAATTAGTTTCAGTTATATATAACGGTCAACTTTTATATTAGAACTTCATTACCGTTAAAGACAAATACAAAATAATTTACTCATAAGTCATGAACAATAAATAATAATTTCAAAATATAAAAAAGATCATGACTAATATATTTAGTATATCACAAGAGTATATTGACTCTTCCCTGAAAATGAGTTCTTTTTTTTTTTTTTCATACATTCAAGTTTCACATTTAATTTTCACTTGAATTTTGATATAACAATGATAGTTTAATAATTTTTTTTGTATTTTTTCTCTTATCAAATAATTAGAAAAGGAAAAAATAACCTTGATGGAAAAGTACATTATTGTATGAACTACAATCGAGACGAAATTCGTTTATAAATATTTAAAGTTGACACAATTTTTATTTACCCACTAATCGAGATAATAATAATTAATGATCCCAAAATATAAAAAAGAATATAACTAAAATATTCGATACAGTATAACAGTATATTGTATCCTTTCATGAAAATGAATTATTTTTTTTTTCCTACTTTCAAGTTTCACTCACTTAATTTTCACTTGAATTTTGATATAATAATGATCATTTAAATCTATTTTTGACTATTGATTAGATTTTTTTTTTTACCTTATATACCTTGATTAATGTTTATACCAATGCTCCAATAGATAAAAAAAAATATAATTTAATTTAATTACAATCACGACAATAATAAATAGTGTTATCAAAATATACAAAAGAATATGACTAAAATATTTGGTTTGGTGTAAGAGTATATTGACCGTTTTCCTGAAAAATATTTTTTCTTTAGAAAATAATCTTAAATGGAAAAATAGATTTATTATATGGAATAAAATCAAAGCCGAATTCATTGACAAATATTTAAAGTGGGAAAAGGGTCTGATATATCCTCAACTTTGTCATTTAGAGCTGATATACCCCTTGTTATGAAAGTGACTCATATATACCCCTACTTGTAAACAAATGATTCACATATACCTTTTTCCTCTAACGGAAATGAAAATAATAATAATTTTAATCTAATTTTTTATTATTTTTTTCTAAAATATATAATACCATATGAGTTAATTTAGTCCTCGTCAAACATATTTTTTTGACCTTTTTTTGTTTCAATGACTAATTTATAATTATTATTTTGATAATCAAATTTATTTATGTTTCACTAATATTCTTGTAAAACTTATTGTAGATGACCAAAGTTTTTCTTCGAATACGAAATTAAATTACAATACACACAAAAAAATAGTTTAAATTTTTTTCTTTAAACTAAGGAATGAAAAAAAAATAAAATAAGAATAAGTAACTCAAATAATTATAATAAAAGAAGTCGAAAAATAATTTATGTATGAAAAAAATTAAATATACCTTGAACTTTGATAGAAGAATCATATATACCCCTAAATAATTTTTTTAAAAAAATTACAAGTAATAAATAAATTTAAAACTAATTTTTTAACTTCCGTTAAATGAAGGGTATATGTGAGCCATTTTGTAACGGCAGGGGTATATGTGAGCCATTTTGTAATGGCAGGGGTATATGTGAGTCATTTGTATAACGGTAAGGGCATATATGAGCCACTATAACGAGGGGTATATCAGCTCTAAATGAGAAAGTTGAGGGGTATATCAGACCCTTTTCCCTATTTAAAGTTAACATTATTTTTTTATTGGGAAAAGGGTCTGATATACCCCTCAACTTTGTCATTTAGAGCTGATATACCCCTTGTTATGAAAGTGGCTTATATATAGCCTTACTTGTAAACAAATGGCTCACATAGACTCTTTTCCTCTAACAGAAATTAAAAAATAATAATTTTAATCTAAATTTTTAGTTTTTTTTTCTAAATAATATAATTCCATATGAGTAAATTTAATCCTCGTCAAACATATTTTTTTGACTTTTTTTTGTTTCAATGACTAATTTATAATTATTATTTTGATAATCAAATTTATTTATGTTTCACTAATATTCTTGTAAAACTTATTGTAGATGACCAAAATTTTTCTTCGAATACGAAATTAAATTACAATACACAAAAAAATATAGTTTAATTTTTTATTCTTTAAACTAAGGAATGAAAAAAAAATAAGAATAAGAAATTCAAATAATTATAATAAAAGAAGTCAAAAAATAATTTATATATGAAAAAAATTAAAATATAACTTGAACTTTGATAGAAGAATCATATATATACCCCTAAATATTTTTTTTTAAAAAAATTAGAAGTAATAAATATAAATTTAAAACTATTTTTTTAACTTCCGTTAAATGAAGGGTATATGTGAGCCATTTTGTAATGGCATGAGTATATGTGAGCCGTTTGTATAACGTAAGGTCATATATGAGCCACTTTTATAACGAGGGATATATCAGCTCCAAATGACAAAGTTGAGGGGTATATCAGATCCTTTTCCTTTTTTTATTTAATCATTTAAATAAAGTCTTGTAGCACTTAAAAATTTATAGTAGAGATCGAGTGTTTTTTTTTTTGCATACTTAACAAATTATTTCTTTTTACACGAAAGAAGCACATGAAGAGTCTAAAATAATATTTTTTCATTTTTTTATTTAGCAAATTGTCTGGTATTTACTCTCAATTCGACAATGTTTAAAATATGAATTAGATACAGTATACGCGTTAAACTAGTGCAAAATATTTAAATATCTTAAATATATTTTTTATGATTGATTTGAAATTGTTTTCTGTTATATACAATAGTCAATATTTATATTGGAGCTTAGTTACCATAAAAGAAAATACAAAATAAGTACTCACGAGTTGCGTTAATAATAAATAATAATCCCAAAGTATTAATATATATATATATATATATATATATATATATATATAAAACATATTTGACTCTTTTCTTGAAAATTAATTGTTCTTTATATATTTTTTACTTTCAAGTCTCTCATTTAATTTTCACTTGAATTTTGATATAGTAGTGATAATTTTATAATTTATTTGAATATTTTATTTCTTACCAAATAATTAGAAAAGAAAAACATAACCTTAATGGAAAAGTGCATTATTGTATGGACTACAATTAAGGCTAAACTCATTAACAAATATTTAAAGTTGACACTTTTTTTTTATTTAAACGCTTAAATTACGACTTAGCTTGTAGCACTTAAAAATATCTAGTAAGACATTGTCATTTTAAAAATTTTTGCATACTTGACAAATCTTTTATTTTTTACACGAAAAAAGTACGTGAAGAGTCTGAAAAAATAATCTTTTTATTTTTTTTTATCTAGCAAATTGTTTAGAATTAATTCTTAATTTTGACCGATATGGGCTAGGTACATTGTACACGTTAAACTCAGTAAAATATTTTGATTTCTTAAATCAATTTTTGATTATTGAAAAAATAAAGCAATAAGTTGAAGAGACAAAAGTATGAAAAAGGGAAAGAATGTATACTTAAGAAAAAAGAGGAAGGACAAATAACCAAACCTAGAAAGAGACAAAGTAACGCAACAGTTGTTGGGTAGGAGATTTGAGTGGAATTAAATTATATAGGATAATTAAGTAAGGACAATTGAAAAAATAAATCAAAAACAATGGGAACACACTTGATCGGTTATTTCATAAAATGATGCTTTTTATTGCTACGGAACAATGAAATTTAACAATACAATAGAGTTTAAGTAACAATCAAAACAAACATTGTATGTATGGTAACAATACAACACATTACAACAAAATGGGTAACAATGATCCAAACATAGTGTAATTTTTCACTTGAATTTTAATAAAGTTGCGATGGTAATAACCCCCCCCCCCTCCAATTAATAATCGAATTATCAACTACAAACACTTATATTTAGGGAGATTCTATTACCCTATTGAGCTGTTCTAAAGCGAATAAATATATCCTAAAGTGTTGACATGACATAGAGAGTATGCTCACTCAATTCCAAGCACACGAGAATCAAAATTACTCACAAAAAAGGTAATTTAATATTTTGATATTTTGTTAAATATAGTTTTTTTTTTACTTTCGTCTTTTTCATTACTTTTGTCGTTTCTTCTTTCCCCTCTTTCTCATCACTCAACACCCACCCAATGTGTACCTTTCTCCCATCTCCATTATTGAACCACCACCACCATAAGAATGCATCTCCTCACCCATCTTCTAATACTTTCTCACGATTTGTCTCACCATTATCCATAACTATTAGCATTGCAAATCACCATCATAATTATTAAAAAAATATTATTCATGTGATCGAAAAAATTAAATCATGATCATTAACATCCTTGCTCCAGTAAAATTCATCGATCTTCATATCTTATGTTTAGTTTCTTATTGTCAGGTGAAGAATTCAAACTACACTCAATAAGAATTTCACGTATTTAAACTACAATCCCAATCAATTATGTTTAATCCTAATAATTCCAATAATTTCTTCGAGTGTAAAAGGTGTAAATTCAAGTACAATATGATTGATGAAAACTTTAACTTGAAATCAGTGTCAACATTGCATAATTTGGATGAGAGAGATGAATGGGCTAGTGTAAATAAATGATAAAAATGATGTTATGGTGGTGATGATGAATATTGTTGGTTTCTTTGACCTGAAAGAAGGATTATAAATGTTGATATAGGTCATGGATTTAGATTTAGTTTGTGGGCTATGAAAGGCGAGGTGAATAGGGAGGAACAAGGTGGAGAGAGATAAAGGTTTAAGAGAGTTAATAATGAGAGAAAATATGACTAAAGATTATAGGGAAGTGTGAAGAATGAAGATGATGATGATAAAGAACAAGACAATGAATTACCCTTTTTTATATACCTAAAAGTTAGTAGTTGACAACTCATGTGAACCATTACATGTAAGGAATGTGGTTATTTAGTTTTAGAGTGGTATATATTCTGATATAAAATAGTCCAAGGGGTTAATCAGACTCCGTAAAATATAAGTATGTACTTGAGAATCAACTTATACGTTGAGAGCATTTGATTATTTTCTCTAAGTTTTTTTCTTACATCTAATTAGAAAAAAATGAATAAAAAATGGAAAAAACAAACCCTTGTGGTCATTTAATTTTTGAATTTTTATGTGCTTTGACTTATTACAACGTGTGACACGCTTCTCAAGGTGGTCGAGAGAGTTTTGAGTAATTTTTTCCTATTTTGAAGCTTTTATATGAATAGGAATTGACTTTAATCAACATTCTTGGTAAACAAGCTCGAATGAGTACTTCGTTGGTTGTATTAGCGTTGAGTTTGGTCTGGTAGGACCTTTGATTCAGATAACATAGTGGTCGGGTTGATTTTGGGATATTGGTTTGTTTGATTATTTTTAGTTTGATTGCAACATTGACTTTGACTAATATTTCAATCAGACAACCATAATTTGTTTAGTCAATTTCATTGTGTGTATAATGCCATTTATACTTGTATAGCATCTATGTTTTATGTTTGCAAGACTTCAAATAAATTCTGAGGATCCATTCGGGACTTTGGAATTTTTACTACAAGTTATTGATGTAGTCTGTCACGATCCAAAATTTATGTGAAGACTTGTCTATATCTACCAAGACAAGTCATCATCAATCCAGTGAAACGAAAGAAATGTCGAAAGATAAATCAAGAACAAGATAAAAGCAAAAAAACTTATTATTTCTATTAACACCTCAAAACTTGGCTTTCACGTGTACAAGCCTCTAATACAATAAAAGTGGAATTAAAAAATAAGTACAAGTATCAGCCTTTGTTTCTCAAATAAAACAAAGCATAACGAAAAGAAAAAAGAGGGTCTGTCGGAATGACAAGCAACTACCTCTAAATAGTCTTTTGACAAGCCTTAGGAATTGAAAATAAGAGAAATTACGGTATACCAGGTTCGGGTCCTACACAAGTGTAGCAACAAAGAGTGAGTACCAACAACAAGGTATCCAACAAACAACCTAATAAACAAAGCAACTAGCTAGACAATGAATACTCCTCTCATCCTAACCAAACCTCCTCAACTACAACCTGCACAAAAAAATTAGTTCAACCTAACAATACTACGATATATAGTTCACAAGGCTCAATAGTCACAACACAATAATAAAAATTCAACACGCATCAAGTAAGTCAACCTCAATTTCAGATAAATCAAGTACACATAACAAGTACATCAACCATAATTAAAAAGCAAGTCACACATAAGCATCAAAATACATCAAATCACAATTACCAATCTCTCATCGGAACCATTTCCTATCGACACAAATATCATTAGCCGGAATCATTTCTCATCGATTTTATGTCAAATCACTAGCCAAAACTATTGTCCATCGACTTTTAATCAAATCACTAGCCGGAAAAATTTCCCATAGACTTTATGTCAAATCACTAGCAAAATCATTTTTCATTAGCTTTATATCAAATCACTAACCGAAATCATTTCCTATTGAATTTATATCACTTGACAAAAATGACCTGGGTATCATAAACACTTGCCAAAAATGACACCAAGAATGATACCAACATCATAAATACATGCTAGAATTGACCTCGACATCATAACCCACATATGTCTTATCAGTGTTCAAATCAATGCACATAAGTAATATCACACCACATCGAAGAGACATCATGCAACTCAAGTCCACTTTCATGCATTCAAGCAATTCATCAATCAATTAAATAGGGTCCATCATAAGTTAAGTCACAAGAATTTGATCAACACATAATAATTCAGTTAACCCCTTTTATTAATTAAGCTTGAACAAGTGGAACAATGAATCTCTCACCTTATTCCATTACTCCCAAACACAAATAATGAATGAAATGCATGAATCCTACTAGATTACAAGGTTTAGGAGATCACTTGACATAAATCAATCAACTAATCACTCCAAGATGTGAGTCTTCCTCTAAAGATCAATTTTCCAAGCTACACAATCTAAAACAATCAAGTATTCATTATAAATTTTTAGATTCAACAATCCCTACATCAATTACTTTGAGAAAGGGTCAATTAACTCAAATCCCATTTTCAAAAATATGGGTTGAATCCAAAATTTAATATTGAAAATGTTATTTAAGGCCTTAGGAATTCATTGATGAAAATCATTTCGAAAAGTGACTCAAAATCAGTTTACAATATCCATTTTAGTTTACAACTTGAGTTCTTAAAAAATCTTGCCATTTGTAAATCAAATTCCAAATTTTGATGTTAAAATCCATAAATAATCAAAGGGTAATGAAGTTTTAGGATCATAAGGAAGCTTACCCAAATGATTTAGCACAAGAAAACCTTTCAGAAATCACCTCCAAACTCAAAAATGGAAAATGAGGCTAAACCCCAAAAGTTTTCAAACATAAAACCCACTCTGATGCAAAAAGTGAACTCCAAAAAAGTGGGGACCTTTTCTTTTGCGAACATTGTGATTGTGACCCATGATTTGCTTAAGTGAACCCCGCCTAATTGAGACCATTTGCTTTCATGACCAGGTTCTCACTTCCACAACCCTCGCGATCATAAAACACCTTTCACGAAAGTTGAGAACACCGGTAAAAAAACCCATCTAACTCTCAAAACATCGGAAGAACCCTCGAGATTCATTCAAAACCTCTTACACATAAACTATACATACAAATCAATTATACTCAATATTTTTGGACACAATGGAACCATCAAAATACGAATCCAAAGTCTCCTTGACCCGACATTTGTGAAAACCACATGAAACTAATTCAACGCCTAAAAAAGCTAAGACAATCTTGAGACCTCTTAAAAATCAATCAAGACCTCCTTTGGGCCTTAATAGTTCCATGAATACAACATAACTCTTAAAATTATAATCCGAGTATACAAATCCCTATTGTTGATCAAGGTCAATTCAAAGGTTAAATTTCCATAATTTCACAACTTAGGACCTCAAATTTTAAAAAGACTCTGAATTTGAAACTGACAACTTTCACATACCAAATCTCACATTCTGGAACTTATGGAATCAACGAAACTCCACTCCAACCCTTGACACTCCAAAAGATCGTAAACTACTTTCTTAACAATATTAGCCTTCCAAACTTAAAACTTACTAAATTCTCAACTTAAAACTCAAAGTACTAAACTAACTTTCTTAACTCAAGCATAAAATACTCGGGGTTGATAAGAAGAGGAAAAATGGTAAATTTGCGTAAATTTAAAAAAAGATTGACCGAGTCATTACATAGCCACTCTCGTAAAGATTGCCTTGACTTGGCAGAGCTGCTCGTACGATGAACCAATCGCTTTGGCGACATTGAGCAACATCAATAGATTTTGTTTCTCAATAGCCTCATGATTCAAATAAGTCACACCTGTAGTCTTGGGTTCGCCCAAATGGAGCTGGAGAAGATTGATTTTCTTTGCTCCGTTTCTTCCTCTTTGGCAACAATGCACCTTGTTGGGTTTTATTTGCCCCGATTTCTTACCATAAATAGGTTTTCCTTTTAAGAAAAGGTTTTGAATTGACTATTCTTTTTTTGGTAGGAAAAGGTTTAGGACTCTATAAATAGAGGCATGTTCCTTCTAACTTAATTAGCATTCACAATGTAGTTTTAACGGCTTTGAGAGTTTTGGTTAGAGGGAGAATTTGTGAACCTCTCATGTATTCCGAGTGAATTGGTCGAGGTTGTTTCCCTCTGTATTTTGTACTCTCATGTTTATAGTGGATTGCTCATCTCCTTTGTGGACGTAGGTCGATTGACCGAACCACGTTAAATCTTTGTGTCTTTTGGTATATTTCTCGTTGTCTTCTTACTCGTGGTCTTTCGAGGTTTGCTTTGCTAGCTTCCACGTTTACACCTGCTTATTTCCGGTCCTAACAAGTGGTATCAGAGCCAGATTCAATGATGGAGTCAGGTGTAGTGGTTCGATAATCGATGATTGAACCAAGTTAGAAAGAGGTGTTCATCTTGACGGGTGTATTTCTAGCCGCAACCTTTTTGACAGTAATGAAGATTTTGTTGGAGAAATTGTTTCAGAGAGGTTCTCTGTGTTGAGACATAAATTTTGTAAAGGAGATTATGGAGAGGAGAAGCAAGTTGTTGAAGATTAAGTAAAGAAGGTGGACAAATTTATTTTGTCGTAAATTCGAGCCAAGGGAGATTTGTTGGGTTTTATTTGCCCCGATTTCTTACCATAAATAGGTTTTCCTTTTAGGAAAAGGTTTTGAATTGACTATTCTTTTTTTGGTAGGAAAAGGTTTAGGACTCTATAAATAGAGGCATGTTCCTTCTAACTTAATTAGCATTCACAATGTAGTTTTAACGGCTTTGAGAGTTTTGGTTAGAGGGAGAATTTGTGAACCTCTCATGTATTCCGAGTGAATTGGTCGAGGTTGTTTCCCTCTGTATTTTGTACTCTCATGTTTATAGTGGATTGCTCATCTCCTTTGTGGACGTAGGTCGATTGACCGAACCACGTTAAATCTTTGTGTCTTTTGGTATATTTCTCGTTGTCTTCTTACTCGTGGTCTTTCGAGGTTTGCTTTGGTAGCTTCCGCATTTACACCTGCTTATTTCCGGTCCTAACACACCTGCTATTAAAGGTCTGTAACAACAACGATGGCTGGGTACTTTATATCTCTAATATGTTCCATTTTCTAAGGTGAAAGAACCCTTTGATGTGAGATCGATTTGAAGGGTTTTTGCTCATTTCTTGTCTAATTTTTGTAGTTCAAAGGTAAAATTCTTCTTTTGTCTTCTAGTTTAAGCTTTAATTTCATGTTTTGGTTTCATTTGGACCTCAAATTCCTTGATTTTAAATTCTTTAAAATATACTTTTCAGATTATTCGAGGTCCAAATTCACTCTTATCTTCACCCAAGTTTGGGGCATGTGGTTTTCACCTCGAGGAAAATATAATGGCAGAATTAGTCAAAATCGACTATGTCATTTTTAACAATTTCTACTACTTGATTAGAATTAATATGAATGATATTATTTGTAGGCCACTGATTAATGTTGTATTTATTCAATTGTTTAGACCAAGAATAAAGTAATACACTTCAAAAGGAAAAAAATCAGGTTATTTAGAATTTCAACGGCTAGATTCGAGTTAGGCGATGATTGTATGTTTTCCAATTTATATATGTATGCATGTCTTCTATTTTGTAGTATTATTGTGTAGTGTATGTTGAAAACATAGGGAAATATATGAAATGATACCATGTCAATAATCTCATGCAATGAACCTGTTTATATGATGTAATGTTTCAAGTGTTATTGCTCATTGTGTTAAGATTGTGCATGATTAGTTTTATTATGGTGGTTGACTTGGATACTACACCTGGTATGAATACTAACGGTTGGCTCAGGTACCATACTCGGTATAATTATTAATTTTGACTGCCTTGAGTACCGTATCGTTATACTAATAATTTATGTGTGGGCTGCGTGAGAAGATCAGGTATATATATTTGTGGTTTTATGAGAGAATCAAACATTTGTAATTGTCATCACGTGGAATATGCATCCAAGTATTTGTTGTTTCACGATATTGTGACTGAAGTCCATATATATATTGATTGTTGTATAGGTGTTGACATATATTACTATAAGTAGTTGTTTACTTATATTTGGAATGTTTCATGTGATTCTACTAGTACATTGTGATTTGTGTACTGATAGTGCATATGTTCTTTTTGTAATGTCCCACAACTAGAAAGAATTAGAATTAGAAAGAGTCAATTTTTGAAAATAATAAAATCTGGAAATTAGTTAAGCTAAGTTTGAGTTTTTGGTCAACTTCAAACCATAACTCCTAGATCAGGATGAGTTAGGTGTGTTTCTAGATATCGTGAAAAAGATCTTGGAATAATCTTTCCAACGCCTCTGAGTTTGCGCAATTCCTAGTTCGTATGAGTGAGATATACCCTTTAAAAGTTGGGTTGTTTGAATAAGAAAAGTCCAATCCGGATTTTTAAGGGGTGTTTTAGTCTTTTCCATACCCTATTATTTTTATTTTTTTTGGTGAATTAATTAAAGGTAAAAACTAAATTGGTTCAGTTTTTGGCAAATGGAAATTTACGCTAGAATTTTTGGAGAGAATGCAAGAGGAGAAAAGAGGAGAAATAGCAAAGTTCGTCGTACTTTAAGGCGTAACTTGTAGATTTTGAAAAGGGTTGATCCCTAAAGGGGTATGTGAGTCTTTCATAGCGTTGGGTTCGTTCACCCACACGTCACACATGTTTATTTCAATGAAGTTTGTTCTAGAAAGTTGAAAGTTGATGAATTTTGAATGGTGTTCTTGAATTTGTTTTTCGTTCTTGAATTGGGCTGAATTGAAAAGTTCCTGAGATCTTTACGTCTTATTTAGAGTTTTTTTGAGTTAGGTTCATGGGTATATATATTAGTAACAAAATCTAAAGGAAGGTTGAGAAGAAGAATAGAGTTTAGGTGAATTAGGATTGTAAAATGAAAAAAGGAAAAGTCGGGTGAATCTGGGCAGTGGGGCCGCGTTGTGGACCTACTTCTCAGATTTGAGAAAAGTCTACTCGCGTCGCGGAGTGGTCACGGATCATTCGGCTTAAAAAAGTATTTTCGCGACCAAAATTTAAATATAACTATGGGTCGCGAACTAGTATCTAGACAATATTATCTTGATCTTTTCTCACGATTAACTATGTAAAATCATTCATAAATATCATGAGACCTTTCCTATCACAAATCACAATCCTTGAATCTATTATTCAATTCAATTAAAGTTAAGGGTTAATTCAAGATAAATTAAGAGTCAAGTTAATAGAAGTTCATAAAGTTTTCAAAAGTCTTACAAATGTTTAACTTTATTTTAAGAGTTACGTTTTGAGTTGAGTAAAGAGTAAAGATTGAAGTCATTTCATCAAAAGAATATATCGGGACTATGTATTCCCAAAGATTAAATGTTTTCACATTTAAACAAGAAAGGAAGCTGAGATTTCAAAAAGAGTCTTTGTGCTAGTTTTTTAGTAAAGATGAAACTTTGATTTCCAAGAGAGCTTTTAAGATAAGTTTTTTGAGTAGTTATATCAAACCAAATAAAGAGTTTTGTTTTTACAAATATATGAGCTAAAATATATTTTGGGAGTAGTATTGAGCACCAATATAGGGACGAGCTTGAGTAACTCACGTCTCCATGAACCATGTAGCCATCATGGGTAGTAAAAGATCATACTTTTAAGATGACTCCTTAAGATACTTTTAGCATAGACTAGTGGATTCACTAAGTTAAACGTTCTATATGATGGCAAAGTATAGATAGTTCTGACAGCGTGGGCATGACGTTGTATCACCACTTAGGCTTATAGTGATGGTTGTCGGTTAGAGAAACTCCAACATAAACTGTATTAGTTTATTATATGAGTAAAGTTGAGTTTGTTATTAGATTTTTTTAACGAACTAAGTTGCTTTTACTGTTTCATAAATCTTTTCTTATATTTCATGTGTTTCATTGCTTTATTTGAGTAAAGTTATTCATGAGTTAGAGAAGAGTCAAGGTAAGTTTTTCTTTCAGATTCTTTTCAAGCCTATATTATGTTTAACATTCGAGCTCGCATACTCTGACATTCAATGCACTAATGTCAATTGACCTGCATAGTCTTATGATGCAGATGCAGGTAACTAGGATCAATATCCAGTGCATCTTTGATCAGGTTGAGCACTCAGAATCAGTTCATAAGACTCCTCGTTTTACGAAGAACTTTGTTTTAATTTATTTTAGTGATTTTCAGTTGTTAGGATGCTCAAGGGTCTTGTCCCGACATCCATCTCAGTCATTAAAGGCTTCATAGATAGACATTTACGAGCCAGTTGTCTTTATTAGTTAATATGTATTAATACTTGAGTTGCCATTTTGGCTAAGTTGAATGTTTTATCTTTAAAAAATGTTCTAGGTTATCTTTTAAACAGATGAGTAAGAGTATTTTAATTGTTGTATTAATGATTTAAGTCTTCCATTGAGTAAGTAAGTCAGGCCAAGGGTTCGCTTGCGACCAGCAATGGTCTTCGAGTGCCAGCCACGTCTAGTGTGTAGGCTTGGGGCATGACAAACTTTGTATCAGAGCTTAGAACTTAAGAGTCCTAGGGAGTCTATGAAGTTGTGTCTGTAGAGTCCTAATTATTAGTGTGAAGCACGCCACATCTATAATTAGGAGACTGCAACATTTAGGAAATTCCTTTACTTTTTTATATAGAGTTTATTTCTAACTCGTGCTTACGTGTAAATGATTGTGAGTTGCATTTTTTTAAAGTGTTTGCATGAGGATTTTCTTTCCCTGTGAGGTACGAGAAGCAAATAAATGGTAGATGATATGAGAAGAAAGATGAGTATGTTTATTATTGGGTTGTCTCATTTGTCTAGTAATAAAGGCATTTTAGTTATGCTGATAGGGGATATGGACATAGCAAGACCAATGATCCATGCACAATAAGTTGATGAGGACAAGCTAAGGGATAGAGAAGATTTTAAGAATAAAAGGTCTAAGATATCAAGAAATGAAACTGGGAAACAAAAGAGTAATGTGAACCAGACTTTTTTCCAACATAAGCAGAAATGACCTGCTCTATTGTATGCAAGTGCACCTGCACCCAGGAACAAATATTTGTACATTAGTAGAAATTCTCAGAACTTCATATCTAGACTTGCACATTCACAAGGTAGTAAGGCACAAAGTGGGTATTAAGACTCCTATATATGCTAACTATGGTAGGAGCCACTCAGGGGTGTGTCGTGATGACTCCACTAGTTGCTTTCACGTATGTTAAGAACAATCATTTTATGAGAGAATGCCCTAAGAGCAGACAAAGTAATAGTAATTGGGGCAATAGAGCCTAGTCTTCTTCAGTTGCTCCACAAGACAGAGTTGCATCTATAAGAGCTAATTTAGGGGCAGACAGAGAAGGAACCCATTATTATACTATCGCTAGTCGCTGAGAGAAAGAAGATTCACCAAATATTATCACTGTATGATCTAAGCCTTCAATTTTTAGAGAAAGTTTATTCTATTAGAGAAAGTTTATCGTGATTGTACTTTTTTCTTTAGTGACTTAGTTTAGTTAGACATGGTAGATTTTGATTTCATTCTAGGAATGGACTGACTTCATTCCTATTATGCATCAAAAGATTGTAGAACTCGAGTAGTTAAGTTTCAGTTTCCCCGTGAACCACTTATAGAGTGGAAAAATAATTCAGCAGTGCCTATAGATCATTTTATTTTATACCTTAAGGCGAAAAATTTAGTTTCAAAGGGATGTGTTTATCACTTAGTCCTAATTAGTGAATATAGTGTTGAGATATCTCCTATTCAGTCAGTTTTAGTAGTAATAAGGGTTTCCAGAAGTCTTCCCAAATAATCTTTCTAGAGTCCCTCTTGAGAGAGAGATAAACTTTGGTATAGACATTCTTCCAGATACTCGTCCTATATCTTTTCCGACATATAAAATGGCATAACAGAGTTGAAAGAGATTAAAGAGCAGTTGAAAGATATTTTAGAGAAAAGTTTTTATCTGACCAAGTGTCTCACCTTGGGGAGTTCCAACCTATTTGCGACAAAGAAGGATGTTTCCTTTAGGATGTGTATAAATTACCATCAGTTGAAAAAGATTACAATCAATAATAAGTATACTTTTCCAAGAATTGATGATCTTTCGATCAACTTCAGGGTGCTTCGTGTTTTTAAAAAATAGACCTCAGATCAGACTACCATCCGTTGAAAATAAGGGAAGGTGATATCTCAAAGACATCATTTATGGTCATTATGAGTTTCTGGTCATGACGTTTGGTTTAAATAATGCACCTGCAATGTTTATGGACCTTATGAATAGAGTACTCAAACATTATTTAGATATGCCTGTTCTCGTCTTCATTTATGACATACAAATCTATTCGAGGACTGAAGAAGATCATGCTAGCTCTCTCAGAATAGTTCTTCAGACTTTGAAAGATAAAGAGTTATATGTCAAGTTTTCTAAGTGTGAATTTCAGCTTGAGTTTGTGGCATTGTTGTGCCACATACTTGTTACTAAAGTTAATACTCTATAAACTAGAGGCAATACAGAATCGGCCAAGACCCACATCTCCAACTGATATTAGGAGTTTGTTGGGGTTGCCGGGATATTATAGAAAGTTCGTTGAGGGATTTTCATCAATTTCATCTCCTTGACCGAGTTGAATAAAAAAAGAGTAAAGTTTGAATAGTTTAAATCTTATGAGAAAAGCTTTTAGGAATTTAAAAAGTGGTTGACTACTTCCCTAGCATTGGCCTTACTGAAAGGTATGCAAGACTTTATGGTATATTGTGATGCTTCTAGAGTTGGTTTGAGTTGTGTGTTGATGCAGAATGACAAAGTTATAGCTTATGCCTTCAGGCAGTTGAAAGTTCATGAGAAGAATTATCCAACCCACGACTTGGACTTTGCTATCATAGTATTTTCTTTGAAAATATGGTGCCATTACCTTTAAGGTGTACATGTGGATGTGTTCACTGATCACAAGAATCTTCAGTATGTGTTTACTCATAAAGAGCTTAATATCATTCAAAGAAAGAGATTAAAAATACTCAATGATTATGATATGAGTATTCTTTACTACCCAGATAAGGCTAATGTTGTTGTTGTTGATGCCTTGTGTAGGTTTTCTATGGGTCGTTCCGCCCATATTGAGGAAGATATGAAAGGGCTAGCCAAAGATGTGCATAGACTTGCACGATTGGGAGTCTGACTGATGGATTCCACAGAATTAGAAGTGGTGGTGGTGAATGGGGATGGATCATTATTAGTGCTAGAAGTAAAAGAGAAGCAAGAACATTTTCCCATTTTGCTTGAAATGAAGGCAAATATTTATAAGCAAATAGTAATGACTTTTGAACAAGAGAGATATAATGTATTAATGTATCAAGGTAGGTTATGTACAAGGGTGGATGAACTTCAAAAAAGTATTATGGAGGAAGTTTATAGCTCCAAATATTCTATCCATCCGAGTTCCACAAAGATGTACCATGACTTGAGAGAAGTCTATTGGTGGAGTAGTATGAAGAAGGGCATTGCATAATTTATAGCTAAGTGTCCGAATTGCTTGCAAGTTAAAGCAGAACACCAAAGGCCCGGTGGTAGGGCTCAAAATATGGAGATTCTGGAATGGAAACAGAAGATGATTAATATGGATTTCATCACATGGTTGCCAAGTTCTCGCAGACAACATGATTCTATTTGGGTGATTGTCGATAAAATGACTAAATCAGTCCACTTTTGTCTGTAAAGAGTACCCATTCAGCAGAGGATTATGCCGGGTTATGTATTCAATAAATATTAAGACTTCTTGGAGTCCCTATTTCGATTATACCATATATGGGTGCACAATTACTGAACATGAGTTTTGAAAATCATCGTAAGGTCATCAGAAATACTACACTGATGTTAGGAGGAGATACTTAGAGTTAAACTAGATGATTGGGTACACTTTAAAGCTTCACCCATGAAGGGTGTTATGAGGTTTGCTAAGAAGGGGGAAGCTAAGTCCTCGGTAGATTGGCCTTTATAGAATATCCAAGAAGATTTAGAGTGTATCTTATGAGTTAGAGATACCACAAGAGTTAGCAACGGTTTATCTGGTATTTCACATCTCAATGTTGAAAAGTGCATGGGAAATCCTTCACTTATCATACCAACCAAATATATTGGCATCAAGGATAACTTATCTTATGAAGAGTATCTTGTAAGATTCTAAATTGCCAAGTTCACAAGTTGAGGACCAAGGAAGTGGCATCAGTCAAAGTTCTATGGAGAAATAAGTTTGTTGAGAAAGACACGTGGGAAGCTACAGAGGATATGAACAAGAGATACCCACATCTCTTTGAATTTAGAAAAGTTCCCAATTAAGGTACTAATCTTTTTATTAGTCTTTATTTTGAGTTGGAATATTGTAATTGCATTGCTTCTTGGGTGTTTGAGATAAATGTTGGAACTTACATCCTTAGCCTAGTATGAGGAATCTCATTTGAGGATGAATATTCCCAAATGAAGATATTGTAACATCCCACAACTAGAAAGAGTCAATTTTTGGAAATTACAAAATCTGGAAACTTGGTTAAGTAAAGTTTGAGTTTTTGATCAACTTCAAATAACCATAACTTCTAGATTGTGATGAGTTAGGTGTGTTTCTAGATATCGTAAGAAAGATCTTGGAATAATCTTTCCAACACCTTTAAGTTTGCGTGATTCTGAGTTTGTATGAGTGAGATATGCCTTTTGGAAGTTGGGTTGTTTGAATAAGGAAGTTCCAATCTGGATTTTTAAAGGGTGTTTTGGTCTTTTCCATGCCCTGTTATTTTAATTCATTTTTGGTGAATTAATTAAAAATCAAAATTGAACTGGTTTAGTTTAGGAAATTTGGAGAAATGACACAAAAGGAGAAAAGAGGAAAGTTCGTCGTTCTTGAAGGTGTAGCTTTTGAAGATGGCACAAAAAGACAAATAGAGCAAAATCGATATAAGATAAGAGAATATATCAAATTCATACCAATTTCGCTTTCTACCACTCCATGGATTTCGACAAGGGTTGATCCCTAAAGATGTATGTGAGTCTGTCATAGCGTTAGGTTCGTTCATCTATGCGCCAAACATGTTTATTTCAGCAAAGTTTGTTCTAAAAAGTTGAAAGTTAATGAATCTTGAATGGTGTTCTTAAATTTGTTTTCCATTCTTGAATTGGGCTGAATTGAGAAGTTTCTGAGATCTTTACGACAAGTTTTTGAGTTATTTAGAGTTAGCTTCATGGGTATATATGTTGGGTATCAGAATCTAAAGGGAAGTTAAGAAGAATAGTCGAGTTTAGGTGAATTGAGACTGGGAGAATCTGGACAGTGGGGTCGGGTTACGTACCTGCTCCTCATATTTGAGAAAATTCTCCTCTCTTTGCGGAAAGGTCACGGACTGTTCTGCCTCAAAAAGTATTTTCACGACCAAAATTTAAATATACCTCCGCATCGTGGACTAGTATCCAAACAGTGATTTCTTGATCTTTTCTCATGATTAACTATCTAAAATCATTTCTAAATTTCATGAGATCTTTCCGTTCACAAATCACAACCCTTGAATCCATAATTCAATTCAAGGAAAGTTAAGAGTCAAGTAGAGAGAAGTTAAGAGTCAAGTCAAGAGTCAAGTCAAGAGAAGTTCATAAAGTTTTCAAAAGTCTTTTACAAATAAATGTTTTAACTTTGTTTTAAGACTTAAGTTTTGAGTTGAGTTAAGAGTAAAGATTGAAGTCATTTCTTCAGAAGAGTATATCGGGAATATGTATCCCCAAAGATTAAATGTTTTCACATTTAAACAAGAAATAAACTGAGATTTTAAAAAAGGCCTTTTGTGCCTAGTTTTTCAGTAAGAGGAAACTTTGATTTCCAAAAGAGTATTTGTACAAAGTTTTTTAGTATAGAGAAAACTAGGATTTCCAAGAGAGATTTTAAACTAAGTTTTTGAGTTATTATCTCAAATGAAAGAAAGAGTTTTGTTTTTATAAATATATGATCTAATTAAAGTATATTTTGGGAGTAGTATTAAGCACCGATATAGGGATGAGCTTGAGTTCAGATAACCCACGTCTGCATAAACCATGTAGCCATCATGGGTAGTAAAGGATCATACTTTTTAGATGAATCCCTAAGATACTTTTAGCATAGACTAATGGATCACTAAGTTAAGTGTTTTATATGACAGCGAAGTATAGGACAATTCTGGCAACGTGGGCAAGATTTTGTATCACCACATAGGCTCACAGTGATGTTGTCGGTTAGAGAAACCTCCACAGAAGCTATATTAGTTTATTATATGATTAAAGTTGAGTTTCTTATTGCATTTCTATAACAACCTAAGTTGTTTTTATTGTTTTATAAAGCTTTCCATATATTGCATGTGTTTCAATTCTTTATTATGAGTTAAGTTATTCATGAGTTGAGAAGATTCAAGGTAAATGTTTCTTTCAGATTTTTTTCAAGCATATGTTATATTTAGCATTCCAACTCGCATACGTGTCGCATACGTGTATATTCAATGTACTGATTTCAGTTGGCCTGCATCATCTTATGAAGCAGAAGCAGGTAACAGGATTAGCATCCAGTGAATCATTGATCAGGTTTAGCACTCAGAGTCAGTTGATGAGCCTCCTTATTTTTTGGAGAGCTCCATTTTCATTTACTTCAGCAGTTTTCAGTTGTTAGAATGATCGGGAGTTTGTACTGACATCTATCTCAGTGATTAGAGGTTTCATAGAAAGACAATTAGCAGCCAATTGTCTTTAAATTGTTATTTATTATGTGTTAAGACTTGAGTTGCCATGTTGTCTAATTTGAATGTTTTGTCTTTAAAAAAAAAACATTCTAAGTTATTTTTTAAAAGTTGAATAAGTGAATTTTGATCCTTGTATTAATGAATTAAGTCTTCCACTGAGTAAGTAAGTCAGATCAAGTGTTCGCTTGGGACCAACAATGATGTTCGAGTGCCAGCCATGTCCAGGGTGTAGGCTCGGGGCATGACACTTTTCTTGTTAGAGTACAAGGCATCTTCCTGCGACTGATTCGAGACCTCAGTTAAGAGACACTTGACTTTGAAGATAAGGGTGAGATACTCTTTCAGGATGTCATGGGTTCTTCTATTATCTTTTGTCTATCTTTTCAGGCTTAGACACTTTAGACTATTAGACTTATGTTCTAATATTGAAGTTTCATCCTTGTTATTGATCATCTAAGTTTAGGTACTATAACTTTCTTTCGTTTAGGAGTTTGTTTTCACACAATTATTTTTATTATTGGGTTGATTTTATAGGGATTAAAGATTTTTTTTGTTATCTTAATTATTTTTACTTCTTTGTATAATTACTTACTTTATAAATGATATGTTGGGTTTAGTTTGGGTTATTAGTTTATTCTTCCACCGGGTGATTTAGTATGTATGTCACTCACAACGATTTAGGTCGTGACAACATTAAAATTTGAGTACACGAATTCTGGCCTAGAAATTGTGTTTCAGGTCTGGGTTGATATTAGCCTGCCATAGTGACAGGCTTCCCCTTGTGGCAGCATCACCAAAAGCGATATGATTCCCGCTATAAGTAAACATTAAATTTTAGCAACCTATCTAATGTGTTGTCTTTTATATTACTCCCAATTTAAAATAAGAGAATGGACGAGAGCTGCTCCAAAAGCACTCAGGGCATGAGAGCAATGGAAATGAGGAATTTTTGCCCAAAGGAGATGGAAATTTATGAATGTTCATGCTTGTTCATTAAAGGTTGCTTTTGCAAAGTTATATTCATGTGCAAGTTTCATCACCGGTTACTTGGTACCTAGCTAGGCTAGACTTTCTTTTATTTGAGTATTTACACCTACTTTTATTGAACTTCATCTTATAAATACTAGGAGATTGCATGTCTAAACTTTCAGGCACAAAAGTTTGGATGGTTAAAGGTTGTGGATTATGTGATGCAAGGTAAAAATGATGTGATGAATATGAGAATGTGCTCTAGTTCGTGAATGATCTTAGTTTTTTTTGTAGGTGATAGTTGTATGCTTTTGATTTATGTGTATGCATATTTTGTTGATTTGTAATATCATTTATGTCATATGAAATGATATCATGTAAGTAATCTCATAAAATAAACTTTGTGATTGTGACTTGTGATTTTCAAGTGATGTTGTTCATTGTGATATGTGATTGTGCATGATTGTTTTCGGTTATTGGTTGACTCAGGTATCACGCCGATACAAGATATATGAATGGCTTGACTATTACATCGGTAAACTAACAACTTGTGTTTGAATTTCGTGAGAGGACTAGGTATGTGATCGTGGTTCCATGATAGGATTTAGTATTTGCATTGTGATCATGTGAAACATGTAGTTATGCATTTTTTGACCCATTTGTTGTTATTTTGTATGTTAGTCGAAGTTAGTTCGATGAAAGAAAGAAGAAGGGGGCTAATATATATATGTAGCTTTTCAAATTTGAATTCAATTCAAATCAAATGACAACATTGTGTGAGATAACTTCAATAAAAGATAATAGAATCCTCATTGATTACTATTATGAAGAAAATTTTTATGTATCTTAGAAATCTTATACAGAGCGTAAAATTGAAAGAAAATATTTACCGTCCTAAATTATCGATCATAGATGTTATTAGCTATACAATACTAAATTTTAGGGTTAATTACTAGACCTAATCCTTAGCTTAAAAACAGTGTGATAAATAAAAGGGAAACTTTCACATATAGCCAAATAAAAATAATTAATTACTTTCAATAGTTATAGTTTGATAACTACAATTTGTAGTTGCATGTTATCTGGAAGAGAGAGGCGAGAGAGAGGGGGAAAGAGCGGGAGAAATGTGAATTGTATATGTATATTGGTTAGATAGTTGTATTTTATACATATTTATTTGTATATATGTCAAGAGAGATTGGGAGAGGGAGGAGAGAGGTGAACGAGAATAGGAGAGGGACGAGACAGGCGAGCGAGATCGAGAGAGGAAGGAGAGAGGCGAGTAAGAGAGCGCAGAGAGTGGGAGAGAGGTGAATTGTATAGGTATATAATTGTATATTATACATATACATTTGTATATAGGGCACGCGAGATTGAGAGACGGAGGAGAGAGGTAAGCGAGATTGGGAGAGAGAGGAGAGAGGCGAGCGAGAAAGGGCAGAGAGTGGGAGAGAGGTGAATTTTATATGTATATAGGTTAAATAATTGTATATTATACATATGTATTTGTATATTCTGGTGAATTATACATATACAAATATGATTAATTATACAATTTTAAAAATAGCTCACGTAATTAATGTATACTGTTAGTCACGAGTTATAATTATAACAAACTATAGCTATGATGAGTAATTAAATAGCATAAATTTGCTTTATTGCGTAATTTTAACTAAATAAAATTACCCACAAGAGTGTGTAATAATTAGATAAGTTTGTGATAGCCAGAATCTAAGCATATTTAGTGCTAGGTTAATTAAAATAAAGAACACCTAAAAGTTGATTAATATTGAACTTCGTTTAAATCTTCTAAGTTTATAAAATTTTAGATAAGAGCCGAGTTAATTAAAACAGAATACATATACGATATTCTTTTAAGATCTATTTAAAATAGGAAAAAATATAAATTTTTCCTTAAACTTGTATCGAAAAGTCAGTTACACGCTTAAATTATCTTATCATAATGACCTATTACACACACCTATATTATTCAAAAATGAATTTAATACCACCCTGAAATGTGTAACATCACTCTCACATCATGTGGTTTATTACACTCGCTGCCACACCAGTGCTATGTCAGCGCCATACCATAAATTATATTTATTTTTATTTTATTTTATTTATTAATTAACTTTTCTTTTGTTAACTATATTTTACTTTAATTAATTCCAAATTGATTATTTTGTTTCTTTAATAATTATATCTTCTTCATCACTAAATCTCACCCATTTTCAATTCTCATTTCATCTGAAAATCATATCCGAACCCATTTTCACTATTGATTGTTCTTCACCACCACTATCGCCTTCAATTCTTCTTCTTTCTTCTTTGTTACCCAACACCAAATATCACCACCACCACCTTTATCAATATTGGTTTTTTCTTCTTCACCACCTTCGATTACCTATTTTAATTTTTGCCACCCGCCATCCATCACCACTTAACTCATAAAGTTTATTTTACCACTAAACCCAAAAATTGATTAACAACCAAAATTTCTTTAATTAAGTATGAAAAATGAAAAAAATAACAATCAACCGATATTTTTCTAGATGAAATACAATTATTCACTAACAAATCTATGGAAATTAAGCTAATTGCGAATACAAAAATGTTATGCTTTTAGATTGTGATTAAAAAAAGTGTGATAAAATAAAGAATGAAGAAGAAGAAGACAATGGGTGGGGTGTGAAGAAGAAGAAGTATAGGGGTTGGGGTAGAATAGAGGATTAGTACTTCTTCTTTTTTTTTTACTTTTTTGCCAAACTGATGCACCTATTTTTTATTTTTGTTTTATTTTTTGTCATGTCAGTTTTAGGGGGTTAGAAAATTTACTTTTGAATGGTACAAGTGTGTAACAGGTCACTATGATATCTAAGCGTGTAACTGACTTTTCGAAACAAATTTAATTTTTTTTTATATCTTTTCCCTTAAAATTACTAACTGATCAAACCTAAATAAATAAAATAATTAAAACAAAGTGTAAAATATATAAGTTAGTTATATCAAGTGTCGTTCTAACTGCAAATGATAAAGAACTGGTCTGGCTTTGTTTTTAAAGAAGAGGCTCTCACAGAAAAATGTATTATTATAAAGGGATAATGTCCAAGTACCCCCTCAACTTATGCCCGAAATCTCAGAGACACACTTATACTATACTAAGGTCCTATTACTCCCCTGAACTTATTTTATTAATAATTTTTTACCTCTTTTCGACCTACGTGGCACTATCTTGTGGGCCCAAGGATGGTTGATTTTTTTTTTCAAACTAGTGCCACGTAGGCTAAAAAGGGGTAGAAAATTACTTATAAAATAAGTTCAGGGGGTAATAGGACCTTATTATAGTATAAGTGTGTCTCTGGGATTTCGGGCATAGGTTGAGGGGGGTACTTGTGCATTATCCCTATTATAAAATATAACATATTAATTTTATATTTATATTCAATATATAAACTTGATATGTACTTTTCCCTCTACCATCATTGCATATAATATGCATATTTATTGTATTTTCAGTTTATATACATTAAGTACGCATCAAATATACAACAATTATACATTATATACTTAAATATATGATCGGGATACAATCACCTATTAATTCACAAGAAAACGTATACCTAAAGCTCCAACTTCAATTTCCAACAATAAACATCATCAAATTCAACCAACAACACTATTTTATGTATGATATCTGTATATACACTATATAACAAAATGTATATAGCATATATACAGATTTTATTCATCGTAAAGATAGTATATGTATAACTTTTATACAAGCATCATCCAACTACCATTAAACTACCAACCCATCATCAATGATATGTACTTTTCTCCTATACCATGCATATTTATTGTATTTTCAGTTTATATTCATTAAGTACGCATCAAATATACAACAATTATACATTATATACTTAAATATATGATCGGGATGCAATCACCTATTAATTCACAAGAAAATCTATACCTAAAGCTCCAACTTCAATTTCCAACAATAAGCATCATCTAATTCAACCAACAACACTATTTTATGTATGATATCTGTATGTACACTATATAACAAAATCTATATAGCATATATACAAATTTTATACATCGTAAAGATAGTATATTTATAACTTTTGTACAAGCATCATCCAACTACCATTAAACTACCAACCCATCATCAATGATATGTACTTTTAGCCTCTACCATCATTGCATATAATATGCCTATTTATTGTATTTTCATATTATATTCATTAAGTACGCATCAAATATACAATAGTTATACATTATATATTTAAATATATGATCGAGATGCAATCACCTATTAATTCACAAATAAAACGTATACCTAAAGCTCCAACTTCAATTTCCAACGATAAACACCATCTTATTCAACCAACAACACTATTTTATGTATTATATCTGTATATACACTATATTACAAAATGTATATAACATATATACAGATTTTATACATCGTAAAAATAATATATGTATAACTTCTATACAAGCATCATTCAACTACCATTAAACTACCAACCCATCATCAATATCCACTACAAAAATTCTTTATTCGAGCAATCATCAGTCATGTAGTGTATCGTTTGTAATTTAATGAATTGTGATACATCAATGTTCTTCGAGTAAGTTGACAGACATCTGGTACCTTGCCACGTTTCATTTCATTTTGGTGTGAAATTTATCACATGTAAAGCTTGTATCAACGGTTGTCTATGGCTTCATAACTTATTGTATCGTATTGTACGTATATTTTGTTGAGCATAATGTTTGAATTAATTATATTTTTTTAAAAGTTATGTCATATAAGGGTATCAAAAATAAGTTCAATTATAGTTAATTTGCTTGATTCATTCATAATTTTAAGGGTTAAGTTCAAGATTATTTGAATTGGGTTCAATCGTAATCTATTCAAATATTAATACATTTTAAGAAAATTCTTAATTGAACCAATTCAATCTTCAATTTTAAAAACTTTTTATTTTCATTGATGTAATCTATATTCCTATATTGAAGGTATGAGTTACTATTATTTTATATCTTTTAGAATTTTTCTGTTTATTTGTAACTTCTTCTTTTTTTTTAAAAAAAATAAAAATATCTTGGATAAAACTTAAATAACATATTTTGACATTTAATAGGAATAATTGTCAATATTTTCAATTTTTAGTGAAAAAATCAAAAAAAAAAACAATTGTTAAAAACAGAAAGGAGAAATTAAGGGGAGAAAAATATTAAAAAGAAAAAATTGCTTAAAAGTCTTATAGTTACAAAAATTTAAAAATAAAGAACTAATTGACAATTTATCAAAATACACCAAATTCCATCTCTTTCTTCTTCTTTAACCATGTTTTAAAAAACACGCCTATCATCATTGTTTTAAAAATTCAATATTCATTTTCTTAATTTTTTTTTTGAAGCAATTGATTCTACTAAGACATATTTTGACATCATGAAATTATAATTTATCTTTAAAAATATCTAAAATTTTATGAAGTTATTTGGCTATCATGTTAAGGTTATGAAGTTTATGTATCCTCTTTTAAGAAATTTTTCAGTATTCAAAATACAATACTCATGTATTCATGAAATAGGTATTCATCCATCTTGCATTTGCATATGTATTTTAGTTTGCTTATTTTCAATATCACTCTGTATACCAAATATTTTGTATCTAGATTTGATTTCGTATTCGTCCTGATATATACCATAAAATTTGTATTTAGATTTGATTTCGTATTCGTCCTAATGTATATCATAAGTTTTGTATTTATATTTTGATTTCCTATTCAGTCTCAACTATAATAAATAGCCAAAATACAATTTATTTATGTATTCATTATATGTGTATTCATCCTAATTTGCATCAGTCAAATAGTTTTATATTTTATTTTACTTATTATATGTTTATACCAATTAGTTTATTTTTGATTTTATATTTATCCACAATTTTAAATAATCAAAATAGAGGTTTGTATATAAATTATCACTTTGTAAACATAAATTTGACTACAAACTACAGAACATTCAAAATACTTTCAAATACTTTTGCGAAACAACTCAATACCTAAATGTTAATGTGCATTCTACTAAATTTTAAATATAAAAACAAATCATAAAAAAAGATCGACAAAAATTATTTTAAATACTAAAAATCTGAAATACATAAATATTTGATGAGTAAGTTAACAAACTCACATAAAAATTAAAAAAAATGACGAAAAATCCTCAGTTTATACAATCCGAAAATTCAACATAATGTGTGATTTTGAAAACAAAATCTCGCAAAATAAATGATGTTCAAAAATACTTTTATCAATTGAGAGATTTCTTGATTAACTGATAGATCTGAACAAATTGTTACAAACTTGAATAATTAATTCTTCTTCAACAATGAAGAGAACAATGGTGAAATTTTGATGAAAGAAAAAAAAGTGAATGATGGGAATGGTAAAAACTGAAAAGTTGATGAAACAGAAAAAATTAAAAAGTGAAAGATGAAAAATAAATTTAATGGTACTAAAGCATAGGAAGAAGTGTAAATGGGTAATGGAGGTACAATTTGATTCAAAGTTAGACTGTTTTGATAAATAAAATTTGAATACAAATTATTTTCTAAAATATTGTCATTTTGACATTTTCAATAATTATTTTAAAGTGTAGATGTTTTTACTAATTAAATTAGGAATTATGACTAGTTTGATTATTTTTCCTATATTAAAATTATTGAGATTAAGCGGGATAAATTGAGAGGATCAATACCCAATTCATTTTTAAGCAATATAAACTTGGGTAATTTAGGACCCAACCTAATTTCTATTTCAACTCATTTTACTGTCTCCAATTTACACCCAACCCGCTCATTTGACATTCTTAATGCCTCACATCAACAAAGATATATAAGATACGAGATAGCATTATAATAAACAAGATAGGATAAATAATAAAATAAAATTATTAAATAAAAAATATAGACAGAATAAGAGAGGAAAAGATGAGGTAAAGATGCAATCGTAATGAATTTATCACATAAAATAAGATTTTTAAACATTATATAATATTGAATTTAATAATACGCTAAATTTAAGAAACAATCAAAACAAATCTAGTATTGATAGGCAACAACTACCAACAAGCTGTTAAACACTTCAACTTTAAAATCACGCTAATTTTTATGTTGGTGAATTCAACATGACTAAGCACTTAATTAGCCACAATACACACATTAGACCTTTTAATTTAAAAATTCTAAATAGTTAGATAGCCTTAACTTACTTTGAAGCAGGAGTGTATATGACCATATTGGTTCGGATTTTTTAAATATCAAATCAAATTATTTGTGTAAAATTTTTAAATTTATAAACCAAACCAAACCAATAAAGTTCGGGTTTTTTCCGAGTTTTCCAATCTCGGGTTGATTCGGGTTTTTCAAAAACCAAACCAAACCATTGTGTTGAATTTTTAAATTTCTAAATCAAACCAAACTAATAAACTTGGATTTTTTCGGATTTTTTGGATAACTTGCATACAAACATATTATTAATTTGTGCTCCAAATATTTCATTAGTCCAACCAAAGTACAATTATCTAAGATGTTTCTTTAAAAAAATACAAAATATGAGATGAGTATTGATGACATAAAAATATTCACTAAAAAATAATAATGAAATCAACATATAAAATAAATATTGTAATGTCATAATGAAAATAATCATAATCTAAAAGTACTAAGTCATACTAAAATAAATTTATTAAGTATTAGTTACATTTCTAAATATTTAAGAAAAATTAAATTAGATTATGTATTTTAATGTTTAAACCAATGTAAAACTAAGAACAAATATTCAATATAATTGTCATTCTCAATGTTGAATTGATTTTCTTTTTGCATTAGTATTAATTTAATTTTGATTTAAGTTTTATTGTAATTATAAATATCTGTGAACTATAATCTTTATTTGACTATTTCGAATTCTAAGTTTTAAACTTGAAATAATATATTAAAGATAAATACTATAAAATAGTATAAGAAATATTTTAAAATGATACCAAAGTAATTATTTTTATGTATAAAATAAAATTTTAAAATTACATACATAATGTTGGGTTGATTTAGTCTCGGGTTGATTTTTTTTAGTTAAAACCAAATCAACCCAAATATAATTGAATTTTTTTTCCATACAAAATCAAGTCAAACCAAACTACTAGTCAAATTTTTTTCAGTTGTACTCAATTTACGATTTGATTCGATTTTCAATTCAATTTTGTAAACCCCTACTTTCGAGCTATAATGCAAACTTACCTTTCCAAAGCTATAATCACTATGGTGCAATATAAATAGACAATCCTAGTAGGCCCAAATAGTCTATCTCAATATCATAGTATTATTATTTCTATTTTATTTTTATTTTCTTATGTCATGATACATATTCTTTAATTTTTCCTTTCAAATAATTACTTTATATAGTATTCATGTAATATAAAATTTTATTTTTCAAATTCTTTACTTAATATAAAATTATATTTTTCCTAGATTTATAAATAACATAAATTGCAAGTTATTGTTATATAATATACAAATTAATGGACAATTCAAATAAAAGTGAAGTTATTAATAAAATATAATTACATAAATATTCTACTTTTAAGATTATTACGTTGCTCTCATAAATACTTTATTGATACATTATGTAGTTCAAAATGAGCGTTTGTATCCTTAATCATTTTATATCTAGCTAAAGATTGTTCAAATAGAATATTTTCGTGCAACAATAACAACTACGAATAATTAAAAAAAAATTAACAAGCACAACTGCAATCACGACTACACTAATTATGTGGATCATACACTATGTTTTTTCTGAATATTGAAAAATCTTTAAAATTACCTACTGGATTACTAAATTATTGTTGTGTTAAATTTATTATATTATGTATTGTTATCTTGTATTAAAATTATTATGTCATTTTTTGTATTTTTAAATTAAAATTCTATCTTATCATTTTAATTTTGTGCCTTCTTCATAGTGAAAATTAATAATGATATCGAACTGTATTAAAGTGACGAAAATTAAAAAAATTGAAACATGATTAATTCGGGATGAAAGTAGTATATAGTTAAATAATATATTTTTTTAAAAATGTTATATTACATTGAAAATGAATTACTAATATTAGAGATATAATTAATGGTCTTATATAAAAAATAATATGTTATCTACAAAATAATAGAAATAATAATAAAATAATGAAAAAGTAAAATAGAGAGGTGAATAGTAGTTCTCCAAATTGGAGAACTACTATTCACCTCTCTATAAATGGAGAATAGAGAGTCTCTTAGAGGATGGTTGGAGAGCTCATTCTCTATTTTACTATCCAAATATAGAAAATGAAGAGTAAAATAAAGTGGGACTGGAGATGGTCTAAGTTCAAAACATTTATATTGTTTGAACGACCACTGAACTTTGCAGCACGCATTGGCCTTTACACTAACTCAATCATCGAGCCCTGATCAAGGGGGGACCCACATGCACCCATGAGGGTGCACTTATTTTTTTAAAAAAAGTCGTATATATATGTATATACAGATAATACAATGAACATATATTTAATTGTGCACCCTAACAATCAAAAGTTGTTCTGGGTGTACTGGTCGAACGCGCCAATCTCTGCGGCGAGATTGGTTCTCAATACATGCAACAATTTTCAAACTTTTAATTCAACTTTTTCTCCTAAAAAAAACTTTCAAAAAATTGCTTTTATCAATACTCATTTTTTGTCACATCATCTGGCCTCACCCTCTTTCTTAACCACTATTTTTTTTTGTCATTCGCTCTCATTCCTTTCTTAGTCAAATTTAAAACAAATAAAAGTCTTAGCATAATTCTACAAAACAAAATATAGGACTAATTTTTTCTTGCACAATTCTAAATAAAATATAAGATTGCATAATTAAAGTCCTACTTCTATTATCTCTTCGTAAATTGGTAAGTTTTTCTTTAGAAGCGTATTTTTTTAATAATAATTTGTTGTTGATTCTTATAATTTGAGATTGATTGATCTTTACGAAAAATAACTTTTTTCAACATAGTGTAAGTTCTAGAGAAAATTCTTCACATTTTATAGATGAGTTTGATTTGCAATCACTTAAATCGGATCCTGGAGAAAGAATACTCATTAATAAATATAACCCTAGAACATGAGATGAAGTGAGAAGACATTATATTCAACAAGGGCCTTGTCTAATGAATATCCTCAAATTAGATTCGGAACGAAAAATGTATCGATTTTGTAAGACATGGTTTAAGGGTTCATATTCTAGATGGTTGAAGTATAGTATGAAAAAAGATGTTGTATTTTGCTTATGTTGCTAACATTACCCTTGTGCCACTCCTAGCCTTACCCTTAAGTCACTTACCCTTAAGTAGACTTTGTTCAACAATGTATTTATCATATATTACATAAAGCAAAAATTAAAAAAGTTGAAAGTTGAATTACGATTTTACCCCTTCTACAAATTAAGTTGTTATAAAATATTTAAATATTTAATAGTATAAATTTAATTAAAATGTTAATGACTTTTAAGCTTCCTAAGATTAATTTCTAATTAAATATCTAATTTATTAATATTTATCATTTATCATCTATATGTATATAATAATTATAATTAAAAAAAAGTTTCTACCTAAATTGCTATACTTTTCCTCTTCTCATAACTTTTCCTTAACCCCCTCTCATGAATAATATAATTCATGTGGATAAAGTATTATCCTTTATTATAAATAACGAAATTTAATAATTTAAACATTGATAATGTCCTCTTAATTATTATCAAAGAATGACTCCAGCTTCACAAATTTAAATTCATTGGTATTTAATTACGTGATAAGAACTTTAGTTGTTCTTTCCACATTATTTGCCAACTTTATTTTTCTTTTTTAGAGATAATGCACAAGTACCCCCTCAACCTATGCCCGAAATCTCAGAGGCCCACTTATACTATAGTAAGGTCATATTGCCACCCTGAACTTATTTTATAAGTAATTTTCTACCCCTTTTTGGCCTACGTGGCACTATCTTGTGGGTCCAATGTTGGTTGAGTTTTTTTTCAAGCTAGTGTCACGTAGGCCGAAAAGGGGTAGAAAATTACTTATAAAATAAGTTCAGGGGGTAATAGGACCTTAGTATAATATAAGTGTGTCTCTTGGATTTTGGGCATAGGTTGAGGGGGTACTTGTGCATTTTTCCTCTTTTTTATATTCTTCATTTATTTATTATTATTTATTAATTACTTATTCAACTTTTATACTCTTAATATTCATAACTTTCATCTTTTCATATTCATAACCTTTAAATATTTAAACTAAAACTTTAAGATATCTTTTGACATTCCTTCTATTCTATCTAATATAAATTCAAGTTCTTTATTTCATGAAACGCCTACCAAAATTATTAGGCTATCATTTTAATTCTATAGTTAAAGTAGATGAAGAAACCTCTTGAATTTTGATAGAAAATAGAAAGAGTCGATAAGAACTCAGAGAGTTATGTACTAATTCTGTACTTATTTTTTCATCTATACATAGATCGGTCTTATAAAAATAATGTCTACATTGTATTCTTTCTTAAATATGTTTCTTTTTGTCCTTTTTTTCTATTAGACTTCTTAATTTAGTTTTGTATGAATGTTTTATTGCGTAAGCCTTTATTCTTATTTTGTAATTGTTACATTTTATTATTCATTACAATTTACATATATATTTCCATGAAATTTCAGTCATTCTAACGTATCTATAAAAATTTACATAAAACAAACGTGCGAAGCACGTCATCAGAAACTAGTATTAATAATTCATCAATATCAATCTATCTATCTATCTATCTATATATATATATATATATATATATATATATATATATATATAACCCAATTATTGTCATTTAAAAACGTCATTAAAGTTTGAAATTCTGCCGTGGGAATAATTTGTGTAAGCTTGGTGGAAGATGCATATAAGGTAAGTTTTAAAAGTCAGTTCATGGTGGTCCTAACTCCTTGATTATTAAAGAGGAGTACAACTAATGGTAACATAATATATAACTAAACCCCTTTTATTTAATTAATGAAACAAAACTTTAACACTACTACTAATGGTAGTAGGTAGACAAAACAGTGCAACAGATTCTCTAGCAAAAACAACGCTAACATATTCAATTTCCTCCACTCAACTTTATATTTCCCTATAGTAAGTTTAGGAAATGTAACTTACTACATTAATTTTGAATAAAGAATTATTCATCCATATTAATTAAGTGAAATCCTTAAAATTAGTACAAAAATTTAGCTAAATCTACTTAATTTTGTTAATTCCTAACTAAAACTCTAGCGTCATGATTCATGAATGATAAATTTATTCTTCTATCTCATCAAAATTATTAAGAATTGTTGAACATGTTTATAATCAAACTATGACTTTACCTAGAATTTCTTAAGCAATAATTGTTAATCGGATTTGTATGTATAAAATGAATGAATTAATCAATTAACTACGTCTCAATTCAAATTGATTAGAGACATATATAAATAGAGTCAACAAATATGGTACTTTTTCCTTCTTTCTTTTTTTCGTTTTCAAACAATTGGGCCATATTCTTCTTGAATATATATCTAAGATTCAACCTCCGACAAGAAAAGTCATTATATTAGAGGAGAAAATAGTCTTGTGGACCACAAGAATTGTTGAACTTAATGAACCATTATTTTGTATTATATAAATATATTTTCAATTACTTTGCAGGACAATAATGGAAGGATGCTATTTATCAAAATATATGGTACGTACAACATAACATGTATATATAAATAAAAATCAGAATTAGTGTATGGTTAATGGTGGGAATAAAAATCAATAAGAATTTGCAAAAACAGCATCACTTTTTGTTGTGGAATTGAGAAGGCTGTGGGCCTCAAATAATTAAATCATTGAGTCAAAAAGTTCCTGTTCAATATAACTCAATTACTTGGAGGAAATTTCAAAACCAGCTAAAACTAAGAAATATAACCAAACTCTTTAACTATTAGTTTACTTAATTATGATTCATAGCTACATGTTAGAAGCAAGGAAAGTGCGAGCGAAATTTGGAAAAAAGAGAGAAGATCGCTAAATACAATTGATTTGTATATCTGATCGATTGTTCTATCACAAATATAATTTATTTGTATATATAAGAAAAAACTAACCACTAGACGGAGAAGAGATGACAGCGAAATTGAAAGAGGAAGAAGTGAGGCGAGCAAGGCCTAGAAGAGAGAGGTACAATTGATTTGTATATCTGATCAATACTTGTACAATTGCTACAATTGATTTGTATTGATAAACACAGTTGTATCAAAGACTATTATATTCAATTTGTGATGCAAATAAATGCATCAAGTATTTTAACGAATACAATTTGTATCAATAAATACAATTGTATTGTTATTGTAATTCGTAACAAATTGTATTTGTATATAGGTGCGTTTGTGGAAAGCAACTGTGGATTGTCGGAGGAGGGAGGTGAAGAGAAGTGAAAAAATAGATGGGTGATTTTGGGGCGGGGCGGGGTTGGGGGGTTGAATAGTGAAAAAATAGATGGTTGATTTTGGGGCGGGGCGGGGTTGGGGGTTGAATCAAGGGCAGAGTTACACCTTAACGTGGTCAGATGAACAATTTTTATTGGAAACTTTTTACAAGTATATATGTTAAATATTAATATTTTCGAATATTACTAATTGTTGAACATTTTTGATACAGTAAAGAAAGATAGTCTAGTGGTTAAACCTGTTCAAATTCACCAAGAAGCCTAGGTTCAAGGCTAGGCTTTAGGCATTCTATTTCTTTTAAAAATAATTCCGTTCGTTAAGTTAAAAAAAAAGCTAGGTTAAATTCTTTAGTCTGTCAATTTATTAATTAAATGAGTTTTCCTGATCTACGCAAAAATACATGAAAAATAAATATGGAGTGATAAAATATATATAGAAAATAGTTTTTAAATGTTCAAAATAACGAAATATTGAGAAACATGATAGATTTTCCATTAATTTCTTTGACCAACCTTAGTCCCTTCATTTTTCTAGATCCACTATGGAGCAGTTTTTTGGTAGGGATTTTTAGGTTTGGATAAAGTCGATTTAAATTGAATAATAAAATTTAATTGATTTTATTTAAATTTTAGTTTGATTTGATTTTACATATTTTAAAATTGATAATATTTAATTTGATTTGGTTTTGTTAAAAGAAAAGTAAAAGAAATAAGAGAACCGAATTAACAAATTATATGTATATGCTATAACTATATATACATATTATATCCATTTTGGAGCAGTTTTTAATAGTGATGCTTACGGTTTGGATAAAATTGATTAAATTGAAAAATATAATTAAATCGATTTTATTCAGATTTAGTTTGATTTGGTTAGATTTTAAAAAATCAATAAAAATCAGTTTGATTTTGATTTTGTTACAAAAAGAAAATTAGAAGAAATAACAGAACTGAATCGACAAATTATATACATATATTTTTTTAACTATACTACATAATATATTATTTTTATGAACAATTTTAAATATCCTTTATATTTTTTCACTCAAATTTAGTTATAATTTATTTATGAAAGCAAAAATGTTCGAGACAAGAGCAATTATCTTATTGGTTTCATGTATAGAATGACAATTCTTGATGGAACTATAAAATGTCAGTGAGTCTTACTTGATTAGGCCAAAATGCTGAATTTTGAAGCTTTATTTACGGTAAATTCAGTGGTCGAAAGTTCTATAACGCCAATTATTTTAACTATTTTACTATTTGAATGAATTGTTGTCTTTTTTTCCTTTGAATTGTTAAAGAATGATAAAAGTTCCACATCGGTGGTTAATGAGATGAGTGGACTCGTTATAAGGTTTGGGCAATCCTCCTCCCTTTGAGCTAGCTTTTGGGGTGTGAGTTAGGCCTAAGACCTATTTCACATGGTATCAGAGCAGGGCCCGTCTCACCCGATGTTGGGACCCCCCAAATCAAAATTGCCCACGCACCAAATGCTAAGCACTGGGCGTGAGGTGGGGTGTTAAAGAATGACAAAAGTTTCATATCGGTGGTTAATGAGATGAGTGGACTCGTTATAAGGCTTGGACAATCCTTCTCCCTTTGAGCTAGCTTTTGGAATGTGAGTTAGGCCTAAGACTTATTTCACATGAATGAATGACTTTTTTTTTTATTTTTGTATATGATTAACAATAGAATAGAGCTGAACTGAAAGCAATAACACTCATACCGCTTAATGTATATTTAGTTTGATTTAATTTTATTAATTTAAAAATTGATTAAATTAATTTGTACTATCTAAACCGACCCATGAATATCCTTAATTTTTAATAATATCGTATTATATTTTTTAATCAACCCACTCCACGACGAAAATTTTGTTTGTATTAACCAATTGAACTGGCCAGCGGAGATAAACGCATTATAAGGGAATAGAATCTTTCAAACACATGAGATATAAGGTACTATATTAGAATATTCTGTATATCCTAAAAGTATCGATGACTTTAATTAATTAAAATACATAATTAAGTACTGTTTAAAGTTGAATTAAATTGAATAATTAGGAAATTAATAAGTAAAAGGACAATTACAGGAAGACCAAATTGCTCTAATATAAAATTCCTCAATGTGTGGAATGACAAGTTAAAACCCTAGATGGTTTCAGAAAGAATAAGGTGAACGCCGTACCAGTTTGTATATTTTTTTAATATTTAAGCCTGACATTATAATTATATTAGTTAAGATATTAATCTTATATTAATTAATTGATTAATCAATAGTGCTTTGTCGCTAATCTCATTGAGAAACATAAGTATGTCTTTTCTTTTGATCTGGCATGATTTATAAACGAATCTTTAAGCTATAATTGATTAATAGTTCCGACAACCTTGGATAACTTGAATACTCATTAAACTTATTAAATAAATAAGGTTAAACATGTCATTTTCTAATTGTCAACCCATAATTTGTGAACGAGTAATTAAATATTTTTTGAGATATAGCCAAATGTTGAAAGATGAAAAAACCAACTACGTTAATGAAATTAGTGTAGAGTATAAAATACGTAGCCTGACGAAAAAGAATAAATAGAAATAAGAGGGAAAAGAGTTTGAAAAATACTTTAATTTTGATCGAAATTGTTGTTACGATACTAAACTTTATGGAGGACCTTTCTAGCCTTGTACTGTTTAATAATGTATTTTAAAGGTATATATGTGTCACATGGACATATTACTATTTATAATAATAATGCAATATTTATGATGTCCACGTGTAGTGCACGAGTAAAAGGTACTTTTCAAAGTTTTGTATTATTACAGCAATTTTGATCAAAATTTGAATATATCTCAAATTTTTTCTCAAATAAGTATCAGGTTTAAATGATTGGTCAACCCCCAAAGCTAGTTTATAAGAAGATGTTTAATACACACCAAAACGATAAATATGCTTTCCGCCACACCCTCACCCCTCATATTAGATTTGTTGAACAACGTAATATGAAGGTCTAACATCAAAAAAATTAACATTAAAAATTAAGATATGTCTAACTTTAATCACGATAAAAAACATAAATTTTAATTTCAACTCAACCTTAAACATTAATTTGCTTATATCATGAGTATATATTTTGATTTTTCCTACAAAATATTGAAGCACAAAATTACCTACTATTAATTTATTTATCTTAATTTTTTCTACAAAATATTGAAGCACAAAATTACCTAACTATTAATTTTATTTTATTTTTTATGTATGATTAGGCTCTGACGTTTTATGTAAAAAGAGGTAAAAAATGTTGTCCAATGGAGAGCAACTATATACTATATTAAAACTTGAAGGTGGATTTAATTAATCAGTTATTTGTCTTCAAATGTTAGTAGTTAGTAGCCTCCAAGATAGAAGAATTTTGTCTAACGTTAGGTGAAGTAACTAGGAAAATTTAGTACGATTAGAAACCACATATTAATTTGAGAAAATTGTTATGATGAATAAGAATTTTTCCCAAGACATTTGACTGAACTCACCCAAAAAAAATAAAAAGTAGAGGAAAACAACAGCAACAAGTTTCATAGTGCTACTCAATTAAAGTACAATGTTTGTTGAAAGTTGACAAGACGTTCAAACTCTATACCTCTCAGAAAGTGAGTCAAAGGCCACATAATTTTAATTTATAATACTCACAAAGAAACAAATAAAATTTTAGTTATGTCATTTCATGTATTGCTATGGAGGAGTCCTATTTTATTTATATGTTGAGTACATACATAGCACTCAAAAATTTATCGCATATTTCATTTAGACACTTAAACTAAGTTACATTTCAATTAATTACCTTAATTCCTGATAAAGTATTTTAATTTCGATTCAATTTTTTTCTTTTGTGTAATCTCATTCGCCTATTAGGTGGTTAAGTTACACCATAAAATATGTTATCTCTTTTACCATACAACCGCCTCAATAAATCAGAAAAAAATCATACATTGTCTATTTGAGATTAATACATATAATTAAAATTAGATGTCATATATATTTTATGTGTTGTAACATATAGATTCAAATATGCACAAAAGTTCTTCTGAAATTTGAACTGAAAGTGTATGATATTAAACCACTTTATTAGAAATTGATATATTCAATTTGAATATCTAATTCAAATTTAAAACTATATATTGAACCTATTTTATATATACTTACAATTCTTGCAATAGCTTGGAGGAATTTTCTTGCATCCTCTCTCAAGTTCTGAATTTTGAAATGTCAAAACAACATAAACCTTTGTCAGCATCTAAAATATATTTAGGGCATCCAAATATTGTTTCATATTTGGATGAAGAGGATTTTATTAATTAATTTTTTTTGAAAAATAAATAAATTGCTATTGGAATTTTTTATTTTTCATTTATGATATTAAATTTAAAATATGTAAAATCATTTTCTTTAATAATATTATTTTAATATGTCAGGTGAAATATTTTTAAATATATATATATATATATATATTTAAAATAAATTTAAAAAATAAGTTAACTTAGAAAGTAATTTATAAAATGAATAGGCGACCAAACGCCTAAATAATGTACGCTTTTGTAGCTATTGATGAATGGATCTGGCAGAAAGGCAACGAGAGGACCCCACCATTACGAGTCGGCATTTTCAGATGTCACAATAATATTCTACAACTAAGACACCATGTGGTTGCTTCATATATATATATTTACTTCTTTTTTTTATCGCGTTTATATAAATTCAAATTAAATTTAAATTATATATTATAAAATTTGTTTCTTTTTATTAATTTATATTAAAATTCAGATTAAATTTAAATTATGTATTGCACAATATATTTGGATGTAACGACCTGTTTAGTCATTTTGAGCAGCAGATTTTATTCTGAAAAAACTGGCTGGAACGACGGATACCACGATGGACTGTCGTGGGCACGACGGACCGTCGAGGGTGTCTCGTTCCATAACACTTAGAAAATCTGAAATTGGGTACTGAAAATCGACTCTCTAAACTTCGTGACGGAGTGGCAGGACGGACCGTCGCAGGCTCGACGGCCGTCACAGGCCATTCACTCAAAATCAAGTTTACGAACTATGCGACGGACAGACGGGACGGACCGTCGCAGCGCCGACGTCCGTCACGACTTGCGAAATCCCGGTTGAGTCGGATTTACGGTTAAGTTTTAAAGGGGCGTTTTGGACTATTCCTGCTATAATTATATATTTCATGGGTTTATATTAATAACTCAAATTCTTGGGGGTTAAAAGAGGTAACCTTAAGATAATTAGTGGGTTATTATTGCCATCTTTTATTCTTAATTATACACTAATTAGGGTAAAAGAAAGAGGGTTTGAATAAAGAAAATAGAGGGAGAATCGAACGAGAAGGGAAAAACAAAGCTTTGGGAAAATTCTTGCTTGATTCAATTCTTCGGTGGAGGTAGGTTATGGTTTCTCTGACGATATTCGTAATAAAACTCTTAATAGTGAATGATATGTATTGGTAGTATTGTAAACCCTACTATATGCTTAATTTTATGTTTGCATGAATATGATTATGTGATTGTGATAAGATAAGCATGATGAAACTATTGAATCCCAAATCTTGAAAAGAAACTTTAATATACATTATTAATGATGATGTCTTGGTAAGGGAGAAGGCTTGATGAGTTAAAGTAATGGGATTGATGATGCCTTGGTATAGAGAAGGCTTGATGAATTTACAGAATGATATTAGTGGATCGGAGTGTCACGTTCCGACACATAGTATTAGTGGATCGGAGTGTCACGTTCCGACACATAGAATTAGGGGATCGGAGTGTCACGTACCGACACATATAGGGGATTGGAGTGTCACGTTCCGACACATAGAATTAGGGGATCGGAGTGTCACGTACCGACACATATAGGGGATCGGGTGTCACGTACCGACACATAGTAGTAGGGGATCGGAGTGTCACGTACCGACACAAGAGGAAGAAAGATAATGAATCTTGAAAGATGATAATATACTCAACTTAATAAACTTAATTCCCAAATGAGTACGGCATTGAGGCTTGAGCCCTCATGGATGAACTTGATGGTACTTATTGATGATTTTAGTACTTGTTGTTGCTACATGTTGAGTTTTATAGTTGATTTATGATACTACTTGGTATATATACTGTTCTCTATTTTGAGTTGGCCGATGATATCTACTCAAGACCGTGGTTTGTAATCGACCCTACTTTTATATTTTCTTCTTGTTATTTGTGGAGTGCAAAGAACGTTCCGTCATCTTCAACTCAAGTGATGATTCTAGCCGATCTTCGTCATCTGGGATATTCGGGGTGAGCTAATGCTTCTAGCTTATCTTGGGTCTTCTTCTTCAAGTCTTGATGCCTTGAACTTCCGGCATGGACTAGCTTCTTATGTATTTTTAGCTTTTAGAATACTCTTAGATTTAGTAATTCAAGTAGATGTTCTTGTGATGATGACTTCCAGATTTTGGGGAATGATAAGTTTTGAGTTATAGAAGTTGGATATTGATTTTACTTATGAGTTTAAGTCTTCCGCATTACTTTCATTGATATATGTTGAAATGATAAGGTTTAGATTTGGTTGGTTCGCTCACATGGGAGGGTAAATGTGGGTGCGATCGCGGCCGGTTGGGTCGTGACAAACTTGGTATCGAGCATTAGGTTCGTTGGTCTCATCACACAAGAATGGTCTAGTAGAGTCTTAAGGAACGGTAGGGGACGCCTTTACTTTTCCTCGAGGGGCTATAAGACTTTAGGAAAATTTTACTCTTTCATTCTTTCTTTCGTGCTACTACTTGAGTCCAATTGGTATCTAGGCGTCTGGTGGTATCGACCATCTTCACTCTCTTTCGCAGATGGTTAGAACTAGAGCAACGACTACGCCAACACCAACACCAAAGACCGGCAGTGGGCAGGCCTGAGCCACCCACCGGGTCAGTAGCTCGAGGAAGAACAACGGCAAAGAGGCCGTTGGAGAGGTCGTGGGAGGACGCCCTCAGAGGAAGAGGACGAGCACCTAGCCCATCCGATACTAGGGCGTTGACTCCTCCACCGACCGAGGAAGTAGTAAGAGAGGGGACGGGGTGAATGAGCAAGTACAGAACGAGGAAATGCCACCCCAACCTACCCAGAGATGATCAATCGAGTTCGGCTTATCTTAATGGGTTATCCGATCGGGCGGACACCCGTGTTTTGCAGACCCGCACCTCAGGTTCGGAGGTACAACACGCGGCTACTATGGCTCTCGCACGGATGCCTCGTTGGAAATAGGCACTTTTCCTCGTCGACTACAGGGCCTATAATGACAAATGATCGGCGATGAACTTTTGAAGAAGTTCTTGAAATTGAAACCTCCAGTCTTCAGTCTTGAATCGGAGGATGCTTATGATTTTACGGTTGGTATCACGAGCTACTACACAAGATGGGTATAGTAGAACGGTTTGGTGTTGAGTTCGTGAGTTATCAGTTCCAAGGGAACGCCAAAATGTGGTGGCGATCCCATGTTGAGTGTCAACCGACAGAGGCACCACCTATGACTTGGGCCTCATTCTCTAGCTTGTTTATGGAGAAGTATATCCCCCGAACTTTGAGGGATAGGAAAAGGGATGAGTTCTTGAGCCTAGAGCAAGGTAGGATGTCGGTTAATGCTTATGAGGCTAAGTTTCGTGCACTATCCAGATATGCCACTCAACTTTGTTTCAGTCCACAAGAGCGGGTTCGCCGGTTTGTGAAGGGGTTGAGATCGAGTTGCGGATTTCGCCTTACGGTAGCGGCAACGGCAAAATCCTTCCAAGAGGTGGTAGACTTTGTGATAGAAGTGGAAGGAGTGAAGCAGGCGACTTCACCCCAACATCGACATCAAAAAGGTTTGAAAGGAGGTGAGTTTAATGGTTCTTACACTAGAGGACAGGGTTCGGGAAGTTACTCAGTCCGACCAATTCAGTCTTCACTACAGACTGTAGTTGGGGGACCACCTCAGACCGGTCAACACTTCTCCGAGAGACCTATGCTTGACTCCAGAGAGTGTTATGGATCTGGGGAGATTGGACATATTAGGAAGAATTGTCCCAAACAAAGTTATAGACCCCCACTAGCTAGAGGTAGAGGTGGTCATAGTAGAGGCCGTTATTCTGGAGGACGTGGTGGTCGAGGTAATGGTGGTCACCAAAACGGCCGAGGTGATGGGCAACCTGGAGCCACTACATCACAACATGGTAGGGCAGGCGGAGACAAACGAAAGGGCCCATTGTTATGCTTTCCCTGGGAGATCTGAAGCGGAGACATCTGACGCTGTCATCACAGGTAATCTTTCGGTTTATGATTGCATGGATTATGTATTGTTTGATCCTGTATCCACGTTTTCTTATGTATCTTCTTCATTTGCTAATGGTCTAAATTTACCTTGTGAATTACTTGACATGCCTATTCGTGTTTCTACTCCGGTGGGTGAGTCTGTGATAGTTGAAAGGGTGTATAGGTCTTGTCTTGTAACTTTTGTGGGGAGCAATACTTATGTAGACTTGGTTATCTTAGAAATGGTTGATTTTGATGTAATTCTGGGTATGACTTGGCTTTCTCTGCAATTTGCAATCTTGGATTGTAATGCTAAAACGGTGACGTTAGCCAAGCCTGGGACAGATCCGTTAGTATGGGAGGGTGACTACACTTCCAATCCGGTCCGTATCGTCTGCTTTCTTCGTGCTAAGAAAATGATTAGCAAAGGGTGTTTAGCTTTCTTGGCACATCTCAAGGATGACGCTACCCAAGTACCTTCGATTGAGTCGGTTTCAGTGGTTTGTGAGTTTCTGGATGTGTTCCCTGCAGATCTTCCTGGTATGCCACCGGATAGGGATATTGACTTCTGTATTGATCTTGAACCGGGTACTCGCCCCATTTCTATACCCCCTTATAGAATGGCTCCCGCGGAGTTAAGAGAGTTAAAGGCACAACTTCAAGAGTTATTGAACAAAGGCTTCATTAGACCAAGTGCATCCCCTTGGGGTGCTCCGGTTTTGTTTGTGAAGAAGAAGGATGGGAGTTTTCGAATGTGTATAGACTACAAACAACTAAACAAGGTAACCATAAAGAACATGTATCCTCTTCCTCGCATTGATGACTTGTTCGATCAGTTACAAGGTGCTTGTGTCTTCTCTAAGATTGACTTGAGATTCGGTTATCATCAATTGAAAATACGAGCAACGGATGTGCCAAAGACTGCTTTTCGAACGAGGTATGGGCATTACGAATTCGTAGTGATGTCTTTTGGTCTTACGAATGCCCCTGCTGCGTTCATGAGCTTGATGAACGAGATTTTTAAGCCATATTTGGACCTCTTCGTGATCGTATTTATTGATGATATATTGGTATACTCAAAGAGCAAGAAGGAACATGAAGAACATTTGAGAATGGTATTGGAAATGTTGAGGGAGAAAAAGCTTTATGCCAAGTTCTCTAAGTGTGAGTTTTGGCTAGATGCAGTGTCCTTCTTGGGGCACGTGGTTTCTAAGGAAGGAGTGATGGTGGATCCTTCTAAGATTGAAACAGTGAAGAATTGGGTAAGACCCACTAATGTGTCGAAATAAGGAGCTTTGTTGGGTTAGCTAGCTACTACCGCCGATTTGTCAAGGATTCTCTTCTATTGCTTCCCGATTGTGAACTTGACTAAGCGAATGTTCCATTTGTATGGTCGGACGAATGTGAAGAAAGCTTTGAAGCTCAAGACTTTGTTGACTCACCGCACCTATCCTTACCTTGCCGTGGAGGTAAGAACTTTATCGTTTATTGTGATGCATCCTATTACGGTTTGGAGTGCGATACTAATGCAAGAGAAGAATGTGATTGCTTATGCTTGAGGCAATTAAAAGTGCATGAACGTAACTATCCGACCCACGATTTGGAATTGGGCTGCGGTAGTGTTTGCATTAAAGCAATGGAGACACTATTTATATGGGGTTAAGTGTGAGGTCTACACGGATCATCGTAGCCTTCAAAGATATCTTTACTCAAAAGATTTGAACTTAAAGCGGAGGAGATGGATGGAGTTACTAAAGGACTACGATATCACTATCTTGTATCATCAGGAAGCGAATGTTGTGGCGGATGCTTTAAGTAGAAAAGCGGGAAGCATGGGAAGTCTAGCTCACTTGCAAGTTTCTAGACGTCCATTGGCTAGAGGTTCGGACTGCTAACGACTTGATGAGGTTAGAAGTAAATGAGAAGGGAGGATTGTTGGCTAGTGTGGAGTCAAGATCTTCTTTTCTTGACAAGATTAAGGGAAGGCAGGTTTGATGATGAGAAACCGCGAGAATCCAAGATAAGGTATTGCGAGGAGAGGCTAAGGAAGCACAAATCGATGAGGAAGGTGTTTTGAGAATCAAGGGAAGGGTATGTGTACCAGAGTAGATGATTTGATCAACACTATTCGACAGAGGCTCATAGTTCAAGGTATTCTATACATCCGGTGCAACCAAGATGTACCGCGACCTAAAGCAACACTTTTGGTGGAGTAGAATGAAGCGGGATATTGTGGATTTTATTGCCAAATGTCCAAACTGTCAACAAGTAAAATATGAACACCAAAGGCGGGAGGAACACTTCAGAGAATGCCCATTCAGGAATGGAAGTGGGAGAGAATTGCAATGGACTTTGTGGTTGGTCTTCCCAAGACATTGGGAAGTTTGATTCTATTTGGGTAATTGTTGATAGGTTAACTAAGTCCGCTCACTTCATTCGGGTCAAGGTGACTTACAATGCAGAAGTTAGCCAAACTTTACATCTCGGAAGTGGTGCGATTGCATGGGGTCCCACTATCCATCATATCGAGATAGAGTGCTTGATTTACTTCTAAGTTTTGGAAAACATTGCATGCGGAATTGGGTACTAGGTTGGACCTTAGTCTTGCGTTCCATCCTCAGGACCGATGGTCGATCTGAGAGAAACGATTCAAGTGTTGGAAGATATGCTTCGTGCATGTGTGATAGAGTTTGGTGGCCATTGGGATAGCTTCTTACCCTTAGCGGAGTTTTCATACAATAATAGCTATCACTCAAGCATTGACATGGCTCCATTTGAAGCATTGTATGGTAGGAGATGTAGGTCTCCCATTGGTTGGTTTGATGCATTTGAGGTTAGGCCTTGGGGTACTGACCTTTTGAGGGATTCGATAGAGAAAGTGAAGTCTATTCAAGAAAAGCTTCTAGCGGCGCAAAGTAGACAAAAAGAATATGCAGATCGAAAGGTTAGAGACCTAGAGTTCATGGAAGGTGAACAAGTCTTACTGAAGGTTTCACCAATGAAAGGGGTGATGCGGTTTGGTAAAAGAGGCAAGCTAAGCCCAAGGTACATTGGTCCCTTTGAAATACTTAAGCGAGTAGGGGAGGTGGCTTATGAGTTAGCCTTGCCTCCAGGGCTGTCCGGAGTGCATCCGGTATTCCATGTGTCTATGTTGAAAAGATATCATGGGGATGGAAATTTCATTATCCGTTGGGATTCAGTTTTGCTTGATGAGAACTTGTCTTATGAGGAGGATCCTGTTGCTATCTTAGATAGAGAAGTTCGCAAGTTGAGGTCAAGAGAGATTGCATCCATCAAGGTGCAATGGAAGAATCGACCGGTTGAAGAAGCCACTTGGGAGAAGGAGGTAGATATGCAAGAAAGATACCCACATATGTTTAAAGATTCAGGTACTCCTTCTCGCCCTTGTTTTTCTTCTTGTGATCGTTCGGGGACGAACGATGGGTAAATTGGTATCTATTGTAACGACATGTTTAGTCGTTTTGAGCAGCAGATTTTATTCTGGAAAAACTGGCTGGAACGACGGATACCACGACGGACCGTCGTGGGCACGACGGACCGTCGAGGGTGTTTCATTCCATAACACTTAGAAAATCTGAAATTGCATGCGAAAATCGACTCTACGAACTTCGTGTGAGTGGCGGAGACGGACCGTCGCAGGCTCGACGCCCGGCCACGTGCCATTCACTCAAAATCAAGTTTCTGAACTATGCGACAGACAGCAGGACGGACCGTCGCAGGCGCGACGGCCCGTCACAGCTTGCGAAATCCCAGTTGGAGTCGGATTTCTGGTTAAGTTTTAAAGGGGCGTTTTGGACTATTCCTGCTATAATTATATATTTCGTGGGTTTATATTAATAACTCAAATTCTTGGGGGTTAAAAGAGGTAACCTTAAGATAATTAGTGGGTTATTATTGCCATCTTTTATTCTTAATTATACACTAATTAGGGTAAAAGAAAGAGGGTTTGAATAAAGAAAATAGAGGGAGAATCGAACGAGAAGGGAGAAACAAAGCTTTGGAAAAATTCTTGCTTGATTCAATTCTTCGGTGGAGGTAGGTTATGGTTTCTCTTACGATATTCGTAGTAAAACTCTTAATAGTGAATGATATGTATTGGTAGTATTGTAAACCCTACTATATGCTTAATTTTATGTTTGCATGAATATGATTATGTGATTGTGATAAGATAAGCATGATGAAACTATTGAATCCCAAATCTTGAAAAGAAACTTTAATATACATTATTAATGATGCTGTCTTGGTAAGGGAGAAGGCTTGATGAGTTAAAGTAATGGGATTGATGATGCCTTGGTATAGAGAAGGCTTGATGAATTTACAGAATGATATTAGTGGATCGGAGTGTCGCGTTCCGACACATAGTATTAGTGGATCGGAGTGTCACGTTCCGACACATAGAATTAGGGGATCGGAGTGTCACATACCGACACATATAGGGGATCGGAGTGTCACATTCCGACACATAGAATTAGGGGATCGGAGTGTCACGTACCGACACATATAGGGGATCGGGTGTCACGAACCGACACGTAGAATTAGGGGATCGGAGTGTCACGTACCGACACATAGTAGTAGGGGATCGGAGTGTCACGTATCGACACAAGAGGAAGAAAGATAATGAATCTTGAAAGATGATAATATACTCAACTTAATAAACTTAATTTTTAAATGAGTACGGTATTGAGGCTTGAGCCCTCATGGATGAACTTGATGGTACTTATTGATGATTTTAGTACTTGTTGTTGCTACATGTTGAGTTTTATAGTTGATTTATGATATTACTTGGTATATATACTGTTCTCTATTTTGAGTTGGCCGATGATATCTACTCAAGACCGTGGTTTGTCTCGACCCTACTTTTATGTTTTCTTCTTGTTATTTGTGGAGTGCGACAAGCGTTAGTCATCTTCAACTCAGCAGTGATTCTAGCCAGTCTTCGTCATACCGGATATTCAGGGTGAGCTAATGCTTCTAGCTTGTACTGGGTCTTCTTCTTCAAGTCTTGATGCCTTGAACTTCCGGCATGGACTAGCTTCTTATGTATTTTTAGCTTTTAGAATACTCTTAGATTTAGTAATTTGAAGTAGATGTTCTTGTGATGATGACTTCCAGATTTTGGGGAATGATAAGTTTTGAGTTATAGAAGTTGGATATTGATTTTACTTATGAGTTTAAGTCTTCCGCATTACTTTCTGTTGATATATGTTGAAATGATAAGGTTTAGATTTGGTTGGTTCGCTCACATAGGAGGGTAAATGTGGGTGCCAGTCGCGGCCCGGATTTGGGTCGTGACATTGGAATGATACTTTCAATAGATTTTTTATTTATATTTATGATTTTGAACTTGAAATTTATAATTACGAGTGAAATTATGAAATAATAGGATCAGTACACCACAAATCTATTTTACTTCACTTCCATGAAATATATCACTATTTGTATGCATTTTGCACATAATAAATTTACATTTGAGCTCTGATTTAGAGTGTCTTCGTGAGTCCGACACTCCAACTAAAATGATTATTATCGATATTTAATTTTTAATTATTATTAAATATATCTTTTTAACGATAATTGTCACTCCTTATATATGTTCCTAAAGCCTTCAGCGACATTGGTTATAATGACACTTAATTAATGTTGATAAAGATTTTAATACTCTTTAATTTATTAATATCAGTATTTAATGCAGTTAATTAAAAGTTATTTTTATTGTAGCGTGAGTCTCTATGATACATCAGGACTAATTAATAGGTTACATATCTTTGAAACCAATATTTTAAAATCATCAGGAGATATATGATACTATCACGTCAATTACTTTTTGTTTATTTTGTTTAAATTTATATGCAATGCTTATATAGAATTTGCAGGTAATTATATATATCCATGTACTCAACTTTATTAATAATGTTAATATAGTGTAATAAAAGTTGAACTTTATTAATAATGTTAATATTGTGTAACAAAAGTTTGTATTGGGTGCGATAATTAAAGAAGTTGGTTTTGTAACACTTTGAAAATTTCTAAGTTAAGATCTGAACCATTCTTTATTGGCGTATAAGGTCGTATCAAGTGATTTTTTAATTGTTCTTAGGTGTTAAGGTCAATTCTTCAATGTGAGAATGAATTTTGATATAAATTAAGGTCACAAGCGTCCCTAGCACAAACTTAAGTTGAAAGATCCCGTATTGATTAAGTTTTGATATAAAATTTCACTTAGGTCAACTTTAAATGATCATATCTTTCAGCACATATAATGAATTATGTTTCCCATGACCTATCAAATTAATTGTCTATAAATCATCTTTCCAATGTCAACAAGTTTGCCCTGGTACAAGTTCGAAGTAAAAACAATACAAGAAAAAGGGTGCATTACCTAGGGATTTTCCTAGAGATTAGTATGAAAATTTGCAGGAAGATAATTTTCCTGGGGATTTTCATACTAAACCACACGAAAATCCCCATGTAATTCACATTTTTCTTGTAGTGATATAAAATAATGCCCATTTTCGTGAAATCATGTTAGAAAGTCGAAATTCTATAGATGACAACTACATACAGTGGAATGTTCCACGAACCCTAGAGCTATCCGTGAAGAATTGTTGCAATTTTTTTCAGCAACTTTCTGGTTTTTAACTTTATTTTAAGTCATTTTTAATGTTTAATTAACTGAGTATATCATTCAACTAACTAGTTTTTCTTTCAAAATCATTAATCTAAACATTCAAGTATCTAGAATTCTCTCAAACTCACCTAGGGTTCAAGAACCCTAAAACTTTCATATTAAAAATTGGGAAAATGCACAAGTACCCCCTCAACCTATGTCCGAAATCCCAGAGACACACTTATACTATACTAAGGTCCTATTACCCCCCTGAACTTATTTTATAAGTAATTTTCTACCCCTTTTTAGCTTACGTGGCACTAGTTTGAAAAAAAAGTCAACCATCGTTGGGCCCACAAAATAGTGCCACGTAGGTTGAAAAGGGGTAAAAAATTATTAATAAAATAAGTTCGGGGGGTAATAGGACCTTAGTATAGTATAAGTGTGTCTCTGAGATTTCAGGCATAAGTTGAGGGGGTACTTGGGTATTATCCCTTAAAAATTTAATACAAAGGGAAGTTTTCCATCCAAGACTTTCTTAAGTTCCTTCACTCTAAGACATCATAAAAGAGTTTCTTCTTGATATCAGATCAAGCCCAAGATTCAAGCTTAAAGATTTCCTCCGAGAAAGCTAATGTTCTGCTTGTCTCCACCAAAGTTTCTAGTCTACAAGCTTCATAATCAGGTATGTAAGGCTATTCATAATGTTAGACCAGATTTTTCTCACGACCTACAACTCAATTTGGTAAATAGCAAACTGAATCTAGGATTTTGCCCTTAATTTTAGTATGAGATTGTGATACTTTATGCATTGAATTGTTGAATTATTATTCATGATTGTAGTTCCACATTAACCCTATATATTGAGTTTTATTACAAGTATTTTGAGCCAGTAATCTTTTTTACATAGATTTTGAAAACTAAAGCGAGTTTAAGAGAAAAGTTTAAAACATTAATTTCAAAAAAGAGTTTAAGGCAACTTAAATGGTTTCAAATGTATCATATTTACATTGAAAAAGAGAGCACCGTTTTTATAAAAGTATAAAGAGTTTTCAAATCGATAGTACAACTTCAATTACCTCTTAAAGAGGCCTTTCGAGAAATTATCTCAATCCAGAGAATACTTTTAAATGAGCACACATTTATATTTTAGGATTAGTATTGATCTCCGATTTAAGTAAGGGTTAAGATAACTCGAACTCCATAACCTACGCCGCCAACATAGATAGGATCGCACTGCAAGACGAGCGACTCCTTGCCTCAAGAAGGTTTTTTAATAGATACATTAGTTTAGTTGCGTTCTATATTTTGGCAAGGTATAGGGAGGCATTGGCAATGTGGGTAAGACATTGTATCATCACGAGACTCATAGCTAGTGATGGTTGTCGGTTAGAGAAATAGCGCGCACACACACACATGCACACACACTTTTCAATTTAGTTTTTGCTATTATTGCATCCTTACGGTAAGAGCTTAAATGATTTTTCGTCATGACATATAATATATTTTTAGTTAAGTCACCTTTAGACTTTTAGTTAAGTCATTTATTATTCAGTTATAGTACATACTCAATCATTAATTGTACTGATGTCATTCGATCTTATCTTTTTATGATGCACATTCAGGTACTTAGGATCTTTAACATAGTTCTGTTGAGATCACTTCATCCGCTCATCACCTTTTAGTAAGGCCTCCTTGCGTCTGGAGGACTCCAGTTTTTATGAGTTGTTGGTAGTAGCATTTTGAGGTATCGTGGGTCTTGTCCCAACACTCATCTTACATAGTAGAGGTTTTATAGATAAACAATTTCGGAGAATCTTTCAGTTTCAAAGGTTTTATTTGAAATCTATGTTTCATACTTAGTATATTCAGAGAGTTTTGAGATTCAGTAAATTATCATTAAACGTTTCTTTCGGTTTGATACGTGTGTATGCTTGAGTTAGTCTTCCAGTTGTAGTTAGCTAGGATGATTGTTCGCTTTGGGACCAACAATGATTTTCGAGTGCCGAGCACGTCTAGGATGTAGGCTCGATAAAGATACCCTTCACAATTATGATGAGAAAAATATTAAAAGGATTTTGAGGGGCAATGATCTTTAACCATGCTCATGCATGCATAAAATCCCCTCGCATCACTAATACTAGAAATCCATGGTAGTAGCAATACACACCTTAATACACAATGGAGTATATAACTAATAATAACATGAAAAAGTGTACCAAACAAAGTATTACTGACACACGGAGTTAATACATGCATTATTTTTACCAATACACTCTACCAAACGATCCCTAAGTCTTTGTTTTATATAAATTTAATTGCTAAACTTTATATAACGAGTTAAACTAAGACACATGTATTTGACCTCATACAAATTCAACTGTACCATTTTCTAGATAGTCGAGTTAAATTTATATCCTGAATCCGACTCAATCAAATCAATTGATTAGTTAAAGCAACACCATTATTGAACACAAGCTATTTGAAAGTGATGGGAAAATATTTTAAACTAAAATGAAAAAGTCCAATTGGCCACCTTATTACAAACAATAGTTGGAAAACCAAGTTTGACTAGAATGTATATATATATTTTACAGACGTCTCTCTACCATTTGACAACACAGTAGATACAAAATTAATAATAATGTCTCAACAAAACATAGGTGGTGCAAGCTCTTCAAACGATGAAGGAGCAGCAGGTAGCAGTAGGGAACAAGACCGTTTGTTGCCTATAGCTAACGTTGGTCGCATAATGAAAAATATTCTTCCACCAAATGCAAAAATATCAAAAGAAGCAAAAGAAACAATGCAAGAATGTGTGTCTGAGTTTATTGGATTTGTGACTGGTGAAGCATCGGATAAGTGTAGAAAAGAGCGTCGGAAGACGGTCAACGGCGACGACATTTGTTGGGCTTTAGGAACATTAGGGTTTGATGATTATAGTGGAGCTTTGAAGAGATATTTACATAGATATAGAGAGAGTGAAGGTGAAAAAGTTAATCAAGAACAAGCAGGAGGAGGAGGATCAGGATCTAATCAACCAAGAAATTATCTTGATTAATTATATAATATAGTAGGGTTTTTATTTTCAATTATCCATTTTTACTATTCAATTTGTTTAAATGGAATCATATACAATAAACACATCCATCATTTTCAAAGTTAATTTGATTTCTCTTTTCTTCATTTTTCTAACAACTTTAATTTCTTTTTATAAGATCAATTTTTTTTGGGTATGGGTTCAATTGATATTATCTAGCTCTTTACAAAAAAACAAACAAACTTGGTTTTATGTTTTTTTATAAGAGATCTTTGTATTTAGATAAAAGAGATCTGAAAAAGTTATTTTCTTCTATTCAAATTGTAAGAGCGCAAGAGATCTGAATTCCTCCTCAAGTATGCCAGGTTAGTAGATTCAACTATGTATTTGGTATGTGGAAAATACTTTTTAGGAAATTAGTTTTAATTTTTCTCGTGATCAAATATCCAAAAATATTTTACATTAAAAGGAGAAAAATGTTTTTCTTCCCTTATATTCCCCCCAATAATAATCTATATAAATGTTTTCTGATAAGTTTTACAAAGTGTTTGATAACGAAAATATTTTCCTTCCTATCAAACACATCTATATTACTGATTTTATTTTGTCTCGAATTAATTCTTTAATTTCCATGAAAATTTTCTATTCTTATATGTTATTACAATTGTTGATGAGAACTAATTTGGTCCTTGATTTAAGCTAACTTTCCCTTTCTCTTCCTTCTTGTACTGTTTGGTTTGAAGTAGGAATTAGGAAAGTGAAAGAATACAAGAGAAAAAGATTAAATCTAGTGTTTTGATATATTCACATTTCTTTTCGTTTCTATCAAAATTAATCAGTATGTTATTTTCAATATTATAATGAGTCCACATATATATCTTGATTTAATTCAACCACATAAATTATTTATCTAGGAACTTGAAAGGTCATTTTCCAAAATTACGTGAAGTAGTAGTTAAGTATGATCCTCCAAATTTGATATATAGTTGAAGATATTGGAACTTGGTTAATATTAGACTTAGATACAGATATATGAGATAGAAAGTTTAGTTAAATGAGCTGTGGACCCATAGTTAGTGACTCATATACTAGTTGGAGAATTAATATATATATTAACATTTATGATCATGTCCTTTAAATGGATCCAAAGAAAAGAAGTTGAATAGGAGTATGCATTTGATTTTTCGAATTTTCGTTATTGAAAGTTATCAAACATTGTATGTACACCAAAGTTAGCCAAACAGAACCTTATTTGCATCTTTGTAACAGTGTTGAATGGTTGAATCTACCCATAAAATTTGAAATATAATAAAGTAAATTAATTATAGATGTCCAACATAAAATACAAACTAAATTGTAATGAAAGACAATAATTAAAAGGGATTAAGCACAACTACCTCCTCAACCTATGCCCGAAATCTCAGAAATACACTTATATTATACTAAGTTCTTATTATCCCCCTGAACTTATTTAATTAATAATTTTCTAACCCTTTTTGGCCTACGTGGCACTATCTTGTGGGTCCAATGCTGGTTGACTTTTTTTCCCAAGCTAGTGCCACGTAGGCCAAAAAGAGGTAGAAAATTACTTATAAAATAAGTTCAGGGGAGTAATAGCACCTTAGTCTAGTATAAGTGTGTCTATGAGATTTCGGGCATAGATTGAGATTGTACTTGTGCATTTTCCCTAATTAAAAAGAACAAATTAAGATGATTAACTCTAACTTAATTCTAAACCTAAATATTATACTACATATATAGTTTTGTTTTTTCAATTTTTATTTTTGAAATCCATAACTAAACCAAAAACCAAACAAAATAAATTATTAACCCAACATTAAACCATAAAAACAATCCAAATTAAAATTTAATCTAATTTGATTTTTTAATTTAATTCAAATAATACAAACCCGTGAAGTTAGATATATGTTAACACTTCACTCATGTAGGTCATAGGGTTATTAGGGTTTCCCAAATTTTATGCATTTTGGTCATGACCATTATACTATTCAACATTATTTAATTGGAGAATTGAATCAATTCTCAAGGGATTTACACAAGGTAAATATGATGTTGATTGGAACATGAAGGAGACAAGAAGGTGGCAGACGAGCAAGTCTAGGAGTGAAAAACCAATGATAAGAGAGATAATGTTTTGTAGGAAGAGAAAGTTGGTCATTATCCTATGTATATCCAACTATGAAATAGCTAGCTAGCTACTTAGCCTGCAATTGTCTCGTGAGGTTTATAGAGGTGAGTTCACTTTTTTGAATTATTATATTTTGTCCTTCGGAATCACTCAATTGATTTGGAGGATGATATCCACATGAATAACTCAATGCCTTCTGAGTAAAGCATATCGCATAAGACTTGCCTCATAGAATTTATATTTCAGTGTAATTTACAGATGATTACACAATGAAAAATTTACCCAATGCGTATAAAATATTCAGAACAGAGTGCTCACTTAAATTAGACATGTTTTTTTTGGGATCATGCCCTAGTACCCCCTCAACCTATGCCCGAGATCTCAGAGACACACTTATACTATACTAAGGTTCTATTATTTCCTGAACTTATTTTATTAATAATTTTTACCCCTTTTTAGCCTACGTGGCACTATCTTGTGGGCCCAACGATGGTTGACTTTTTTTTTCAAACTAGTGCCACGTAAGCTAAAAAGGGGTAGAAAATTACTTATAAAATAAGTTCAGGGGGGTAATAGGACCTTTGTATAATATAAGTGTGTCTCTGGGATTTCGAGCATAGATTGAGGGGGTACTTGTGCATTTTTTCTTTTTTTTTTTTTACACAAAAAGTGGCATGAATGATGAGTGGTACTAATATTGAAACTTTTATAAATTTTCACTAGTGAAACTGTAGTTGACTGTACTTTGAGAATTAATTTATGTGTTAAATGATAGATCCTAAGAAATTATTAAATTTGTGGAAAATTTTATTAGGATAGATCCTAAGAAATTATTAAATCGTTCTATTCTAGGAGGACATATTTCGTTAACCTGGATACTTGAGAGGAATAATTTTATTAAGGAGACACTGTGCATTCAATGGACTCAATTTTCTTTTTTTGAGAAAAATATTTTTATATTGTTTCTAATCAGTTTTTGATTCTATTTTCTCTACTAGTCTTAATTTTCTAGTTTTGAAAATACTCTTTAAACTTTGTTGTTTCATACCAACTTCTTCAAAGTTTTGTTCTAAGTATCTCAAGAATACAAAATGGACAACAATCTTAAGCAAATTACGTACTATACTATTGGTATTTCTTGTATTTTACTGATTGAGGAAAACAAATCATGGAGGTAAAAGACTAATGCACTATTTTTCTAGAATTCGGTGCTTTGTTTAGCAAGATCAAAGTGAGAATGTACCGGAAACATTGGTATATTTCGGTTAATTAAAGATTACACCAGGTAACCTTCTTATTATTTATCTAAGGAGTAAATAATTTTTAAAGGTTAACAATTTTGATATTCATCTTGTGTGTCTTTGGAAAAAGTTCTGCAAATCGTATGAATTTTCCTTGGCAAATAGTATTGCCTTTAATTTACTAGTTTGTAGAATGAGATATGCATATTTTGGTTTGATCGAATAGTATGTCAAAATGTTATAGTCGGAAGACTATTTGAAAAGAAAAACGTGTGACAATCTAAGAATATGTTTATTCTGTCTGGAGAAAAAAAAATCTTTTGTAGTTTTGTGCTCCTTGTAAATTTTATTGTGTCTGATTGTTGTAGACAATTTTTTTTGTAGTTTTCTACTCTAAATAAATTGGACTATGTAATTGATTTTAAGAATATGAAAACTTTAACTAATAAGTTAGTATTGTACTTTTTGTTTTCTACAAACTTCATAGTTACAAAGAAACAAATTGTACGAAAATGTTGTCCTTATTGTTAGTATTCTAAATAGTGAGTGCTATGTCTAACTGTGATAGAAAAAAAATAATGACTTAAAAGTGTGTGATTTTTGATCTGGAATAGGTGCTTCTAGGAATGAACTTTGATAAAATGAAAAGATTGTCAAACAGAATTACAACACTATAATTTTTTTGTAGAATAATATGTCCCAAAGAGGTTTCATACTGTCAATGACATTTCGATAGCCTGGAAAAAAATGTGCAAACACTATTTCAAATACTTGAAAAATATTTTTGAGATGATATTTAAAATCTTGAGGGTTCTTTGCCTCTGACAAAGATAAAATTAGACTTAGTGTCTAAATTATATTTGGAGCACAATATATGAAATTCGATGATACTTTTGTACTATGTTAGACCCGCCAAATTCTTAGAGTATATTTGATATTTTGGTCGTTGAGTTTCTCGTTTTACTAGTACTAGCCTGAAACTATCAAATTATATGTATACTTGTTCATAATGATTGTGTTCTTTTATGAAAAAGTGTCACTTGAAATGTTGTGATTTTTCATGAAAAAATACATCTATTAAATACAACTATGAATGCTGAATAGTTAGATATCATGTTTTATAAAAGAAGCATTTTAATTATATTGTCATTGTTGCACCCGATAAAACTTTGTTCATGGATAATTCTATTACAATCAAATTGAAAGTTATGAAAAGACCCTTTTGAAAAAGACATTTGATAATTTTGATAACTCTAAAAAATATTTGTATCACACAAAATTATAAGAAATAGGAACAAATATTTGTGAAAAAAAGCTACCTCGCGGAGAGCTTTTCAAACTAAATATTTTTATTTGTTCTTACTTGCTTGAGTCAAACTGTTTGTGACATGAACACTTGGAACATGTCAATAACAAAAGTTTGTAAGGAAAACTGGTCAACTTAGAAGTTTCGTCTAACTTTAAGTGCAATAAACAAAAATGTCAAGTTTGTGTGAAATCTAAGTATGCTGGACATTCTTATAAATCTGTTAAAAAGAATTTTAATCTATTAGAAAAGAATTACACTGACAATTGTAATATGTATTTAACACCATCTCGTGGTGAAAAAAATTATCTCGTAACTTTTGTTGACAATTGCATTGGAAACGACTATGTCTATTTGCTGAATGGTAAGGATGAAACAATAGAAATGTGTAGACAATATAATATTGAAGTTGAAATTAGTTGAGAAAAAAGATAAGAAGTGATAGGGATGGAGAGTATAAATCTCATTTTGCAAAGATATGTTGAAAAGTGAAATTATCCATCAAACTGCTACCCTATTCACTTCATTCTAATGAGGGAAAAAATCGAACTTTGAAGGAAATGATGGTTGCATTACTTATAAGTTTAGGTTTACCACAAAATTTGTGTGGAGGAACTATCCTTACTACAAAAGGGAACAAATATGAGAAATGAAAAGGAAGGAAATCTAACTTGAAATATTTCAAAGTATGGGGTGTCTAGCCAAAGTCTAAGATCCTATTCCTAAAAGGATTAAAATAGGACCTAAGATTGTGGACCGTAAAATTAGAGTTAAGTAGTCTAGTGAAAGGTCTAAACTTCCTTGTAAAGAACAAAATGAGAATATAATTAAGGGAAAATACCCAAGTACCCCCTCAACTTATTCCGAAATCCCAGAGACACACTTATACTATACTAAGGTCCTATTACCCCCCTGAACTTATTTTATATGCAATTTTCTACCCCTTTTTAGCCTACGTGGCACTAGTTCGAAAAAAAAGTCAACCATCGTTGGTCCCACAAGATAGTGCCACGTAAGCTAAAAAGGGGTAAAAAATTATTAATAAAATAAGTTCAGGGGGGTAATAGGACCTTAGTATAGTATAAGTGTGTCTCTGAGATTTCGGGCATCGGTTGAGGGGGTATTTGGGCATTATCTCTATAATTAATAAAGAGATTCAGAGGCATAGTAAATGTCAAATGACACCTACTTTCTTTGAATATGATTTTGTAATATTTCTTGTATCTTCTGTAGACTCATCTTTTAGGACAAGTGGTTTCAGTAGTGAGACTTGTTCAATCTTGAGCAATCATTGGTTGATCTTTCTCCAGGAAATAAATTTTTGGGTTCAAAGTGAATCATAAAAAGGAATATAAAAGTCGATGAAATTGTTGATAAATATAGAGCAAGACAAAAACAATGTCTTCATCTTTTCAATACATAGTCACCAGTAAGTAGAATTACATTCATTTGATGTTAATTGTGTTATTTGGGGTATATGACCTCCAAATTCATCAAATGAATATGAAAACAACTCTTAAATGGAGAATTGGAGGAAAAAATTTACATAGAACAGTCTGAGTGTTTTGTTCCTGGTTAAAAAAAGTGTGTGAACTTGTTAAATTATGAACTAAAACAAACACTCAAACAATGACATAAGAAATTTGACCAACTATATTGGTAAATGAATTTAAGAATGACGGAAGTGATAAATGTGTTCACATTAAAATCACAAGGTCATTGTTTGTTTGTATAATGATGATATTTCAATCATCAATAGAGACATTAATAACATAAATGCTAATACAACCGTAAGAACCATAAACGGCAAAAGGTAATTGTGTAACATATGATTGTCTAGTTATACACCAAAGCTCGATAGTTCAAAGATATCGCATCTACTAATTGCCGAGTACATCCAACATATGTTCACTATACAAAGTCCAAGGGGAAACCTACTTACTATCCAGATGCAATTAATTCTTGCTTGTTAAGTACTCATACTTGTTCGTTTCCTTGTCTCAGAGTCATTCCCCATTCAAGCAGGGTATTGTCAGGTTTTAAATGGTGCAAGTGGAAAATGAAGAGTTGTGACTTTTATTAAGAGTTATGACTTTTATGAAATGTTGTGACTTTTATGAAGAGTAATGACTTTTATAAAAAAAATATGGTTTTGATGAAAAGTTCTTACTTTTATGTTATGAAAGGTTGTGACTTTTCCGAAAGTGACTTTTCCAAAGATTTATGACCTTTCAAGCATGGCACAATCCGATCTTTTCACACCACCCTTTGTTTTCTATAAATTGTGGGATTTCCTCTCATTTTAGTTGAACAGAATTTTTCTGGACTTCTTCTACTACTACTAAGTCTAGTATTCAAAGTATACTTTACTATTGTTGGAGTAGTTCGTTGACACCGTTGTTTTAGGTACACCAGTGAGTAAAATCGTTCTATCTTAGGAGAATATATTCCGTTAACCTTGAGTACTTAAAGGGAATAATTTCTTTAAGGGGACACTATGCATTTAATGGACTCGATTTTCTTTCTTTGAGAAAAATATTTTTATATTGTTTCTAATCAGTTTCTAATTCTATTTTTCGTACTAGTCTTAATTTTCTAGTTTTGAAAATACTTGAAACTTTATTATTTCATAGCAAGTTCTTTAAAATTTTATTCTAAGTATTTTAATAATACAATATGAACAACACTTAATTCATCATGACCTAATTCACCATTATGTCATCATCTTTTTATCTGTCGCCTCTCAATCAGTCTCGATAAAAAAATAATCTTTATTTACTTTTATTGAACCACCTTTCATCATTACCCATCTCAAACACTCTTGATACATTTGTCGCATTTCAAAAATCTTATTAAGAATGAAGAAGACCTACAACCTCAATCATCAACTTTATATTATCACAATCTATTGAATTCAAAAACTTTAGAAAATATCATTATGAATATGTTGGTTCTATCCCTCTGAGACAGGTTGAATTCATCAATAATGTCTCAGTAGTTACATGAATAAAAGCAGAAGTCAATCGTATAATGTAATCGAAAACATATAATATCACTCTAATCTTCTACTTATTTTTCCTTTGTTTAATTTCATGTGCACAATCGAAAGGCTGGAGTTTCATTTCATTTCGGAACTTGTGTTGGGCTCAAAAACATGCTAAAGTCAATAATTATTAGGATTGTCATAACAGTTGGAGTCATCTAAATTATAAGTGTATTCCTTAGCCTTTGAATTTAATGTTAGGACGAGATTATGATGAGATAAATTATGAATTCATGTTACGATAAGATTATGATGAGATTAGTTATGATAGGATATGTTATTGAGTGTTTGGTTTGTTATTTAAAATAATAAATTTTAAGAACAATTTTATTTATTTATAAATATGTCCTTCATGAATGTAAAAAGTGATGTAACAAAAGAATTGAAAGAAACATTTTTGTCATTTACTTATTTTATCTCGGGATAAGTTATCCAGAGATTACTATACCACCCAAGGGGAGGGATAACTTATCCTGATACTAATTATTTATTCCGAAATAAGTTATAGTTATCTCGAACTTGCCAACCAAACAACAAATTAAATGGTACTATAATTTAATCTCAGGACTATTTGGTATTATCCTTCACGCAATACTACCCTTACTATTTTGATTATGTTCTCTCGATACGTATACTGATTTTTACATATGTTTGCACATATCTAAAGATTAGACCAATAAACTAATTCTTTGCCTTTGATTTTATTTAGAATTATTTGTGTGAAATAACATTATTTATTAATAAATTCAATAGCGTGTTACAGATCTTCTATAGGAATTTCAGAATTAAGGATGAAGAAAATTTATAGCTTGAACTTCCAAATGTGTTTAAAACTATTTAAATTTAAGAGTGTGTGGGGTATGAAGCTGGAAAATATTTTTTCATTTTTCTTATGTTTGGTTAGTTTAAATATTTTTCAAATTAACTTATTTTCTTCAAATTTAACAAAAAAAGTTTAGGGAAAACATTTTCTTCCAATCTCAAATTACATTCTTTTTTCTTACCCTCTCTTCATAAAAAAAATCAATTTATTTTGTCCCGGCTCCCTAACCCCAACCAGCCCCTCCACTGAACCAAAAATAAAAATAAAAATTGACAATTCAAATTTTATTTTAGATATATAATTCAAATTTTAAATTTTGTTTTTCTTACCCCGACTATCCCTAACCCCTCCCCCCTACAAACAAAAATTTTAATTTTTTTTTTTTTGGGCCTAATATTTTACTTTTTCTTGTAAAATATAAATATAATTATACAATGGGTTTAAATAGAAGACCCATTTCAGATTTTTTTAAATTGATCCAATCATCGAAATCTGATTGTTTTTATGTTTTTATCAAATCAAATATAGTTCAAGGCTTCAAGTCTTTTATTAGGTTCTTAATATGTTGTCCAAGATTTCAGTTTTTAGCAAACCTCAAAAATACAACGTATATACATTTATGAGAAAATTGTGCAGAATAGTACTTTTTCTGTTTCATATGTTATTTCTTTTACTTTACACTTGCATTAAAAAATAAAGTAACTATTTTATCCTTATTTAATATTTTCTCAAGTCAATTTTGTTAATAAATGACAAGATTAATAACTATTCTATCAAGAATATAATTGGTAAATATGATAATTTATGCATAAATTTTATAAAATGACAAGTATTGTGGTTCAATATTTGTAGAAACGGATCACATATAAAATGGGACGGATAGTTGAGCCTAATTACTTGTCCATTTTGACAAATCAAGAAAGGACAAGTTTTTTACCTATTATACTCTCAATTAAATGACTAATAACTTTGAAAAATGTAGAATTTATCATCCACTTCATAATTAATTGGGATAAAATGATAAACTCACTATGTCATTAATTATTTTCTTAATACGTGTACCAAATTCAAAAGTGCACAAATAAAAAGGGACGGAGGGAGTAATCATATTAAATGATATTAGCTATTATTTAGATAAACTTTAATTCGTAGCTATAGTTTTACTCAATCTTTCTATTCGCTTGATTTGTTTTAATCCAGATCAAAATTTGTATAATTCGGTTTCTTATTGTATAAATCCAGAACTTTGTATATACTTACCCCAACTATTTGTGTTCACTTTATGAAAAATCCACAATAATTACCTTGTTTGTATATTGGCAAGCGAAATATATACAAATGAAGTTGTAAAAGATTCCTAAATGTATAAGGGCATGTTTGGCAAGACACCTCGGTAAATGGATTTGGTGTAATTACATTGTCTGTCCTGTTTGGTTGGACAGTGTAATTACTTGGTCAACAGGTAATTGGTGTAATTGGCAGATGATAATCACACTCTCCAATTCACAGGCAGAGGTTGTGAATTGTTGCTGTAATTACCTGATTACTTCTTAATTATTTTTTAGTTCTATTTTTATTCTTTTTGTTTTTTTAATTTTTTTCACTTCTATCATTTTAAATTTTATTTTTATTTTTATTATTCTAAAAAATTGTAGAAATTTATTTTATAGTTTATAGTATTATATTTCATTTTCTTCTTGTCTCAACCTTACTTCACGTGATTCTATGCAATTTTTTTGTATTATCTATTTATTTATGTCATGCTTATTTTCTCATTAGCATAATTTTATTTGTATTCTAATTTTTAAATTACAATAGAATTTATTGTTAAATATGGTTATAGATTTATGTTTTTTAAGAAAATAAAAAAATAAATCAGATTTATGTATGCTTTGTTGAAATTTGCTATAAGAGTATTATGTTAATTTTTTTGTTTTGAATTTATAACTTATGTTTTATATTTAGTTTCATTTGTTTAAGTAATATTGAATTCACATTGCAAGTCATTTTTTAATTAGACTCCATAAATTATCTTTTTGTCGAATAATTAATAATTTATGACATATTATTTGTATATTAATCTTTTTTTTATCATACATACATTTCACGATGTTCATAGAAACTTCATACTTTTAGTTTTTATGATCAATTCAATTGAAATATATTAATTTCAGAAAATATAAATCAATAATTTTTTCATAATATTAATTAAGAACATATGTTTATAAAGTAATATATTTTCAAAAAAGAATATCTATCTTAAATATATAATTTAATATTATTTATAAAAAAAAATATTTGTCTAGTATAAATTTTAAATAGTTAATTTTTATTTTTAAAATTTAATATAATTTTATGAATGTAATTGTGCATCCAAACACAACATGTATAATTACATTGTGGCATCCAAACAATATAGGTGTAATTACAATGTAATTACAATGCGACAACCAAATCGGTCAGTGTAATTACTAGGCTGGTAACTACACCAATTCCAATTACTAGGTGGCTTTGCAAACAGACCCTAAATATAAAATTGTATATACTTATCCTATTTCAAAATATACAAACATGCAAAAATATACAACCACAACTTTCATAGTTAATGGCGAATATAAAATTTTAAAGTTGTGGGTGCTCTGAAAGTAGCAAAATCAAAAATATATATATAAAAAACTCCATGTTAATAATGAGATTCGAGCCCTGGTTGTTATTCTTCTCTCTTTGGCCTATTAATGTTCTTTCGTTTCTCTTTAGGTTCTCTTAAATACAAATCAATACATAAGCAGTAGTTTAGAGCATAACATTTGGCATATGAGGTCATTAAACTGTGATGTCATACCTTTAATGAGTTAAAATCTCAAACTCATCAAGGACACATGGAGAATTGAGTGAAATTTTCCTAACCAATTTTGATGAAATTGAATTGATGATTTGGAGATCTTTTGGGACCCAATAGATGAATGAAATACATTTGTAAATTCTCATATACATAATCAAAGACCAAATGTAATGGGGGGAAAGGGAAGCTTGAAGCTTAAACCCTAGTTTTCTACCTTGAGTTTGAGAGAATTTGGAGAGGATGAATGTGCATGAAGATTGGGGATTTAAGAAAATGAGAGGATTTTGGTAGATTTAGAAATAGAAAATCAATTATGTGGGTAGTAATAGATCCAAAACGACATAGAATATGGGTTAATTAGATAAGAAAAGACCAAAACACCCTTCCTTAAAATTGTCAGAAGTGACTTATAACTTATGGTCCGTAGAAATTTATATGATCGTACCGGTCAATTGTAGAATCAACTTCAAAAACTCAAAAATTCAATCATTTCGCACGAGGCCTTTCTACGGCCCGTCATTCCATCTACGGTTCGTAGTCCTCGCAGAACATAAGTTCATGTTTAAAATTTTACTAAGTCTAGTTTACTTCTATGTAACCATCCTAAGGCCCGTAGAATCAACTATGATCTGTCAAATCCTTTCATATGTCTGAGTTATTAAATCAAATCTCTGAATAATTTATATAGAAGACTCTACAACTCGTCAAACTTCCTATGACTCGTCTTGTCAAGTCATAGGTCAAACTTCAGAAACATGAAATTTCCAAAACTCAACTCAACTTCTACTATTGCATTTGTACGGACCGTTGGACATCCTACAATTCATAGATTGAACTCTTAGTTCACCACTTTAGTGAAATTTTCTTCACTTTTCTTTTTCAATTTGACTTTCCAAATTTTGAGGTATTGTTATACTTTCTCTTTGTAATTGTGAAATCCGACCTTTTCTTGATCTATGACAATAACATATATAATAATATAATTACTAAATAATGGCCTAATAATACCTGAATTTTTACAAAATCCTAAACCCCAAGCCGTTATCATGATCATCCTACCCAAATCACGAGTTTTCTACTATTAATTCTAGTCAAAACTACCCCTAAGTCAACCATCATTGACTCTAAGGTCCAAGAATTGAATTACTATATTAGGGGAGTAGTGAACTTACCTTTATAGAAGAATTTGATGAAAACCCCGCAAAAAATGCTCTAGGTCAATCTTCTTCCTGAAAATGAGTTTGCAAAATAATGACGATTTTGGATCTTTTCGCATAAATTCACGTCATATCTCGGTTCAACGTGTTATAGTGGTTCAATCCGCTATTGCGGCTCCACCATAACGGAACCACCCGTTATAGTGGGAATCAATTTCCTCTAAAGCGGCATGACATTCGTTAAAGTAGATTGTATGGGATAGAATAATTTTAAAATTCTCTTCAAAAGTCCCCATTTCAAAACTCACCTTCGAATTTTAATGTTCTAAACTAACCCCTTCACAGAAGTTCTATATCGGGAGTTCCAGTTACCCGAATTTACTTCCGGAAATTCCTATGAATTTCTTAATGCCATAGATAATAGAATTCCAATTCAAGCTTAGAAATTTTGCCCAATCTATGCTCGAACTTTCCAAGATCGCACCTTGCTCACAATTGTTTGATTAGTCTAACCTAAAATTTTCAAACCATATTGACTAATGTATGTCACCCAAGACTTAGCCATATTGACTAGAAGGAATTGTTACAAGAAAATCAGATCGATTGAAATCTACCATTAACTTTGACGGTTAAACTTTTTTATGAGTGATTCTTCAAAAATAACATTCATGTAAAAGAAAAAATCAGGCAACTAGGATTGATTTGTGTGATAATTAAGAGATTAAATAAAAGATTTTGAAAGAGGATAACTGTTAGAGATGGTGGCGTACTATTTATTTGTATGGACATCCACATCATTCACATTTCCAATGTGTCATGCATATATATTTTTAAAGTGTACGTGATGGTTGTAGAAAAACATTATGAGGATACATAATACAAAGTAATAGTTTGTGTTCACTAGCTCTAGGGGTGGGGGGGGGGGTTCTTTTTTTTCCTTCCAGAAAGTAACCTTGCATTTTATTCATCTTCTAGCAAAAAGTTACAATTGGTCTGAGGGAGATTACAACCAGTGTCTTATAATTCCCTATGAGAAATAATCATAATAACTATCCTATTTGAGATGAAGAGAATGCAAAAGTTGGCATATAAATTTGGTTTTTGTAACCAAATGTGCTAGAACATCAAAAAACAACTAAAAACTATCAGTATTCACAACGGCCTCATGGAGGGTCCCAAATAAGTTCAAGACTCTTCTTCTTCATGGTTCTAAAGTTAGTCATTTCCCACCTATCCATGCTCATTAGACCTTTTACTCTAGTTGGTAAATCTACAAGTGATTCGTAGATCTTGTTGTTACCGTTGTCATAGCCAAGAGACGCTAGTAGGTCCGCAACTTTGTTTGCCTCTCTGTAGTAATGACTTAAGATGAAACAAGTAGTCTCCATATGGCCTTTCAATTCTTTCACTTCATCATGAATTCTCCATGGTGTGAAGTTGATATCATTCACATAATCCACCAGTAACTTTTGTTTAGAATATAGTGTATAGTAAAATTTGTTATAGCGTATAATGAAGTTAGTTAGCACAGTAGAGTTAGTTAACAGTGCGAAGTTAGTTAGTCAGTCAATTAGTTTGTTTAGTAGATGCTTCTAGATTTTATCAATTAGATCTTGTATATAAGTATCACAATGTAATACTTATTAGAGAGTAGTTCTCAATGAAAGTTCCTTCATCTTCTTCTCTCTCGATCCAATCTCTCTGTGTAGAAGTTTGACCTCCATTATTGGAGGAACAAAGCATATTAGTAGATGTATGCTGCTAATTTTATCATGGTGTCAGAGCTGTAAGATTGGTTGTGTTCTTCCTCCATTTTTATTTACTCCGTGAGTTATTTTTCCGATGTAATTGTGAATCTCTGTTGTTGTTGAATTTGCACAGTTCTCTGTTGTTTTTTGAATTTCGCAATGTTCAACTAAATCATCTTTGCTGCTGAGTTCTCTGGTTTATTGCGCAAATTGAATTCTTATTTTGTAATTGAATCACTTTGAGAACAAATCGAACATCATGGTTGATCTCCAAGCTGATTTTGCTTCTAGTTCGTCCACAGTTCGAATGGATTTTTCCAGTCCTTTTACTTGCATCCTTCAGAGAGTGCAGGTTCCTCTCTTTTGCCTGCGGTTTTCGATGGCATTGGGTATAGATCTTGGAGAAGGGTTTTTCTTAGATCCCTTTCAGTCAAGAGTAAAACAGGGTTCATTAATGGAACAATCGTGCGACTTACTCATACTGATCCTGATTTCATGCAATGGGAGAGATGTGATGACATGGTCACCTCTTAGATTTTATATTCCATGTCCCTAGAATTGCGTGATAGCTTACAGTGGGTGAACAATGCCAAGGAATTTTTGGCAGAATTTGAAGAGAGATACGATCAGACAAATGGTTGTAAGATGTATCAGTTGCAAAAAGAGATCAATGATCTTGTCCAAGGCATTGTGGACATTACTGGATATTACATAAAGATGAAGAAGTTGTGGGAGGAAATGAGCACCATCGATGTTAGTTCTCAGTGCACTTGTGTGTGTGTTTGTGGTGGTAAGACCAAAATGCGCAAAGCTGAACAAGACCGGAGACTCATACATTTTTAATGGGATTAAATGAGATGTACACAACTGTTAGAGGCAATATTCTCATGATGAATATACAATCTAGCATCGCTCGAGCTTTTGCCATCTTGTCCCAAGAGGAAAAACAAAGAGAAGTGAGACCTCACAATCATAGAGGCTTAGATTCTACCTCACTCAATGCATATGGCAAGACCAACAATAATGCAGAATGTAAAGGGTTCAGAACTAACTACAATTCATATAGAGATAGTGGAACTAGTTCTGCAAATACAAACACAAATGTTATGATTAGGGGCAATTCCAGTACTGGCAGGTCATTTTTATTTTGTGATTACTGCAAGATATCACGCACACAAAGGATAGATGCTACAAGCTTCATGGGTATCCATCCAATTCAATGGTTCAAAAGGGAAAAGGCACTTGTTCTACATCACATATGTGTGCATCTGATATGAATGGGCATCAAGCTGAGGAGGGACCTGAATTAAAGAGGCAAATGCCATTGAACCTGTCCAAAGAACAATATAAACAATTGCTTAACCTTTTAAGGACTCTGCAATTTAAAATGGGAGCTTCTGACTCAGACAACTCATACATTATGTTGAATGGAGCTGTGAATCTGGCAGGTATACTTGCTTGTTACTCCTCTATTACTGATGTTGGTGATCTTTCTTGTAAATGTGTAAAATTAAATGTTGACTCTTGGATCATAGACTCAGGACCATCACACCACATGACCTACAATAAAATCAACCTCACAAACATTAGATCACTTCCATATCCATTCTTAATTTCATTACCTAATGGTTATAAGGTCAAAGTGATTGAAATTGGTGATGTTTTCTTAAGTCCAGCACTGACTCTGAACAAAGTATTGTTTGTTCATAGTTTCAAGTTTAATCTGATCTTTGTTAATTGTTTAGCACTACAACTCAATGGCATAGTCAGTTTTAACAAATCTTCTTGCTTATTGCAGGGCCCTTCTTTGGAGAGCCCTCTGGAACTTGGTAGAGCCAAGAATGGTTTGTACTTCCTCTGTCACAAGTGTCACAACTTCTCTACATCTTCTGCTCAAAACAATTCATATGTTGCTTGTCATCTTGTTCCTTCTGTAACCAATGTTGATAGGAAGAAAAATACTAATGTGTGCACCACATCTTCTGTAAAAAGTTCTTCTTTCATAAAGAAGTTTCCAATACTGTTAACTCCCATTCTTGTGTTACTGATTCTTGTCCCTCATTTGTTAATACTTCCAACCATACTCATGGTAATGAACTATTGTGGCATTCTAGATTAGTACATGTTCCTTTTGTAAAAATGAAAAACATCTCAACAATACCTATAAAGTTTTCAAATAAACAACCTTTTACTTGCACCATATACCCTATGGCTAGGGAAACTAGGATGCCATTTCCAGAGAGTATCACTACTACCGCTAAAGTGTTTGAGTTACTACACATTGACTTATGGGGACCTTACCATATTCCTACTCATGATGGTTACCATTATTTTCTCATTATGGTAGATGACAACAGCAGATCCACTTGGACACAATTATTAAGATTTAAAAGTAGTGCTCTTAAAACCATCAAAGCCTTTATATCCCTCGTAGAAACTCAGTTTTAAACCAAGTTAAAAATCATAAGAACTGACAATGGTATGGAGTTCACTTCAGCTGAAGCCACTTGTTTTTTTTTTAATTCCAAAGGCATCATACACCAGAAAACTTGTCCTTATACACCTCAACAAAATGGGGTAGTGGAAAGGAAACATAAGTACCTTCTTGAAACATCAAGAGCTCTTTTGTTCCAGTCAAAGCTACCCATGAGGTACTGGGAGGATTGTGTGTTGACTGTCACATACCTCATAATTAGATTACCTTCTCAACTCCTTCATAAAAATTCTCCATATGAACTACTATACCACAAACAACCCACATATTCTCATCTTAAGGGTTTTGGTTGTCTTTGTTTTCCCACTACCTTGAAGACTATTGGCTATCCTTTCAACACAAAAGGTTACAAGGTTCTGAATTTAGCAATAAAAAGGGTCATATATCTAGAGATGTCATCTTTCATGAAAATGTATTTCCATTTGTCATTACTCCTGTTGGCTCTAGTTTTAATTTTATCTTACAGATGCTGATTCATCCCACTGATTTAACTTGCATGCATGGGAAAACAAACACTTTTGTTAATGATGATTTGCTGGATAATTTCACACCACAAGATATCACTAATGACCAGACACCTATCAATACCAACTTGACTACAACACCACCTTAAGGCACACATGAACCTACAACACAACATTCTTGCATGGTGATTTAAATGAGGAAGTGTACATGGCACCTCCACAAGGTCTTGTTGTGGTTTGTGACAACATGGTGTGCAAATTAAAAAAAATCCTTGTATGAATTGAAGCACGGCAGCCGTCAGTGGTATGATAAGTTGGCACACAGTCTTTGTTCTAAAGGATACCAACATTCAGATAGTGACTATTCACTATTCTATAAAAGGAAAGGTTGTTCTTTGGTTTTTGTTGCTATATATGTGGATGACATTATTATGACTGAGACTGATATTGATGAGATCAACTCTTTAAAGGTCTTCCTCAATGATCAGTTCAAGATAAAAGATTTGGGTAAACTACACTACTTTTTGGGACTGAAAATCTTATACAGGCATGATAGTGTCCTTATTTCACAAAGAAAATTTACTTCTGATCTCTTGAAAGATTTTGATATATTGGACTACAAGGCTACCACATCACCACTTGATTACACTGAGAAGTTGAAAGAATACTGATGGCAAGCTCTTATCTAATCCTACTCACTCTAGACAGTTGGTTGGCAAACTAAACATCCTTACCAACACCAGAATGGACTTAGCCTACAGTGTACAACACTTGAGTCAATTTATGCAAACACCTAGAGCCACATTTGCGAGCAACTTATCACGAATTAAGATACTTAAAACAAGACCCTACAATGGAATTTTCATTTCAAACAAACATGATTTCACTATTAGTGCTTTTTGTGATTCAGACTGGGCTGTATGCCCTGATTCAAGGAAGCCTGTAAGTGGTTATTTAGTGCTTATGGGTGATAGCCCTATCAGTTGGAAGTTTAAGAAACAAGCCACAATATCCTTGTCTTCTACTGAAGCTAAATATAGAGTTGTTAGACAAGTTGTGGGAGAACTAGTGTGGCTTGAAAGGCTGCTTGATGAATTGACTTTCAAATGCTCCTTACAAATACATGTTCACTGTGACAGCCAAGCAGCAGTCCATATTGCCAAGAATCCAGTTTTCCATGAAGGAACAAAGCATATAGAAACGACTGTCATTTTGTTAGAACTAAAATCCAGCAAGGTTTGATCACACTCCATCGCATCCCTATTGATTTACAGTTGGCAGATATCTTTACCAGGCTTTAACTGGGGTTAGACATGCTACTCTACTACACAAGTTGTCTATAATTACCTCACCTCCAACTTGGGGGGGGGGGAGGTGTTGAGAATATAGTGTACAGTAAAGTTTGTTATAGTGTATAATGAAGTTAGTTAGTACAGTAGAGTTAGTTAACAGTGTGAAATCAGTTAGTCAGTTAATTAGTTTGCTTAGTAGATGCTTCCAGATTTTATCAATTAGATCTTGTATATAAGTATCACAATGTAACACTTATTAGAGAGTAGTTTTCAATGAAAGTTCCTTCTTCTTCTTCTCTCTTGATCAAATCTCTCAGTGTATAAGATTGACCTCCATTAATGGAGGAACAGAGCAAATTAGTAGATGTATGCTGCTGGATTTATCAAACTTTGAGTCACTTTCCGCTAAAATATAATTATATTCATTCCTCACGCACCATTAAACTGCAAACAACAATGCTTTAGCCTCTACCCAGTTGTTGATGCCCTGACCAAGGTTCAGCGAGTAAGAAAAAATAAGATTACCACAATGATCTCTAGTCATTCCACCTCTTCCACAGTAGCCCTCCTTAAAGCTTCCATCAAAATTGATATTCACAAAACTGTTAGAGTGATTCAACTACTTGACTTAAATAATTTTTTTGTGTAGATGTTGCTTGTTAACAAGTGAAAGATTGAGTCCTAGGTAGGGTCAAGTTTAATTATCTCAAAGTGCCCTTTGAGAATCAGGACCAGGCTAGTAGAAATATTGTAAATAGTTTTACTTGTGTTGTAGATCTCCTTGTCGTATTTGTCTCCACATCTTGTTGTCCACACCTCCCACAAGGTAATAGCATGAAGGCATTTCATTAACCTGTCCAGAACTGGGTTCTTATTTTTCCAAGTCCACCAAAACTTGATTATCATTCTAATGGGGATATTATCTAACGTGATCCCCAGTGGACCACAAAGAGATGACCAAATCGTTTTTGCGAATTCCCCAGAGGCACTGAAGTGGTCCACATCTTCCTCCTGAGGTTGAATTGTTTCTAAGGTGTACACTGGGAGTGAGAGCAGTACATGCTTAATCAACACAATTCTTCCTCCTATTGATAGAAATTTATTTTGCCGACCCCCAATCTTATTAAAAATTTTGCTCATCATTCTAGAGAAAATAACATTTTTCTTCCTTCCTTCATACAGTGAACATCCCAAGTACTTGATTGTTAGGCTCTTGTAACCATTCCAGTGATCTCTTCCACCCTTTGCATAGCTTGAGGATACTCTTTGCTAGATAGTGACACACTACATTTCATCTTATTTATTGTCTAGAACTTTCATCATAAGTTCAAGAGATCTCCTGCAACCACTAGAAAATAAAATTATGTCATCAGCAAATACTAGACGATTAATAGTTGGGCCATTTTATTCATGTTAAAGCCAATGAATTCAGGGTTATAATTGAAATTATTAAGCTAGAATGAGAGAAATTCAGCAGTAATAACAAACAAGGATGATGAGTTCGGATCTCCTTGTCTTAGGCCCCTTTTGAATTGAAAGAAATCATATCTACCACCATTACTAGTAAGGAATACAAGTTACTAGAGATATGTCTAAAAATCAAGTTAATCCATTGTTCACACAAACTCATCTATCCAATAAAAATGCACAAATAAGGCCAAGAAACTCTATCATAAGCTTTATCCATGTCTTATTTAAGAACAATATTGTCTACCACATTAAGAGAACCTATGTCCTGAATGATTTCTTGAGCAAGAAGGATGTTTTCAGTAATAGATCTTCCTTTGATAAAAACCACTTTGGTTATTACTAATCAAAAGAGGAAGAACTTACTGAGTCTGGAATTTAAAACTTTTGAATTTTTTTTACTAATGTCATTACACAGGCTAATAACCTCGCGAGGGCTACCACTCTCGGCCCCAACAGGTTTGAAACAACTTAGTTGTGAGTCCATCCAGCCTTGAGGCACTGTCTGGATACATGGTTATCAAGTTACTTCTGGTCTCATCTTCTGTTGGAAGTATTATCACTTCCTAATTGATAATCTCTGTAATAGCACTTCTCTCTTTCTTAAAATCATCTCTTAGATCATACTGACAAAGAGAAACATAAAAGAAAATAAAGATGTAAACTTTACAAACCTCATAACCACAAGCATCCATAATTTGATCGGAGGCTACCAACTTTAACTCGCAATACAAATAATTGTTTATATATATATTAAAATGTATTTATCAAACTGATCAACAATGGTGATTTACACCAAAACAGAAAGGAACCATAACAATCGATTTAGGAAGAAGAAGAAGAAGAAGAAGAAGAAGAAGAAGGAGGAGGAGCCATCGTATGTGTTGAATTGTAGAAGATGAAAAACTGCCATCTTCATGTATTGATTCTCATATATATACAAGAGAATTGTAATCACATATCCAACAAATACAAAATGTGTGACTAACTAACTTTCAAAAATCTAACTAACTTGATGTGACATCTAACTAACACTCTAACTAACATAACTAACATAACTAACAAACTAATCATAATTATATTGTTAATACCCCTCCTCAAGTTGGCAGTGATGATCTTACAGCCAACTTGTTGAGTAATGCTGAATGTTTAACTCCAGTGAGTGCCTTTGTGAGTATATCTGCTAGCTGCTCAGTGGTAGAGATGTGATGCAGTGAAATGAGCCCCTCCTGAAGTTTGTTGCGTACAAAGTGACAATCGACTTCAATATGCTTGGTTCTCTCATAGAAAACAGGATTGTGAGCTATGTGGATGGCAGACTGACTATCACAAAAGACAGGAATAGGTGAAGAATCAGATATAGTTAACTCCTTTGTCAACCTGTGAAGCCAAACCAGCTCACCTACTACCTTCCTGATGGATCTATATTCTGCTTCTGCAGAGGACAATGAGATGGTTTCTTCTGCAGAGAACCAAGTATCCACTAACTGATCTTCTTGAGTGTGGACAAGATGCCCAGTCTGAATCACAATATGCTCTGATTGAGCAATCAGAATCTTTGGAAAGATGAAGGCCTAGAGTTGGATCCTGTTTCAAGTACCTAAGAAGATGAAATGCTGCCTGTAGATGTGAAGTTCTGGGATCTTGCATAAATTGGCTCAAGTGTTGAACACTGAATGCTATATCCAGTCTAGTGTTAGTAAGGAAATTCAATCTTCCTACTAGTTTTCTATAGTATGTAGGATCAGGTAATGGAGTTCCTTATTTGGCCCTTAGTTTGATATTTGGATCAAGAGGAGATGTAAGTGAACTCTGACTATAACAATCATACTCTTTTAGTAAATCCAATAACAAACTTTCTTTGGGAGACAAGTACCCCTCCTGGTTTGTCAAGTATCTCCATCCCTAGAAAATAATGCAATCGACCAAGATCTTTAATCTTAAAAGTATCATCCAAGTAGGCCTTTAACTGTGTAATCTCAGCAGTGTCTGTTCCTGTGAGAATAATATCATCAACATAGACTGCAACAAAGACAACTAAGGCACCAACCTTTCTATGGAAAAGTGAGTAATCATGATGAGAATGTACATATCCTCTGAGTGATAGAGCTTCAGCTAACTTGGCATACCATTGTCGACTAGCCTGTTTTAAACCATAAAGAGACTTGTTTAGCTTGCACACTAAGTTCAAGTCATCCACAGCAAGCCCTTGTGGTAGTTTCATGTATACTTCTTCATGGAGATCACCACGAAGGAAGGCATTGTTCACATCAAGCTGAGACATCTCCCAACCCCTTTTAACAACACAAGCAATTAAGGTTCTTACAGTGGTCATTTTAACCACTGGAGAATAGGTCTATGTATAATCCACACCAGCCTGTTGAGTGTAGCCCTTATCTACTAGTCTAGCTTTAAACCTTTCAATGCTACCATCAGACTTGTGCTTTACTTTATACACCCATCTACATCCAACTGCCTGTTTTCCTGCAGGTAATTTTACAAGATTCCAAGTATTGTTTGCATAAAGTGCATCAAACTCCTGCACCATGGCATTTTGCCATGCAGGACTTAAGGCTGCTTCTTCATAAGATAAAGGCTCACTATCATGGCAAATGTTTTGAACCATTACTAGACTATTAGATGCAATATCATTGGGAGTAATGTGATGGTGTTTAGTGAACATGGCATTCAAAGAGAAGTTTTTATCAATGGGAATGGACTGTGTGGTAGGAATATGAGTCTTTAGGGTAGGAATTGAGTAGATGTAATCTTTCAAATGTGAAGGAATCTTGCTTTCTCTTTGTGATCTTCTGTGTGGTAATGTAGGGGGAGAAGGTGATTGATTTCTGTTATGAGATGGGGAACTAGGTGATAAGGTTGGAGAAGTAGGAAGCACATCTGTATTTTGATTTACCAAAGTGCTATCAAGCATTGAATCAATACAATCATAAAAAATATCTAAAGAAACAGTTCTGTTATTTATAGAGTATGTACTAGGAATAGAAGTAAAAACACATTTATCTGAAGTTAATGTAAAAGGGAATAGATGTTCATGGAACACTACATCCCTAGACACATGTATCCTTTTTGTGGCAAGACTCATTACTTTGTATCCTTTTGTTCCAAAGGGGTAACCTACAAACACATGAGGAGTGGTTCTAGGTTGTAGTTTATCCCTCTGAACTTTGGGTAATGTTGGGTAGCACAAACAACCAAAAGATCTAAGTTTGCTGTAATCTGGTTTTGTTTTGTATAGGATCTCATAAGGACATTTGTTCTTCAAATAGACTGAAGGAAGTCTGTTTATAAGATGTGTTGCTGTAAGTATACATTCCTCCCAGTATTTTATGGGAAGTTTTGATTGAAATAGAAGGGCTCTTGCTGTCTCTAACAAATACTTATGTTTTCTTTCCACTATGCTGTTTTGTTGAGGTGTATATGGACAGCTCTTTTGATGAATTATACCTTTGGATTGAAAGAAAGATTTGGTTTCATTGCTATTAAAATCAAGTCCATTATCTGATCTAACAATTTTGACTGTGGTTTGGAATTGATTTTCTATCATATTTACAAAGTTTTTGAGAACTTGTAAGGCATTGCTCTTGGTGCTTAACAGATGAGTCCAAGTTGATCTACTAAAATCATCTACTATGGTGATAAAATATCTGTAATTGTCATGTGTAGGTGTATGGTAAGGACCCCATATATCAACATGAATAAGCTCAAAAATGGAATTAGAGTGTGTAACACTTTGGCTAAAAGGCAATCTTTCTTGTCTTGCCATAGGACAGATTGTACACATGAAAGGTTGCTTGTTTGAGAAATTGGCTGGGATGGTAGATATTTTCCTCATCTTCACAAAAGGCACATGGCCAAGCCTATTATGCCACAATAGGTATACACTATGTTTAGTAGATATAGTATCAGAAGTAGAAGAACAGACAGTATGACTATTACATTTGTTATTATCATGTAAAGTTTTGTTTGTGGCTTGACCATTATTGCTAGACAAAGAAGAGTTGTGATTGTTGTGAGATATGCAGCAGCATGTGGTGAAGTTAGCAGGGTTCTTCAGACATCTTGAACAAAGAAAATAGAGTCCTTCTCTGCTACTACCAAGCACCTGAGGCCTCTTCACTGAAGGGGCCTGCAGTAAACAAGAAACACTAGTGAACAGGACAACACTTCTCATTGAAAGAGTTAATGAGTGAACTGACACCAGATTATATTTAAAAGAAGGCACATATAGCACATTGTGTAGAACAATTCCAGATGTGATCACTACATCTCCAAATTCTATCACCTTAACTTTGTATCCATTGGGTAAAGAGACAAGCATAGGGTAAGACATGGTTTGAACATTGGTAAGAGAAGATTTGTTAAAGGTTATATGGTTTGATGCTCCCGAATCAATGATCCATAGTTCAGCACTTGATTTAAAACATTCACATGAAGGATTGCCAAAATCAATAGATGAAGAACATATTATAGTACCTGCAAAGTTCACAGAACCAGCTTCCATGTTTGAGTTGTTCAAATCAGTTCCTTCAACTCGAAAATTCTGCAAAAGTTTCATCATGTTATCATATTGATCTTTAGTGAATGTAACCATTTGATTCTGATTATTCTGCATGCATTCTTCTCTTTGTGCAGATGCTACACTATCAGATGATCCATGAACATTGGCTACAACTCTCCTTCCTCTATATTCATTATTATTGTTCTGCCTTGCATGAGATCCATTGTTCCTATTAGTCTGGCTAGGATATCC